>CM032231.1:30240000-30840000 GCA_019009955.1 Riptortus pedestris
GTTCTGTTGCTCCTCCCCCTCCATATCCATCCAGTTCATGGACTACTTAAATTTGAGTGATTGAGATAAAAATTATTCTGATTCATTATAAATTACTGTTGGTTGCAGATTTTGAGGAGGGCAAGGTGTGGGCAACCTTTGACTTGTTGCGGGCCAAACTTAAGTGTGCAAATACGTTTGCGGCCCACTTTTAAAAGTAGTGCATTTTAAAAGAAGTGTTCATAACGATAGATATCAGATATGAAATTATACGACAATGTAATTATAATACAATTTAAAAAATTACAAAATGAAATGAAAAAAATCCGTCACGCATGGGCTGCGTAAACTAAGCAGATTTCCCAAGTGAAGTTTTACAATAGAGAAATCTGCCTAGTAATAACCTATTCTCACGAGGACGAATAGTTAGTGAAACTGCCACACTAGCGCTAGTGCGCTCGGCGGAAACTCCCGACCATACTTACAATACAAATACAAATATCTCGGTTAATATTAAAGATACAGAATAAACGTATAGAACAATATTTATAGTAAATTTAATTTGCAATAAGATTGGTTCTATACAATTTTTTGATCCGACGTATGGTAACGGAGATATTTCGAATTTTCGAACATCCCCCCCTCTAAACCCCCCCTCCCACTTGTCCGATTTCAGCCATTAACGAACTTGATCTTCCTTTTTACATAAAACGATTAAATTCCGAGTTTGGTAACGATCAAACAAAAATTGCGACCGCTAGAGCGTTAACAGACAAATATATATATATATCTATATATATATATATATATATATATATATATATATATATATATAGATATATAGATATACATATATATAATTAGGAACGGACCTCATTTTCGTCATCTCCTGGGTAGGATCGATGGACATTTGAAGAAAATTTTCGAAACTCGCGTAATGAGTACAACCTCAATAGCTGATTTCCCTTAAGGGAAATCTGCTAAAAAAATAGGTACGGCATGGTACAATCAATGAGCTTGAATTTGGGAAACTAATCAATCCATGTTTGGATTAATTCCACTGATTCAAAACGAAAAGAATTTTCCAAATTATCTTCAGTCAGTCTTGTACTATTTGATTTATTAACTTTCATCATTGACAAGAACTGTTCGCATTTATAAGTACTGCCAAATGCACAAATCTCTCCTCATCTTCCTCATTTGGAGTAAGTAGTGTAATATTTATAGCAGATTTCCCTTTAGGGAAATCAGCTATTGAGGTCGTACTCATGACGCAAGTTTCGAAAAATTTCTTCAAATTTCCATCAATCCTACCCTGGAGATGACGAAAATGAGGTCCGTTCAAAATTATATATATATATATATCTATATATATATCTATATATATATATATATATATATATATATATATATATCTATATATATATATATATATAGATATATATATTTGTCTGTTAACGCTCTAGCGGTCGCAATTTTCGTTTGATCGTTACGAAACTCGATATTTAAACGTTTTATGCAAAAATAAAGATCAAGTTCGTTAATGGCTGAAATCAGACCAGTGGGAGGGGGGTTTAGAGGGAGGATTTTCGAAAATCAAATATCTCCGTTACTATACGTCGGATCGAAAAATTATACAGAAACAATCTTATTGCACATCAAATTTTCTACAAATATTGTTCTATACATATTTTCCATATAATGAGTATTAACCGAGACATTTGTATTTTTTGTAATGAGTTCCGCTTTCAGTAAACCCCTACTCCTACTAGGGACATATTAATAGTAAGCTGATATCTAATGAACCACCTCATTATTAGGTCAAATACAAAATATTGTTTTCAACAAAGCTTTATTTTACGAGGTACAAACAAATACGTTCTGTTGAACCCCCCCCCTCCTTTTTTTTTTCTTGGACTATAAAAATCTGAGTGATTGAGAAAGAAATTATTTTGATTCATTTCAAATTACTCCACTAACTATAATAAATAGTTTCCAATAAAATTAATATTTTATATTCAGATATATTTCTTTAACTGTTTGTTTTTCCGGCCTATCTATCGATACTGCACTACAAGGTTGGCTAACCTGTTTGTTTACAATCCAGCCGTATTACGTTGTAGGTTACGTTCTATTATTAATTACAGTACTAGATATAATAAATAGTTATATGAATAAAATTTATAACTTATATTCAAATATATTTCCGTAATTGCTTTTATTTCCGGTAAAAGCTGGCTAACCTGATTGTTTAGAACTCAGGCTGTTTGCTATCAGGAAGGTTCTTACAATTAGACTTGCCCTTTATTTGTTTACTTAATATTCACAGCAGTATTAAGTCTTACAAATAATGGATATTCTGTGGTACTATTTAGTGTTGGTGTAATAAGTGTACAGAGCGCTGCTATCATTAACGGTAAGTCCATTTTTTGTGTTCTTGTTGTTTTTTGAGATTGAATTGTTTTTAATTTAATCTCGGAGCCTAACGGACGAGAGATACTTTCCCGCCAAAAGCTAGTTCGGCCGTTTCTTTGACTGGCTCGGCTCTCGTGAAATTTCTTTATTGTAAAACTTCATGTGGGAAATCTGCTTAGTTTACGCAGCCCCTGCGGGACGGACTTTTGTTTAATTGGGTTTTTCAAAATGTCTCGCGGCCCGGCGGTTGCCCACATATGTCCTAAAGGGTTATGCCGCACACAGATTTAATAGACACTCCTCCATCTACTAGGTAGGCTGAAGATAACATTTAAAGAAAGTTTTGAAAACTGACCTCAGGAGTACAACCTCAACAGCTGACATGCGTAAAGCCCTTCTACGAATAGCTTATAAATGAAATATCGTCTTTAGCTGATAAATATTGACCAAAGTAGGAATAATTAGTGTCCGGCTTCCTGTGTTTGCTGATGTTGCATGCTAATGTATTCTTTAATACATTATGTTTGTATAGGATATTGGTCTAGTAAACAGAGTCCTGATTGAAGAATCGTGCGGGGTTGAAAACCTCTCGCCATTATTCTCTAATATTCATGATAGTCGCGTGACTTGTCTCGTCTGATTATGACTGTTTATCCTGTATACATCAAGTTATGCCCCTGTCATATTTGTCAGGTGTTCGCTAGCATTTGCTTAATTAAATGGCTTTACCATAAATACACTGGAGACGAATTAGAGCACTCATTTATTTATTAATAGATATCTCTTTAGGAAAATCAGCTATTGTGGTTTTACTCGTGAAGCGATTTCCAAATCCCTAAAATTCTTAAAATGCCCTTCGATCTACCTACAATAGATGATGACGAAAATACATATGTTTATCTACTAACGTTTTAACTGAGCAATTTTAGTTTGATGGAAATTTCAACGTTTTATGCTAAGCTAAAAATTTCATTCTTTAGTGGCTGAAATTGGACAGAAAAAAAGGAAGAGGGGAGGCAAATAAAAAAAAGGCCGTCATACAGGGGCTACTTAGACTAAGCAGGTTTCCCAGGAGGTATTTTATAATAGTTAAATCGTAATACTCGTAACAATTAACACCAGCATGTATAATAAGTGAATAAATACAAATGATAATGAGAAATGATTCAATCAATTTACATTTTAATAACTTTCAGAATAGGAAGCGTCTGAATTGTAAACAAACAGGTTAGCGAACCTCTCAGAGCTGAACAGATAGATAGAAATATTCTTGATTGGAAAGAAAAACAATATATTATATTAATTTCATTGAAAACTAATAATTAATAAATAATAAATTAGTATTAATAAATAAGTAATATATAATAAATAAAAGAAGATGTTAAAGATGGGGGAGGGTCATCGAAAGGTATTTGCACAGGTTTAATTTCAGCCGTTAACGAACTTGATCTTTAGTTTTTTCATAAAACGTTTATCTATCGAGTTTTGTAACTATCAAACAAAAATTGCGACGCAACTCATTTTCGTCAACTCCTAAGTAGGACCGATGGAAATTTGTCCAAAAAACACCTCAATAGCTGATTTCCCTTAAGAGAAACTTGCTAATTCTAAGTATCACAGTTGTTTATAATGGGGGAGGGGTCATCGAAAGGTATTTGCAAGGTTTAATTTCAGAACCGTTATCGAACTTGATGCTTTAGTTTTTTCATAAAACGTTTATCTATCGAGTTTTGTAACTATCAAACAAAAATTGCGACGCAACTCATTTTCGTCAACTCCTAAGTAGGACCGATGGAAATTTGTCCAAAAAACACCTCAATAGCTGATTTCCCTTAAGAGAAACTTGCTAATTCTAAGTATCACAGTTATTATGAAAAACCTTTATATAATCAATATTGTTTAAAATTTTATTTTCTATAAGAGTGCTCCATTAGCGAAGAGGTAATTTACAATAAAATTACTCCAACTGTGTAAAAATCTTTACTAAGAGAAAAAAGTATTGATTTGTGGCAACAGAGATGGAATCAAACAGATAAAGGATTACATCTAAAATTATATATCCCTGTTTTTAAAACCAATAACTCGCTATCCCAACATACATTTTATCTAACACAAATACTAACTGGACACGGAAATACATGCTCTTACTTATACAGATTCAAACTTACTGGTTCAAATACTTGTAAATGCGACAGTTACACTGAACATTCACCCACCTGATTTATGAATGTAGACTGACTCAAGACATACGAAGACAGTTAAAGACTTATATTCCCCCATGGCCTATCAGTCTTGATATTCATTATTTATTATTTCATAATATTATTTATTTCTTAATATGTATATAAATTATTATATAACAAATTGTTAAAAGTTTTGACAAAATGCACATATGATGCAAATAATCATGAGATGTTCTGGAAAATAAAATCCCTCCACATAGGGATACTATGTAGAGGAAATACGTAAAAAAGTCCGTCACGCAGGGGCTGCGTAAACTAAGCAGATTTCCCATGTGACGTTTTACAAAGAGAAATCTGCATACTGGTAACACAATACCACCGTGATTTAATACATGCGGTAATGAGAAATCTTTCAGTTAATTAAAATAAATTCCCAACTGAAACGACTTCTGAATTGTAAGAATAATTTATATTTTAATAACTCAAATTTTAGAAGTCCAAGAACTAAAGAAGGGAGAGGCGGATGAACAGACCGTATTTGCATAAATCTCAGAAATTAAAAAGGTAAGGTAAGGTTAGAAGAAGCTTCCACCTGAGCCGTGTACTGGCGGAAATGGCCGAACTATACCCGACCACAGACTTCATAAAAATGCAAATATAAATCCTCCCCTCTAATCCCCCCCCGCTCACTGGTCCGATTTCAGCCGTTACCGAACTTGATCTTCCTTTGTACATAAAACGACTAAATATCGAGTTTGGTACCGATCAAACAAAAAATTGCGACCGCTAGAGCGGTAACAGACAAATATATATATATATATATATATGCAGTGTTGAACGGACTTCATTTTCGTCATCTACTAGGTAGGATTGATGGACATTTGAAGAAAAAATTCGAAAATTCCGTCATGAGTACAACCTCAATAGCCCTTAAGGGAAATCTGCTAAAAAAAAAAAAGAGTTGCTCTATACATTTTTCCTCAAAATTAACCAATATAATTGAGCTTATTAGTGTTCAGTGTACCCCCCCCCACACCTACTTATGGAATTATGCGCCGACGCACTTGAGTCACTAAAAAACTCGTGTTCAGCTTAAATTTTAGGTACTGTTTACATAGGCTTTTTATTTTATTACAGTAAAGATGGAGAATTGAAGGTCATTGGTCAGTAGCCATTCCAGCAGTTGAGAAATCTGCTTAGTTTACGCAGTCTCTACGTGACGGGCCTTTTATTTGTTTTACAGATCTGTTTCTTCTTATCAACAACATCAAATTCATAAATATTAAAGGGGAATAAAATAATTTTACTGAAGAAAACAATTTTTCACATCCTATTACAAAATGCTCTTTTCTTTAGCCTTCAATTTATTTATTTATATTGTCATTAGGCACTGAACTCGCGAGGGTTATTTGTGCCTAGGTGGTCACAGGTCTAAATTCGTTTCATTTCCTACGGTTGTCCTTCTGCCTTCAATTTATATTAATTTTAATCAATAAAAACAAAAGGGAATTATAAATAGCCAGTTGCAAAAGAGCGACAACTACCCCTCCTCTTCCGAAGGAATCTTATAGGGCGATTGAGGAACCATACTGGAATGATACGGGTGTGTCTATAGTAAGAGGGAAGTCTATATAAAAACCCATGTCACTTGTATTAAGGATACCCAACGATGCTATGCTCATTTAGTAAGTTTAAAATGTTAAATATTATTTATCAACGTCCACATTTGAGATTATATTACTATTTGGGAATGGTTATCTACAGTGTTGTAAAATATACATATTTTTGTTGCTACTACAAAAGTATGTCGTATATTTAATCACTTGTTTAAGAAGTACAAAGAAAATGAGGGCATACTTGCAAAATATTGGCGTAGATGGAGTCAGGGCGGGAATCTGGAACCTACTAGAGGGGACGGCGGCCATCTAAAAATCCTCAACTTGCCCGACAGTTTGTTTTTAGTTATATATCAGTGAATAAGAACGTGAAGTTAACAGTATTTATTGTGGTTAGCAGTGAAAAATAATTTACCAAGTGTGTAAATAAAAGTAGTGGTCGTTAAATAAATGGTGTAGTGATAAAAACGTTAAAGTTTAGTAATTCAAATATAGGGTTAGAACCGCCAGTATAGATGATACTGTTGTCATACCTGTCGGTGGAGATTGACGTCACTGGCTGATGGTCGAGTACAGCTGGCATTATGCTTTCGATGTGATGGCACCATCTTCAAGCCCGTCAAAAGGTTGTACTGATTTGGATGTTTTACCATGTGAGATTAAGGTCAATGCTTTAACTCACATGGCTAACCTAAGCCCCCAAAAATATTTTATTAACGGCCAATTTTTACATCTAATAATACTAATTGGGACGGCTTATCTACAGGTTACCACCCTTTTGAACCAGGGTGGGACTAAAGATTTTCTTTAATGATTTCGTCACTAAATAGGCTTCGTCCAACAATTATCAATTCCTATGCAAAGGTATTGTTCCAACTGCCAATAATCGAGATCACGAAAATAAAATGACTCCTTCCTCTTGTCTAGCTGTATGAGAAATATAGGGCGTTAGGTCGCCTATTCCTGAACTCCCATACATAAAATAATAAAAGACCTCTTGCCTGAAGAGGTGGCGTTCGTGCGAGGGGTTAACGGAAGGGGTGAACAACACCAATCAGCAGATCTAGGTTACTGGAAATACCAGGGGGGCAAGTGGACAATCGATAAAAAGGCCCAACAGTTACATTATATATATATTTTGCACCAAATGCTTTGGGGCGTCAAGATTTTTCTAAGATTTCTTTCATTGGAATGTAATTATTTATGAACGTCCACTTTGTGCTACTAAGGCTATTTGGGACGGGATATCCACAGGTTACCACCCTTTTCTATCCAGGGTGGGACCAAGGATTTTATTTAATGAGTTCGTCACTAGGTTAATTTCTATTGCCCAGGGCAGAATCGAGCTTTCGAGTATTACATACGATTATTAGATTAGGTAAGAATTGGCCAACCCTAAGATTCTCTACAGATCTGCAAGTCAACAAGTCCCAAATGTACTACCCCCTACTGGGAGAGAAAAGGACTAAGAGGAAGGTTGTTGGGCCTTGAAGCACTGATGAAGGGTCAGAAGCAAAACCGACCTCATGGTAGAGTATGGCAAGCTTGATAAAGATTTGGCTGGTTAGGGCATGTCAGCCCGACTAGTTCAAGAGAATATGACCACCGAGACCCTTCAAGGAAGTTTTGAATGGGTACACATGAGCTGGTTGTAGGGTCAGGCACAAGCGCTAAACTGACTGGGGACAACCATTGGAAGGCCTCGCTCCAGACCTTACAGAACAGTTTAAAAGTCCGTCAAGCAGGGGCTGCGTAAACTAAGGTGATTTACCACGTGCTACAATTATTGTTATGAACATGTTTTCTCTATCTGGAATATTAACCGACATATGTGCCTTTTTTTTGGATTTCAGCATTTAGTAAACTTGAACTTCTAGTCATCGTGTTTTCACTTTAAGTACCTCAATCACTAAATTCGTCGTGTACAGCTTAGATTTTAAATCTTGCACAACCGGCTTGCTACGAGAGGAATAAAAAATACACGGTGAGCTAATATTAGCAGATTTCCCTTAAGGGAAATCAGCTATTAAGGTCGTACTCATGACGCAATTTTCGAAAAATTTCTCCAAATGTCCATCGATCCTACCCAGGAGATGACGAAAATGAGGTCCGTTCAAAACTATATATATATATATATGTCTGTTAACACTCTAGCGGTCGCAATTTTTGTTTAATCGTCACCAAACTCGGTATTTAATCGTTTTATGTAAAAAGGAAGATCAAGTTCGTTAACGGCTGAAATCAGACTAGCGGGAGGGGGGGGGTTTAAAGGGGGGGATATTCGAAAATTCGAAATATCTCCGTTAGTATACGTCGGATCGAAAAATTGTATAGAACCAATCTTATTGAAAAATTAAATTTACTATAAATATTGTTATATACATGTATTCTCTATATTGAATATTAACCGAGATATTTGCATTTTTATTAAGTGTAACGGACTAGCTATGGTTCCCGCCAAAAGCTAGTTCGGCCGTTTCCGTACTGATCGGCACTCGTATGGGGATTTCTCTATTGTATAACTTTACGTGGGAAATCTGCTTAGTTTACGCAGCCCCTGCGTGACGGACTTTCATAAGTGAGTCATATTCCAGTATTTGGGAAGTCTGCTTAGATTAAGTAGCACCTGCGTGACGGACTTTGTAAACGAGATGGAGCCGAGCGGGCTCGACAAAGATCGGCAAAGTTCGGGAAGGACAGAGCTAGGTGACCAGGGGGCAGTCCCGATGCGGCGGTGCTCCTATGCCGTGTTGGGCCTGCTGCCGGCCCCGCAAGGCCGCTGTCACCCCTATACAAGACTCGCAGGCTATCGTCTATATTGAAGTACTTCCCAGGTCAGCTTCATTGCTTTATTTATTCTTCTTCTCTACTTTCCTCCTTGTGTCGTTTCAAGCGTCGAGACTCCTCGATCAAACGTTTCATGGACCTACCAGAGATTCTTCAGCTGTTGATACATTTTCCTCCAATACTTTGGATATACTCTTCATATATAATTCTAACCCTCTTGCCGTTGGGTTAGCATCACTTTTCCCGGCCTTCGCTCATTTAAGATCGAACCACTTTGAGCATTTAGTAGACTTCCCTTAAGGGAAATTAGCTATTGACGTTTTAGTCATGAAGGAATTTTCATAAAAATTTCTAATGCCCATCTACGCAGGAGATAACGAAAATGAGGTCCGTTTTTATAAAACTTAAATTTTATATATACATATGTATATCTGTTGATGATCTAGCGGTCCCAATGTTTGTCTGATCGTTACCAAACTCGATATATAACGTTTTATGTAAAAATAAAGATCAAGTTCGTTAACGGTTAAAATCAGACCAATGAGAGGGTGGGTTTAGAGGATAAATTCAAAAATCTCCGTTGTTATGCCTCGAAACATTGTATAGAATCGATCTTATTGCAAATTAAATTTAAATTTTTCAATATCTTGATTATTAACCGAGATATTTGCATTTTTTAGTTTTCGATCTTCAGTAAATCACCACTCGTACTCATGTCATATTAACAATTAGCTGTAATATCATGAAGCACTTTATTTGAAGCCTAAATACCAAATGTTGGTCTCATTGAACTTTTACGTTGTGAGATAAATGAGCAGACCCTGCGTGACGGACTTTAGTTTGATCGTAAAGGAACATGATGATTTAGCAGATTTCCCTTAAGGGAAATCAGCCATTGAGGTCGTACTCATGACGCGATTTTCGAGAAATATCTCCGTTATTATGCGTTAGATCGAAAAATTGTGTAGAAATAATCTTTTTACAAATCAAATTTACTATATATGTTCTTCTATACATTTATTCTGTATCTTGAATATTAAACGAGATATTTGCATTTGTATTGTGTGTGTGGTCGGCAGAAGTCGGTTACATTCCGGACTTTCCGCCGAAACCTAGTTCGGCTGTTTCCGTAACTGTTCGGTCCTCATGGTTTAGAGATTCGTAGTAGGCCATTAGTAGGCAGATTTCTCTATTGTAAAACTTCACATGGGAAATCTGCTTAGTTTACGGAGCCCCTGCGTGACGGACTTTTATATAGACTAACCCGCTGACGGCTGAAATCGGACCATTGAGAAAAGGGGTAGCGTAGGGGTTCCGAAAATTCAATGTATCTCTGTTATGGCCTATAAATGTTGTTAAATACATTTTTCTCTAACTTGAATATTAACCGAGATATTTAATTTTTTTTATTTTTCAGCCTTCAGCAAACTAACACTTTTAGTCATTGCTCTTTAACAAACGAATATATCATAAAACGTCTTATATCAAGCTTAAACACCAAATTTTGTTTTCTTTTCTATATTTTCGAAATGTTTCTTTAAATGTCCATCAATCTTTCCTAGGACATGACTAAAACGACGTCCGTTCAAATCGGTATATATATTTGTCTACTCCACTCTAGCGGTCGTAATTAATGTTTATTCGTTACTAAACTCGATATATAAGCGTTTCATAGAAAATTAAAGATCATTTGTTAACGGCTGAAATCGGACCAGGGGGATGGGGTTTTAACGGGAGGAAATTCTAAAATTCGAAATATCTCCTAGTAACGGAGATCAATCTTGTTACAAATTAAGCTTACTATGAACATTGTTACATTTATTCTCTCTCTTGAATATGAACCGAGATATTTGCATTTTTCAGTTTTCGGTCTTCAGCAAACCTCCTCCATCCTACTCATATTACCAAAAAAAATACTCTGTTATACAATAAACCACATTATTCGAATTTTAAATACCAAGTATTTTCAAGTGACTTTTATTACGAGATACATGCAAAATAAATGCACCCCCCCCTCTACTAAAATTTGACTGATTGAGATAAAAATTATTCTAATTCATTATAAATGGCAATACTAGATATAGTAAGTAGTTTTCAATAAAATTAATGTTATATTTTGATATATTTCAGTAATTGTTTTTCTTTCCGGTGAGAGGATGGCAGACCTTTTTGTTCACATTTCGGACGTTTCCCGTTGGGAGGGAAAGATTTCTTATTACCGTTTGTATTTATTCACTTAATATTTACGGTGGTGTTGTGTTACATGCATGTATATTTATATATTGCTAAACTTCACGAGGGAAATATGCTTAGTTTATGTAGCCCGTGCGTGATGGACTTTTTGTTTTATACAGTTCTTTACTAGATACATGCCAATACGTTTTGTGATGACGTCTCTATTAAGATATTATTTCTAGATTAAAGTAATGTTTATTTGATGTATACCATACTCGATATTTAACCGTTCCATTAAACAATAGAGATCATATACTTTATTGTTTTAGATCCTATCTTGTTAACCTATTGATGCTCTACTATTGTTATTCGTACTTCCGCGATTTTAGTCTTCAGTAACCCCCCCCCCCGCTTCTATTCATTGGATTTTTATTTGGAAATAGAGAATATACATTGAGATGATACCAGTATTATGTCATGGCAGCATGTGGGAAATTGATTTAGTTTACGCAGCCTGCGTGACGGACATGTTTTCTATTGAGTAGATTTGAGCGGAAAAATTTTCAGCAGCTCCTAATCCTTTCATTTCATACACGGTCTCTTCTAGTTTTTCCTATAACTTTCCATAATGTAAGTACTTAAGTAATAAGTACAATAATGAGTGCTCCAATTAAGCTCCAGCGACTCTGCGTGTCAAGCATGATCCAGCTCTTACACCCATTGGTGTATATGCAAAATGCAAATTTTGAGGTGACGCACGTGGGAAATCTGCTTAGTTAATGCTGAGTCTGCATAACGGGCTTTTTTAAATACAAATCAGTTTATTTTCAGTGCTTGTAGGCAGTTCAGTCAGTTTTTCAAGTAAAAGCTGTTTGCCTGTCTCTAAGATCGCGTTGGGCATCTTGTCCATGTCCTTGGGGCTCAGGTTGGCTATGTGAGTAAACCAAGAGTGACGAGTTAGATTCCCGCCTAGGCAATAGGAATTTATTTAGTGACGGAATGCATTAAATAAAATAAAGTACTACTACAACCCACCCGGTATCACCAGCTACCGGGTCACCTACCCTTATCGAGTTCCATTTCACCCTTTCAACATTATTACCACCTCCCTTATAATGGAACGTAGTTCAGCAGAAGGGGAACTATCTCTTCTCACCCCCGGTAGGTCACACTACCTTATTACAAAACAATATGAAAAGCTGGGTCTCAGATAAAAAAATAAATAAAAATAAAGTACTGGCTAAAAAAGGGTGTCTCACATGGCAAACCTAGAGTGGCGAGTTCGATTCTCGCCAGGGCAAAGGAAATTATTTAGTGACGAAATTCATTAAATAACATCCTAAAATCCCACCCTGGCTAGAAAAGGGTGGTAACCTGTATATAACCCGTCCCAATTAGCCTGAGTTGCAAAAAGTGGACGTTAATAAATAATAATAATAATAGAAACGGATGATAACCTGTAGATAACCCTTCCCATTTAAATTATTTATTTACGCCTTCTTGTTGCAACTAAGGGTAATTGAGACGGGTTGCCTACAGGTTTCCACTCTTTTCTAGCCAGGGTGGGACTAAGTATTTTATTTAATGAATTCCGTCAGTAAATAAATTCCTCTGCCCAGGAGGGAATCGAACTCGTTACTATAGGTTTACCATGTGAGATTAAGTTCAACGTTTTAACTCACATGGCTACCATCCCAATTAGCCTTAGTTGAAAAAAGTGTACGTTAATAAATAATTAAATTGTGCATGTCCAATTTCCTCCGGTTAGTAATTTTGCTCATTACTAGAACCTCGTGTCCTGCCACCGAAAACAATGTAGTGTAGATGCCTAGAATAGGGATTTAGAGGGGGAAATTCAAAATATCTCCGTTATTATGCTTCGGTTTACTCTTATTTCAAATGTAATGTTCTATGAATTTTCCCTATATTCAGTATAAAACGGGATATTTCCATATTTTAGATTTCGGCAATCAGTAAGTCCCCCCCCCCTCTAATCATGTCATATTATCAATAAGCTGTTATATCATGAGCCATTTCATTGCAAGGTTAAATAACAAACATGGTTTTCAGTCACCTATTACTTTGTGAGATACGCACATGTAAATACATACATAGAGATGACTTCATCAATTTAGATTTTTCGTTTTCAGCTCGAAAATGTTTATTTGATGTATGCGTTACTCGATATTTAACCGTTGCGGTCAACACTAAAGATCATATTTGTTATTGACGGAAATCAGTCCTGGAATAGTGGGGATGTAGAGGAGAATGGAATCCAAAAATTCAAAATACCTCCGTTATTATGATTCTGATCTTAAAATGTTATAGTACCAATCGTGTTAAACTAATGATGGTTTGCAATTATTCTTGTATACATTCTTTCGTAACTCAAGTATTAAGCGAGTTATTCGTATTTCTTTGTTTTCTGGCATCAGTAACCTCCCCCTCCCCCCTTATACTCATCTGTTTTTTTAGGAGATTCCCCTTAAAGGAAATCACCAATGAGGTCGTACTATACGTCCCTAAACGCTCTAGCGGGAGTTAATTTAGTCAGATAGTTACCAAACTCGATATTTAGTCGTTTTATGTAAAAAGAAAGATCAAGTACGTCAATGACTGAAATCGGATCAGTGGGAGTGGGGTGTTTAGAGGGAAGGAATTTCGAAATATCTCTGTTGCTAAACGTCTGATCGAAACATCGTATAGAACCAATCGTATTGCAAATTAAATGATCTATAAATATTGTTATATACATTTATTATTTATCTTGAATATTAACCGAGAAATTTGCATTTTATTAAGTGTGTGTGGATAACGGACGAGATGAGATCGGCTATTGTCGGTTCTTTTCAGCTCTTATCGGTTTTAATCGTGAGATTCGGCCGAAAGCTACTTGGGCCATTTCCGCAACTGGTTCGGCTCTCGTGAAATTCGTTTAGAGACTGGTGTAATCCTATACTTTGTGAGAAATATGCAATTATTTAATATAAATTACAGTACTAGATATAGTAAATAGTTTTCAATAAAGTTAATATGGTATATTTAGATATATTTAAGGAATTATGTTTCTTTCCGGTGAATAATATGTTTATCAATCTGTTCAGCTCTAAGTGGTTGGCAGACTTGCTTGTTTACAATTCAGAAGCCGTTTCCGTTGGGAGCTTATTAAAATTAACTGAAAGATTTCTCTATCGTAAAGCTTCACGTGGGAAATATGCTTAGTTTACGCAGCCCCTGCGTGACATACATTTTTACTTATAACATCTAGAATATGTGGTAAGATGAGATCACATGCTTGTTATACCAGTACGTGGGAATTATACATTTTACTACCATTTGATTTGTTATAATGACGTCACATAAGCGTATTAGCTATTGTGGTTGTATTCATGACGCTATTTCATAAAATATCACGTGTTTTCAACTTCACAACATGAAGATGTACTAAAAGTTGTAACATTCTAGAACGTGTAAAGAAAACTGTTTAAGCGTCAATCGATTTTACTGTCATCAGTTTTAATATTCAGAGGCGAGCCGTTGATGCGATTCAACCCCTAAACTACTTTTATTTTTATCAATAATGGACTGCCCCCTCCATTATAGTTCAAGGTGACCATTTGAAAATTGATATTCAGTTTCGTCCTTCTCTTTTGGGGTCATGTTCAAAACAATTTGAAACTGACCTAGCAGAACATTGACAAAATTAACTTTTATAAGTGTATATATATGTATATATAAATATACATACAGACACACATATTTTAAAGGCGTCATTTGAAGCAGTGCTTCCTTGGCTCGCGTTTCGATTCCCACATACGAACTAAAAATGAATTTTTTTTCATTTTCAAGGCGAAAGGTGTCGAATGAAATATAGTTCCGCCCTGTCAAGAAAGGATTAATATGTTCAAATGCAACTTTGAAGACAATTTTTCATCTTAAAACTGTGAAATTTTTAATTTTAATCAAACTTCACAGAGGAAATTAAAGGTATTTTTAAAAGATTTTAAGTCCGAGAATATCGTTTGTGAAAATGTTTTTCAGTCTCTTTTTGTTTTATCAAGAAATTGAATTTCGAATTAACTTGATGTTTTACTAACGGAATCGGTTTAGTAAGGAATTTGGATCAAAGTTATAACGTAGGCTAAGTATAATGTAGGTTTTATGATTTTTTATCCTATCAGAATAAAGAGCTCTATTTTTAATGTATTACAATTTTAAAATACAAAATTTCCAAAAAAGTGTGCGTTTTAAACTTTATAAAGTCCTAAGCTCCAACCAAATTCAAAGTACATTATATTTATGAATTAATTAAGTACTATAATCATATAAATGTGATTTGAAAGTAGAAGTAATAAAATGAAGTGTTTTAACATGGACATTTAAAACTGTTTAAATGAAAAATATTAAATACCATAGGGAGGACCCCCGTAAAGGCTACTGGCGCCTTTGTGTAAAAAAGGATTTTGGCGCCCCTTAAGGTATTTTGAATTATTAGCAGATTTCCCTTGAGGGAAATCAACTATTGAGGTTGTAATCATGACGCGATTTTCGAAATTTTTCTTTAAATGTCCATCGATCCTACCCAGGAGAAGACGAAAATGAGGTCCGTTCAAAACTGTATATATATGTCTGATACCGCTCTAGCGGTCGCAATTTTTGTCTTATCGTTTCCAAACTTGATATATATTTTACACAAAACGAAAGATCAAGTTCGTTAACGGCTGAAATCGGACCAGGGGGAGCAGGGTTTAGAGGGGAAAATTTCGAAAATTCTTAATATCTCCGTTATTATGCGTCGGATCGAATAATTGTATAGAACCAATCGTATTACAAATATAATGTTCTATAAATGTTATGTACATTTTTTTCATTATCTTGATTATTAACTGAGATATTTGGATTTTGTTGTTTTTGGTCTTCAGTAAAGCCCCACTCCTACTCATCTCGTATTAACAATATTCTATTATGTTATGAAACTCTTTATTTGAAGCTTAAATGCCAAATATTGCTCTCATTGAACTTTCAAGTTTTAAGATAAATGCAAATACATGACGCACGTGGGAAATCTGCTTAGCTAACGCAGCCCCTGCGTGACGGACTTTCTTTTTTTTTTTTTTATGGTAGGTAGGTGCTTGAAATAAAGCAAAGAACTGAACTTTAAAAGTCATATTTATTTGTAGACTAAAATATCAAAATGAAATAAATAGAATAAAATCTAAATTTTTTTTGGGCCTTTGGTTTTGGCTCCCCTAAAGGATGGCGCCCGTGTGTATTGAAGACTTTGCACATATGGTAGTGGGGGCCCTGACCATAGGCTATTCTGTAGAAAATCATGAACGGTTGCTAAACAGTGTTTTGGAGACAGTGCCTGTCACAGAACTGTTGGCAAACATTAGATTATTTCGAGTTTTGTATTTATATAAAATCCCTTTAATTGATTTTCTTTCCAGTGACATTGATAAGGTATTTTTAGCTTTGACATTGAACTTAAATGTTTATGCATTTAATTGAACTTAAATACCATCTATACCAACCTCTGTCCACTGGACAAGTGATAAAGATCGATCATAACCGAATTATGTATATGACACACTTATGGGCTAAGCCTGGTAACTAAGTCTCTGTAAACAAGAACTCTCATAGGGAAGAAAAGGGTCATTTGAACATAAAGAAGTTTCCCATTGTCTTTTGCAAGAGACCATCTTAATAAGGCATCATGAGAGTATATGGTCTTCGGGTCGTATCTAAAATTGTAAGAGAGCCATCCCTCTGTAGCCTATTTGAGTTGATTGATGATAGCCATTGTTCAGTGTTTGTAAACTTCAATACCTAGTCCTGCCATAAATACTGTTACAAAAGTTGGACTTTGTTTAATCCTTGAGTATTATTTATATAATCCCCACCTCTTATCACTTGACACATAAGAATAATAATCCCAATCAGTTAGTATTTTTCTTTCACTCGGTTAACATGGAGTTGGGTGATAAAGAAAACGGGATCGCTGTGCTCGCCTAACACAAAGTTGGAAAATGCAGATCAGAGATTTTCAACACCCTGAAACCACTTGGTATCAGCCGTATGTTCGTGTACCGAACTATAAACAGGTACAATGAGACCTCATCTGTAAGTGACAGACCTCGACCAGGTCGTCCCCGCACTGTGAGAACAGTTAATGGAGTGAGAGCAGTGGCTGCTCGAATCAGAAGAAATCCCATCCGAAAACAAAACATTTTGTCCCGGGAAATGGGAATCTCTGGCAGATCAATGTCTCGCATAATAAAAAGTGACCTTAGGATAGGTGCATTCCGAAGAATGACGGGACAAAGGCTTACCATTTCTCTGAAACAAATTAGGGTGGATAGATCAAAAGTGCTTCTTCGCCGTTACGCCGATGGACTTCATCGAAAAATTTTGTTTACCGACGAGAAAATTTTCACGATAGAAGAAAAATTTAATCGCCAAAATGATCTAAACAGCTCTAAAGGGGCCCGGGAAGTCATTGGAGAGTGGAAAGAGGTCACCACCCTTCTTCAGTGATGGTGTGGTGGGGAGTTTGTTATGATGGCACCACAATGTTTCACTTTTGTGAAAATGGTGTTAAAACATCGGTTAAAAACTATCAGGATGATATTTTGGAGCCAGTTGTCAAGCCTCTGAATGAAACTCTGTTTGCTGGAAGTCACTGGGTTTTCTAGCAGGATTCTGCTCCAGCTCATAAGGCCAGGTCAACTCAGCAATGGCTGTAGAGGAACGTTCCTGAGTTCATCTCGGCCTCGGATTGGCCCTCAGGAAGCCCCGATCTAAACCCGCTAGACTACCGCTTGTGGTCAGAACTGGAGAGGATGGCATGCCACAGAGCACACCCTAATTTGAAAAGCCTCAAACAATCACTGGTCCGAGGTGTTCAGCGTTTTCCTCAAGAAGTGCTGAGTGCTGCAATTGATGACTGGCCAAGAAGATTAAAAGCTTGTGTGAAGGCAAAAGGGGAACATTTTGAGTAATTGTATTTTTATGTTACTCTCTGTATATACAAAATTTATTTTACAATAAAGGTTTTTGAAGAATTGATTGTTCTTTTGATTTCTGTGTATATTTCCTTGTAACAATATTTATGGCAGGACTAGGTATGTTTGTTTGTTTTATTTTATTTACGTCCACTTTATGCTACTTTAGCTAATTGGGACTGATTATCTACAGGGAACCATACTTTTCTAGCCAGGGTGGGACTAAGGAATTTATTTAATGAGTCCGTCACTAAATAAATTTCTAAAATCTTTTTAAAAAATAACTTTAATATACCATCAGTGTTACTCGACTCCCGTGGCCCTAGTGGAAACTAAGATGAGAATTATACATATAATCATAATCACTAAAGGGTATAGCTTGTAGTTGCACTAGGTTTTATGGAAGCTTTAGCAGATTTCTCTTAGGGAAAATCAACTATTGAGGTGGTACTCATGAAGCGATTTTCGAAAATTTTGGCTCGATCGATCCTACCCAGAAGATAACAAAAAAAGTCCTTCACACAGGAGCTGCGTAAACTAAGCAGATTTCCCACGCGAAGGTTTACAATAGATAAATATACATTCAGGTAACACTACCGTAAATGTTAAGTGAACAAGTACAAACGGTAATGAGAAATCTTCAAGTCAATATACAAGTTAATAATCTCTACAACGGAAAGTGGCTGAATTGTAAACAAACAGGCCAGCCAACCTCGTAACTCTGAATAGATAGACACAATATTTGGTATTTAATCCCGTAACGAAGTGGGTTCATGGTATAACACCTTATTGTTAATATTACATGAATTGATGTTGGGGTTTGCTGAAGGCTCAAAACTGAAAAATGCAAATATTTTGGTTAATGTTGAAGATAGAGAATAAATGTATATAATAATAATTATAGTACATTTAATTTGCAATAAGATTGGTTCTATACAATTTTTCGATCCGGCGTATAGTAACGGAGATATTTCGAAATTCCCCCTCCCACTGGTCCGATTTCAGCCATTAACAAACTTTATCTTTCTTTTTGCATAAAACAATTAAATAACGAGCTTGATAACGATTAAAAAAAAATTGCGACCATTAGAGCGTTAAGAGACAAGAGAAATATGCTGATAAAGGTTCTGTCTTTCGACATCCTATAACAGATAATTTTATCTGGCTTAGGGAAGCTGGAGGAGGTCCATCATAAATGAAGGATAAGCAGGTCAACCACCTCCACTCTTAACAATTCTTTATTTAGAGGTTTATGAATGCATGTGAATAATTCTTTATAACAGGGATGATAAACTCACTAACTTCTGATACTACTTTAGTCAACTTAAAGATATTAAATTAGTCAATCAGTAATTTTGTTATGCCCTAATATTTTAGGAATGGGGTTTTGTTTCAAATTTTTATAAGTTTATTATTTTACTAAAAACAACTTATTTTTTCATTATTATTATAATATATATATATGTTTTTTCTTTTTTGTTCATAAGCACTCCAAGCAGCCAGCGAGTCGTGGAGAATGGTCTGAAGAAAAGCCCCATTGTATCACGTTCTGAAAGCTGCCTCGTGAGCCCTGAACTAGTGTCACAATTGGGAGGAGGTGACTTAGTGCAGTCTACACCTTCTCTAGTCGAGCCCCAAGAGGAGCAGGCCAATCCTTTGACCAGGCAGGGCAGCTCATCCTCAAGTCTTGCCAGCGTTGACAGCCAACAGCTCAATGGCCATCATGACAGCCAACAGCTCAATGGTCATCATGACAACCAACAGCTCGACACAGGTTTGATGAAATACAATCCTAGATTTGTCTCCGGATGATAAAAAGTCCGTCATGCAGGTGCTGCATAAATTTAGCAGTATTTCATGCACTGGATATGGTACGCTTATGATCTCATCTCACCATTTATTCTCTATTTCTCTCATACTAAGAAGCCTATGTTAACAAGACATAAAATATTAGTTGGACTTGAGATGTTTAATGCCTGAGGTATTTAAAATGAAAATCAGAATAGTAAGTATAGGAGGTTTGCAAAAAGGCTGAAACCAAAAAGAAAAAATAACTGTTAATATTCAAGTCAGAGAAAATATGTATAAAACAATAGTTGAGGAAAATTAAAAGAACCCTCTCTAACAGAAGAAACAACAATTTTGAAATATATATATATATATATATATATATATATATATATATATATATATAAATATATATTGTTGAATGGATCTCATTTTTGTTATCTTCTAGATCGGATCGATGGGCATTTGAAGAAATTTTTCAATAATCAAGTCATGAGTATAACCTCAATAGCTGAGTTCTCTTAAGAAAAATCTCCTAATACAAATAAGCAAAGTATGTTTTAGAGGGGGAGGACAAAAAAAAAAAAAAAAAATAGTAATATCTCATTCATTATGATTTAGATAGAAAAATTGTGTATAATTGATCTTAATCCAAATTTAATTTCCTATAAATATTTCTCTATGCATTTTATCTGTTATTCAAATGTTTACAAAGATATTTACATTTTTTAATATTCAGTCTTTAATAGATGCTCCCTTCTACTCATCCAATTTTTACTTTGAGTGAGACACAGAACTTTTCGTATCCAGCTGTTATATCAATTCCTGTTTACATAGCATTCTTCCTACATGAGAAATAAAGAAGAGATGATTAGAGATTACCAGCATATGCTAGGACATTGGAAATCTCCTTATTGTTAGTTCAGTCCTTGAGTGATGGTCTTTTCTGATATAATGACATATATAGTGAAACCTTTGTTTTCCAAAATAATGGAGGAGGGAGTAGGGCCCATTTTGGAAAGATTAAATTTTGGATAATCGGGAAAGTATAGAAAAGTCAGTTTATATGCTATATAAAGTAAGATAGCTTAATTATTTAAAACATTTTTATAATTTTGATAAAATATATTCATTTTCTTTCATTTTTTTTTTCTTTTGTAGGATTATTTTGTTGACGTATTTCTTTTCTACTACTGGTGAAATGAATGCATAGTAGTCCTACATTTCACTAAATAAAATGTTTGCCTTTAACGTAGAAAAAAGTTTCCAAATAGCAATAATTTTTATGCTGATAAATCACTGGTTTCAATAATGCTGATGTAGGAAACTAATTTACTAAGACGAGAGTTCACCACAGCTACTGCTACTGTTACAGTAGTTTGGATAACAGAGTTTCTACTGTAATTTAAAAAAACAAAAAAACAAAATGGAGCTAATTACAAAAATATACAATGTGTTTTAGTCATGTCGTATTATTTAAAATCAACTGTGTAAAAATTAGAAATTTCACAAAGTTTTATAAGAATACACCATTCAACAGAGGATGTAGAATGATCTGGTGGTGAGGAAGAATGGCGTGATCTAGTCTGGATTTCTCATAACTCGCAGAATCAGATATAACTTGTTTCTTCATAATTCTTAGTATTTTAACCTCCTTGAATTGTACAAAATTCAAAATTTATTTTTATTTTATTGCTTTGAGCCTTCATTTAATCCCCACGCCTACTCCACCAAGTAGGAAGTAAAACCTCCATCACTTTTCAGAAATTGTAGCACTAATCATCTCATGCCCAACATAAATTTGAAGTTAGATGCTACATAGGCTTAGTGTAGAAATAGAAAATCAATTTGAGATGACATCAGCGTAGCATTTCAGCAAGTGGGACATCTGCTTGTCAATCAACCATTCTATATCTTGCCTAAGTATTCTTCTAATTGCAATAATGTATTAAATCCTTTTTGAATGGTATACTTAATATAAATAGTGTATTCTTATTGAATACATTTTAATAAAAGTGCATTTCTTAGAGAGGTAATGTTACTTAACTCTGTTGTTCTGTTATTTAAACACCAGAAGTAATTTATAGAAAACACTTATAGTCCTTGATATAAAGAACTGTCACAAGACCTGTGATATTGATATCAGATCAAGATTAATGAAGGAAAAGCCATTTTTGTCATTCTGAGATACCATAGGATGTGGAACAATTTGTGATGTTTAATGAAATGGTAAATTATAATTTGTTGACAGATGAACCGAAAGAAGAGACGGTTGATCAAGAAAAAGAAAATGAAGAAAAGAAAGAAGTCAGAGTTGAAAATGAAGTTGAAGAAGAGGTAGACAGTGCTCCTGCTCTAGAAGACAAAACAGAAATTGAAAATGAAATTGATAATCCTGTTGATGTGGAAATAGAAACTCCCGAAATAGAAACACCTGTAAGTAATGTTTATAAGTTCTTGAAATTCTAAACAGTTATATAATAATATTTCAAATATTATTTTAGTTTTATTTAAGTCAAGCCTAGATGCAAGCTCTATGCCCCTTTCCAGGAAATCTGCCTTAATCCCAAGTATACTTTACTCCATTCCCACAAAGCTATGATCTAGCTTCTCTTCCACTTATCCCACTAAAATATTGAATTTTACTCATTTACTATTTGGATTTTATTTTATACTGTAATAATGTAAAGACAATTAGGTACCAAGAAGTCTGCATACCATATAGAAAATAGTATATATTCTCTAGTCCAAGTTTTCCAAAACTTGGATTATTGTTGAATTTGAATGCTAATTGTACCATTATATCAAGGTCAGACAAATTAAAACATTTGAAATTTGATACATTTTTCAAATTAGACTCAAATGACCTATTATTAAATTTTCATGTTACCCAGGACAAAATTTCTGATCTGAATTGGTCTACTGCAACAAAAGTTATAGCTAAATTAATCTAAATTCCTCATGAGTAAAGTCAACTAAATTAATCATCACGTTCCTAATAAAGTAAGACATATTTCAATTATCAACCTGCCTGATGATGGTGTACCTACGAACATTAATTATTTTTCACTGACTTTGGGGAAAAATGTATGAAAACATATAGATTAGAGGTGATTTTCAAGCTCTTTACCCCTCAACAACCAAATCATAGGTCACAGCTTTTTAATCCATTCTTTAATTGTAAAAAAACTGAGGTTTATGGCTCAGGTACAACACATCAACTACAAAATAGCCGAGAGCTTCAATATATCTTTCCTATGGACTGAATCATCTTGGGCTTCATATATCTTGGGAAAAGTCAGATATAGAATTTTTTCCCACTAATACGAGTTCTCACTAAGTTTCCTAAGTGAGTATCTGATCCTGAAGTTTGAAATGTAAGCTATTCTTCTTACAAGTTATCTTTAACTACTTCCTAAGTTTACTTTCCAGACATATAGGTCTATAGTTACTACAATCTCTTTGAACTCTCTTCTTATGAATGAAGGCAACTTAATGACTGATAAAAATTTCCCATCTATGGTTGCTTAACCCATTATTTCCGCAAAATGACTGGCCTACTGAATATTTATGTCCACTCAGAAATAATAGGTAGTTAGGTGGTCAGGCTAGAACCCCCCCCCCCCCAGCAATTTATTATGGTAGATTAAAAATGATTACAATTTATTTTTACACGTATAAAGATTATTTTTCATTTTGTTTTGTTTCAGGATACTAAGTCTTTAGGGACTCCTAGTAGTGAATTTGGTTCAGAGAGCAGTAAAACTACAGAAACAAGTGGGAACACCATAGAAAGTAACAATAATGGAGAAGAAAAATCAAGGAGAAGAATACCTAGATCAATCGAGTAATTTATTAAAATACTGTTTTCTAAGGATCATCACACGTAGATAACATATTCTGATAAGCCTTTGAAGGATAAAATTGTCAATAATTTAACCCTTTTTTTTCTCTCTGAGATGTTTATTTTTTTGGATGTGTTATTCATTTAGCTTATACTCACTAAATTTTTTTTTATCTCAATTCAATCTTCATTGAAGGTAAAATGGCAAATCACTTATGGAAAACAAGTAAAATAACTTTCACTTATTTATTTCTCACTACAAGTTTCATGCCCTTCAGGAGTTGTACATATGTTATAAAATGGTTCAAGATTATCACCAAGGCCGTTATGTCAAGACTAACATGATAGGAGTCTCCATCCTTCGAATAATTTTATAAAATATGTTCAACTCCTGAAGAGGTTCATAAAGGACATGAAAAATGTCAAATAAGAAATAAATAAAATTTAAATTATTTATTAGTGTTCACTTTTTGCAACTAAGGCTAATTGGGATGGGTTATCTACAGGTTACCACCCTTTTCTAGCCATGGTGGGACTTAGGATTTTATTTAATGAATTCCATGACTGAATAAATTCTTATTGCCCAGGCGGGAATCGAACTCGCCACCTTAGGTTTGCCATGTGTGAGATTAAGATCAACTCACATGGCTATTCAGAGCCCCAATAAATAAGTATAAAATATTTCAATTGTTAACACATTGAATCTATTAACCTTCTGCAATGTATAATAAAAACATTACTTTAAACCCATTAAATTTACAAAATATTTATGTTTATCTTTACAAAGTGGCTTGTAAATAAATCAGACATTTTATCATTCTTCACTGAACCATTTTCAACTTTAAAATTTACACCATCTTCCATCGAGATGGCCACTGATTTGCTATCTTCCATGTTAAACTTGTGTAGGAGTTTCTCAATGTATTTTTTTGGTCAATCCAAAATCTCGGGAATCTCGGGTTATCCTCATTCCGAGGCAATCTTAAATTTTGCCTAGGTCTTTGGTCAGAAATTTAGAGTTCAGCCTTCCTTTTACCATTTTTTCTAAGCTTCGGTCATTTGTGAAAACAAAAAATATCATTCACATATAGAGCGACAATAATAAACTTTCATCCCTGATGCTTCACAAAGACACATGGGTCAGCCTTTGATTGAGTGAATCCCATTTCTAGTAAGGCCTTCTTAATATGCTCATTTGTTGTTGCATGTGACTTTATTTGCACAGCATTAAGAACTGTCCTGGCAAGATAAGCTCTAAGTTCCCATAACCATGTTGGTTTGGATAATTAATAGAGAACAAACTGATCTTTGTCATATCAGCTAACAATCAACAATCCCATCACACATGGGACTATTCACAAGGGACACACAACAGTCTGAGAGGAAGTGGGGGTTATATAGAGTAATTATGACCAACCATGACTGACTAAATATTTCTACAATAATTACTTCCCCAACAAAACATCAATGCAAAGTCTTAATAATGTACATTTGAATTTCTTCTGGAATTTAATAGAAAGAAGGGACTTTTCTTTTTAAACTAAAAATCTCTGAAAATAAAACAAAAATAAGAAACTCCTCTTTCAAAAGGTTTCTTAAGGCCCCTTTACCTGCAAAATAGGAAATATTATAAAATTAATTATTTTTAAATTCCAGTTTACCAATCAATAGCGGAAGGTTTCAATTTCAAGTTAAAATATTGAATTGGACTTATTTGAACAGTTTTCTTAATTTTCTATCTTCTTTATGGTAAACCTAGAGTGGCGAGTTAAGATTCCCACCAGGGCATTAGGAATTTATTTAGTGATGAACTCATTAAATAAAATCCTTAATACCACCCTGGCTAGAAAAGGGTGGCAAACTGTAGATAACCCTCCCCAATTAGCCATAGTAGCAAAAAGTGGACATTAATAAATAATAGTAACTAAATTCTTTAAGAAAGGCAGCTTTATATGTTTTAATATTTTATAATTTTTTTAATATGGTTGAAAATGTACGGTTCTCCAAACCATATTTGGTTTTTTATTAAATTGGGGATGGTCTGCAGTGTCCCAGTGCCATGAAACAATAATTACCTGAAACAATCATTTAAACTAACTGAGATATTACATTTATTTAAATAAAGGGAAACTGTGTGTATAAGGTAAATATCAAAATAAAATGAAATAATTTTAAAAAAATCTAAACCAATAGAAGAAAAGGATACTTACAGAAATTTGTTTTGTGGAAATGAAGCCTTGTTCAATTACTGGTTTTAATTTGCATTATCCAAATATAATCATGTAGTAGGATTTACAAATAATTCAATAGGATTTATGCAATCATATGATTAAGATTCTTCAAAAAACTCTACATTAATTCTCTGTTTATTTTTTGTAGAATCTATTAACAAAATTTATTTTCATAAAATTAAAATTGCTTTAATGGTCTCTCATTGCCAAAACCAACTCCATATGCCCTTTTTTTGAAACATTCAACAGGTACTGTCATACTATTCTATATCATGTGATTAAATATTTTACTTAGAATGTAACTTTTAGTCACAGGTTATATAAATATTTTCTCTTCTACTGATTTTATTTCTTAACTCAATAGAAATTGAACTTAATACAACCGGTTAAAAACAACATAAAATTGAAAAGTTCACATTTGTTGTGACTCATAAATTGTAATATAACAGAATAATTTCTCAAAGAAATTATTTCATGGAATGGCTAGATGAACTCAGCAGATTTCCCATGTGGTGGACACACTTTGGATCTCACATAATCTATTTTCTATTTTCCTGTCATAAGTAGCCTATGTAACTAGGCCCTCAAATTTAAGCGGGAAATAAGATGTTTAGTAGCGTAGGTGCTCGAAGTGAAAATCGCATTAATAGGAGCAGAGTTTTCTGTGTGCTAAAAACAAAGAAATGCCAATACCTCAGTAAAAATTAAATTTTTAAAAAGATTAGTTATAGACAATATTTTGATCTCATTCATAATACTAGAAATATTTTGAATTTCCCTTCCTTTAACCCCCCCCCCTTCTACTCATTGTCCGATTTCAGCTGTTAATGAACATGATCTTTACTTTTATATAAAAAATTTAAATACTGACCTCAGTAACAAAGAAAAAAAATTGTGACTGCTAAACCGTTAACAGACAATATATGTATATATAGTTTGGAATGTCCGTCTGTCCCTCCCTCTCTCTCTCAAGAATCGTGTGTCAAGTTTGCCTTGAACATTGCTTCTATTAGTATTTATGCTAATACTCCACAAATTTCTCATGCCAGGGGAAGTATTGACTTGTGCAGAGTTCCATGTCAAACCATTCCCGTTCGGACCTGTAGGTCGGAAAGACCATCTTAATGGTAGTAGGTCATTTTGTGTTCTCACATCTTCCACATATCCTAATGATATGCCTTTTAGCAGTTTCCTTGTTTAGCACGATTGCTGGACATCTAAAGGGTTAATGAATTTGTATGGATTCAAAGATGTAATCCTCTCAATTCTAGAATACTTTTTTATATTTCTTGCTGATAGAGTACTTTTTCTACTGCCTGCAGCTATTTTTTAAATATAAATTACTAAATAGTAATTCATTTTAGAAAAACTGAAAGGAAAACAATAAGAAGATATGTCATCTGTTCAGAAAATCGTTTTACTGTCTACAAAGGCACAAAGAATGATTAAAAAAAGAAAGCTTGCTGCTGGAATATTCAAAAAACTTTATGAAGCACATCATTCCAAGAGGAGTATTAAAGAAACGTTACATTTACCTAACATGATGAAAATAGCAAAACTGGGAATAAAAAAAAAGAAAACAAATCACAAAACCAAAATTGTGTCTAAGAAATTTACAGTAAAGAAAGACATAATAGATAGTGGGCTTAAAAAAGTGGTGTAAGACACATCAATACTTTTACATTAGTTAAGGGTTTTAAGAGATTTTAATAATTTTGGTTGTTTACTCAAGTGGTCATTGATGGAGATAAAGAGCTGCTTTATGATGATTCCCTAATGTTGTCATAGCTATCGGTGGGACCGTCGTCACTGACTGATGATCGAGTACAGCTGGCATTTTGCTATTGATGCGATAGCACCATCTTCAAGCCGTCTAAAGCCAGTACAACTTTTGATGGGCTTGAAGATGATGCTATCACATCGATTTATTTTTGTTAATGACTCTTGACTACATATAATATCTTTGACACTAAGACTTAAGAAAAACTTTACAAGCATGATGTTGATGTCCTCTTTATTGTTGTTGACAGGCTTATTACCTTGTAGATAGGAATAAAATTATAGAGGCATTAAAGTCCCTGGGAATACTTAGCAAGGTATCAGTTTGACAAAATTGACACTGGAAAGGTCTCTCTGTAAAGTCACTCAAACCAAATGTAGGTGACAAAGCTATTTGAGCTTTGAGGTTACTAGTGGCTAAGGCAAGGAGACCCATTATCATTGGTGCTATTTACACTCACCTGAAGTGGCAATCAAAGGAATAAAAACTTATTCAGGTGGTAGCATATACAATAGTTTCTAACAGCATAGGTATATGGGGATGATGTGTTTATTATCTAGTAAGGCCAAAGGTGGTTTTGTCGAAATACACGTTTCCACCTTGTCAATCATTTAAGTATCCTAGAAGAAAATTAAAAGAGAGCAGTAACACTTATCATATGCTTCTATACCATAGAAACTTATTCTCAAAAATATTGGTTATATGATCCAATTCATAATTATGGAGATATTTCAAATTTTTTATATTGTCTTTTCCCTAAACCCCTTACTTCTCTTAGTTATATTTTACCAAGTAAAGACATTGATCTTAGTTTTACATGAATTACTTAACTATCAAATTTAGTAATGTTAAAACAAAAATTATAACTGTTGAAGTATTAGCTGCCATATATATTTTATCTGGCCCCATTTTCATCATCTATGCAAGGATTGATGGAAATTCGAAGAAATATTTTGAAAATTGCATGTTCAGTAAAACTTCACTAGCACTGATTTTCCTTAAGAGTAACCAGTTTAGTATAACATATATCCTTAGCTTATTATTATTTATTAACGTCCACTTTTTGCAACTTAGGCTAATCGGGACGGGTTATCTACAGGTTACCACCCTTCTCTAGCCAGGGTGGGATTTTAGGACGTTATTTAATGAATTTCATCACTAAATAATTTCCTTTGCCCAGGCAAGAATCGAACTCACCACTCTAGGTTTACCATGTGAGATAAAGGTTAACGCTTTAACTCGCATGGCTAACCTGAGCCCCTATCCTTAGCTTTGTTAAAATTCAAAGATTGAGCCCTTTAATTAACCTGATTGCACAGGCTTGTTGAGAATGAGAATTTGAGAGGGTTTGATTCTCAAGTGTAGGAAATAGAATAGTACAAGGTACATAGAGAAGCACAGATAGCAGGCACGGAGTACACAGATTTTGACAATGGCTTGGGGACTCATGATCTAGGATGCTTAATACACACAGATTTATCCTACTTGAACTGATCAACATTTTTTTTATTCTCTTTAGAAATATAGAGCTTACTTAGTTATGGTTTTATAAAATCTTTATATGTTATAGGTTATCAAGAGGAAAGAATAGCAGCAAGGAGCGTCCACCATTGTTCCCTCCTACGCTACCCCCATTTGACAATCCTAAGGATGCTTACTTGAAGACTCTTCTCCAATTAGAAAATCCTGAATGGTATGATTTTTAGTTTCATTTCTTATAGGCGTCAGAAATGGGCACACATTGACTATTGACAATCAGTTTCTATAGATTGGTTTTATTTTTAATTTGTTGATCTTTTGGACTATTGTGACTTGTAGATGAACATATATTGTGTAATTTTGTATTTATTGAAAATATGTGTTTTCATAACATAAATAATAAATTTCTGTAGTTGATTCAGTGTTTTTCTTTAATCTGGTATCTATCAATCAATAAATGTTAATACGCTGTGCTGTTGCTGTAGCACTCCTAATGAGTCTTGAAACGGACATCTACCGAGTATATTTTGTCAACACTGTTATGCCCATTTTCCTTAATGTCAAAGCTCTAGAAATTTTGCACATTTCTATATATATATATATATATATATATATATATATATATATATATATATATATATATATACATTTCTTCTTCATTTTTTCAGGGAAGTTGCTATGCAAGGACTTCAAGGGCTAGTAAGGCTTTGTCGACATCATTCAAAAATGCTGGCTGCTTCAGCTCACTCAGTTGTTACAGCTATAGTTCACAACATTCGTAACTTGAGGTCTCAAGTTTCAAGGGGTGCTTGTCAAGCTTCCAAGGAATTATTTGACACAATTGGAAGATTCTTGGATTCGGTAAGTAAAAATTTTATTATTGTTATTATTAAGATTATGAGCTTTAAACTTAGAGACTTTTTAGGACTTACCACTCCTCCAGTTAATGATTAATAATTTATTGAGAGCAAAATTGCAAGCTCCAGCAGGGAGTCAAATCCTGGTATTCTGTATGTCTAGCCTACCAACTTCCATGCTCTCTCTCTACCAACTATGCTTGCTATAGGAATGACTACTGACTCAGTAAAAGTCTTCTCACAAATCCAAATCTCCAAATATAACACCTTGTGTAAATCAATTGAAGGAGACAAGAATTGCTAATTAATGGCCTAAAGTAGTAATAGCTCTTACCAATTGTAAACACTGAATTTATATAGATTTTTAGGACATATTACGCCATCATTAAGCAATAACTAATTTCTTCTTATTTCTTTAATTATATTTTTTAGGCAAAAAAATATTACCAGCAGGTTCAACTCCTGTCAATTTCTCTCTCAGCAATTAATTATTTATTGACTATTCCCTTCTAAAAATTAATAAAGTGCAGTGTTTACATTTGGCAGGAGTTCCACACTATCCTGTTAATCAACAATTATTACCTCTGTTCAGTCCGACTCCAGACTTTATATTTGGAGAGTTTGGCTAGGAGAGAAGAGTTTTTCTATAGGGGTCAGTAGTAGCCGTGCATGTTGCCCAGTTGGTAGAGACTAGACATTCAGGATACTTGGGTTCGGCTCCTGGCTGGTGCGAAACATATTTTTCTCAATTGAAAAATAATTAAATTATTAATTTATTAATGAACTTTACTTGACTCCATTCACACTCTAAGGAATTCCAAATTAAACTTGTCTATTGATTTGTTAACTCATTTCTTTTTTAGAAGGGGCAATTAATCAGTTTTCCTTTACTCATGTTTTTAATGTAGTTGAGAGAGAGAGAAACTATATCCATTCTTAACTGATTGGCTACCTAATATTGACAACATTTTAAATAGCCTTTTACGTTTTTAATGACAAAATCAACTGCCATGATCACTGAGCTATCTATCCCTGAATTAGAACCTCTTTTGCACACTCTTGTACCTTAGCACTGACCATTTTTAGTCCCAAATTGGACATAGCCTTAACAGGTCGGTATTCCACCACATTGTGCAACCTAACACACATGCTTGTACGATATTTCACCACACGTCTATTCAATACTGCTGTTTAGTCATCTACCCATCAATTTTGGCTTATTACCTATTTATAGCATTTACAAACAGAGTATGTTTATACTCATCCAACCACTTTTTGATACTTTACTCTCTATTTTAATCAGAGAACTTTGCCTTATCCTACACAGCTTTCATTCAGCTTTGAGTAGTCATTCTCTTTTCATACATTTTATCTGTAGCAAGATTTGTTTAATTACAGCATTACAGCCAACATAGACCTTTAAAAACAACTGTTTTCTTATTCAATTCTCATTCTTCTCCCCTCTCTTATATTATTATTATTTATTAACGTCCACTTTTTGCAACTCAGGCTAATTGGGACGGGTTATCTACAGGTTACCACCCTTTTCTAGCCAGAGTGGGATTTTAGGATGTTATTTAATGAATTTCATCACTAAATAATTTCCTTTGCCCAGGCGAGAATCGAACTCGCCACTCTAGGTTTGCCATGTGAGATAAAGGTCAACGCTTTAACTCGCATGGCTAACCTGAGCCCCCCTCTCTTATAGACTTACTTCACATAGACGGTGGCAATATTTTACATTTATCTGGCAATATTTTATATTTATTTTTAATTAAGACCAACTATACACTAGTAAAGATAAAATAATTGTGAGTAAATTAAGTGGAAAATACCTAGTCCCTTATCTAAAGTCACATTAAAAAATGACAATGCTCAGTAATCAATTGAAAGTTACCTCTCTCCTGAGAACCAATTTTCCCTCCCATAACAATTTAATCTTTATCCTATTAATTTGGTACAATTTTATAAATATTGTATATTTGATTTTTAACATGCTAATATGTATTTTAGGAAGTTGAAGACTTAGCTACAGCTTTGTTATCAAGAACTGCTGATACTAACAAATTTTTAAGAGGAGATGCTCTTGCTGCTTTAGAATCTATGGTTGACCACACGAATCCTGTTCGCAGTATTGTCATTTTAGCTAATAAAGGCTCAAAGTTAGTATATTCTCACAGATATTAAGTGTTAGATTTGTAAGGAAAGGTGAATAAGATTCATTGACAACGTTTTTCTAATTTTTTTCCTTATTAAGATGCTTTTTAAGAGTCATATAGCTTCCCCCATTAAAGACTACTGCTGTTCATCTATATCATGAGTGAGAGGTTAGAACTGCTATAAGCATACATCTATGCACACTCAAATATTGCTTGCCTATTTAATTTGTTCATTCTTTGTTCTTTTGCCTTCCTAGTTCTCTTTTTTCTATGGTTCCTTCTACAGGTGTCAACAGCGATTAGCATTTAGTGCTATCAGTTTCAACTTACTGAACTATGTCAGTGTGCTTTTATTCAGATTAAAGCACTCATCTTGTATGATGGTGGTTTTGAGAATCTCTGTTTTCCCTATAATGTTTTTGTAATTTCTTTGTTCTTATACTTTTAAAGACATCTATAGACATTCCTTTGGGGAAGACAAAATTGGCTAATTGTCATTGATTAATTATTGTATACCCAACCTAATTTTTAGGGCAAAAAAAAGTATTACCATAATAATAGAGGTATATTTAAAAATCATAGTAAAAGAGAGAAAAGATAAGGAAACCATAGACAATAGGACATTACCGAGTCCAGTTGTACGTCACACTTGCAGTGTAGTTAGGCTAGGAAAGGGAATGTGTCTCACTCTCCAGTACTCTCACACCCATGGCGGAAGGGGATAAATGCCCATGCAGTTTCCTTACTTAGCCCTTATCTATGTTTGTTCTCTCAAAATACTAAATTTATCACCAATCATATTTTATGCTTGTCAATATTTTTTGTGGGTTTATAAGTTCATAAAATATTCCCTAACTATCACTATTCATAAACAGATCATCAACTTTTGAAATATTTAAAAACTGTATTAGAAAAAGAATCAACAAATATATATAATGTTCCTTTAGTTATTTTGATATTTCCAGTTATATTAACTTATTTATAGTATAATTCTAAGTCATTTAAAATTCCATAGGCATCAGAATGCACTTGTAAGATGTGCTACATCACGCCTTCTTTTACGACTTACCAAGAGGCTTGGAGCAGAGCGCTGCCTCTCCCTTCCTCGAGATACAAGAGACTTGCTCATTTTAACTGGAGCAAAATTACTCACAGAAGGGAGCTTAGATACAAGGTTTGTTATTTACTTTTATTTCATATTTTAAATTTCTTAGATTTTATCTTTCAATACTTCTTATTTTGGACCCAATATTTTTATATATTCTTCATAGTTTTATGACAAGAGTCACCATTAAAAAACATTTTCTCACTCAAACTTTATTCATACTGCCCTACATTTTTCATGGTTTACATACCACCTCTTCAGGGGCTATCTATTTCTTAAGTGCTCATTTCCCTCTTACGTGCCCTAGGGGTTGACAAATGAAACAGATTTTGGGGGTTCCCTAGGTCTAAAAATCGACCCCTATTAATTAACACAAGTTCTTATTTGAAACTTTCAAGATACTGTGCAAGTGGCGCTCCGTGTATCAACTTGTTATAAGAATACTAACATTTTAGTAGAAAGTATCATTGTAGTACTTTTAAAAAACTCAACAAGTGAATAATTGTGCACAAGTTCATACAAGATGAAAAACTTGGCGAGTCAATAAGTGTGGACAAGTACGTGCAAGATAATGAGTTTGAGTGTACAAGTCTTTCAGGCACGTTTTTTTTCTTTTTTTTTCAAAAAGTATTTTTACATAATTTGAGCACTCTTCCTTTTGTGAAAGAAGACCAATAAAATATGTCAGAAATACAATGTTTGAGTTGGCATCTTCAAGACTGCATAAAGTAATTTAAAAAATAATAGTAATTGTACATAAATTTCAAAACTGTCAATATTTATCACCCAATGAAACAATTTGTCATAAAGGGAGTAGTTTAGATCTTAATTAACAGATGTTTTTTTTTTCCAGGAGATACTCAAAAGAAATGTTCCAGGTTCTTTCTTCTGATGGAAGACTCCTTAATGTTATGTCTGAAGTGGTCCCTCACAATGTGCTTAGAAATATTAACAAAGTTTTATCCAAAATAGCCACGACTAATAAAAAATAATTGTATAAATAGAAATAAGTATTGTCTTCTGGATTTTTATTTATGTTATTTGTATATAGAACATTTTTATATTCTTTATTAGAATTAAATCTATTTCTCTTTTTATATTTATTAAAATGTATTTATATTGGATTTTATTATTGTTAAATAATGAAACAAACATTACTTTTTCTAATGATTATTTTTGAATGCTATAGTTATACTGATTATTAGAGGTAATTTATGAGATTAGAAAATAAAAGATTGTGAAATTAAATAATTATATAAATGATTGTTTTTTGATATTACATACAATATTTTCACAAAACTCATTCGTTACCCGCCAATTAACATCAGTAAAAATAGAAAGAGCTGAGAAAATGTTCTTTAAAAAATAAATAGTTTGACAGAGTATTTATTATGTGTCAATAAGCAAAAACATAGAATTTTTATTATCAATATTGATGAAGATGTGTTTATGTTTGATATTAATTTTTTTTTTTTTCAGCAAATCACTATAAAGATTTTAAAGGACATCATATAGCTATTGTATCTATTTTGACCTTTTTGAATAAACATTTCAAATGGCATATATTTTAATATTATATAAATCACTGGAAAGAACAACTCTCAGCCATTGAATTTCCTCTTTTGTAGAGTTTTAATCAATTAACTTCAAAAAAACATTGATTATTGCATAGTTATAATCATTAAGTGTGGTACATTTCATGCTGTATTTCTTTAAATTCTTCTATGAAGTGGGAACTTTGATTTTATTTATCTCCAAGAGATTTATACAACTATATTGATATCAATTAAGAACATAAATTTATAATAAAAATATCAATAGTATTAATATAAACACTGAAATGTGCGGTTGATTAGTGAAATAGTATTCTATTTCTCTATAAATTATTTTATCAAAACCTATGTTCCTTCAGTTATTGTAATACTGAAATAAAAAAATATATATATATTAATATTAATTGACATAGTTTATTGTAAATGAATGTATTTTAGTTAGTTACTCAATTATTTGACTAACATATTTAACTTTAAAAATTCTAGTTTATGACTAAAAGTGCCTTCCGAGAGTTAATATTTCCGAGCCTTTATTGTGATCTAAAAGTGAAAGGTGTTTTAGAGTTATTTATTTATTTAGTAATATTTTATTAATAATAAAATGTCAAATAAAAAGTGATTATGACTTAATTTTTTTTTTTAATAACATTTATAAGCTAGGAATTCCTTGTTTTTGATAGATTGTTTATCTTGACCACCCTATACATTTCTACACAATGTATGTCTATGTCACAGTCTTAATAACTTTAAACTTCTTGAGTTCATGTTTTAATTTTGTAGAATAATATCTAGGGATGTCTAGGTAAACAATTCCAAAAAAGTGATTTATCTAAAGTACTAAATATTTTCAATGGAAAAACAGCTGGAGGTGTGCTAACTGAGAAATGAAACACATCCTAGTAGCATACCATTTACCAATAGACTTGCCGTATGCTCACTACGAATTAATCACAGACTGAAGCACACCAGCATCAGCCTGTCTAATGAATGAAGTCCTAGATAAAGAGTTCAGATTAACCTTATATAAATATATTTTGATGAATATATTTTTCCGACTTCATTTATTAAGTAAGAGATGTAGTAGTAATAATAATAATAATAATAATGGAGAAGTTATAGCATAGAAATGCATTTTAAAGAGAATGGACCAGGTTTTTACACAAAGGATAATACAAAATATGTCTTTTTCTATTTGGCTCTAAATTATGTAAATTTTGGTTACAATTATAAATGAAGTGTTTCAGGGGTTTTATTAAAAATAGTGTCAAAACATTTGTAGTACAGGGCTGTATTAACTAAAATTTTCCCTGTACTACATGACACATAAACAGCATTATCTATGTCTGTCCCTTGAAAATATCCCTATGTAAAATACTACTATTTGAAATTTACACTGTACACTGAACTCTGTAGATGAAGAGTTAATTAAGTAGTCAAGGGAAAAACCTTTTTCCAATATATTTCTGATTGTTATAACGAAGATTCCATGTTTCACGCAGTCTTTAAATCAGTCAATTCAGAATAATAATCAAATGAGGATACCAGAAAACAAAATATAAAAAACTGTGCATAAGAAACTTATATTAACAAGTTTTAAATTTTATATATAAGGAAAAATATATCATATAGGACGTTTTCAATGCTAATATTAATTACTACTTTTATCACAATTGTTTTTTGATTCACAATAGCATCAGAATTCATTTTTATTTTAGAGGAACTAAACAAATTTCAAACAAGTCATAATATGAAACTGATAGTAACAAATGCCCAAATCCATAGACACTTTAGTGTTGCCTCTAGTTAAGTTTGCTGATTAGTGTATTTCATGATAAACTCAGTCATTGCCTGGTCAAAAAACTTGTCCCATATTTCAATTGGAGTTCGCTTCTTTAGCTTATGAAAGTATTTCCTGTCTAACTGAATGTTTGTTTCGCTTTCCTTGTATAATTTACTTTTTTTTTCAATTAAATAAAGTATAATACTCATTATCTTCTTCAGCAGACTTAACCCTCCGGCGCGCGCCTATTGAGTTACGTTAGCGGGTGCTCTGCGGTGTTTGGACCGCATTTTGTTTTGTCTATTTTTTATTAGAAAATAAGCAATAACTTACTTATTTATGTTGTTTATTTATTTTTGCTTTGGCTTTACAGTAATTCTAATGCATTAAAATTAGACGTTATCATATTGCTAAGTAAAGGATGGCTAAAGATTTTTTTTAATAAATAGCTTTGGAATATAAAAAACAACCTTGCAATAGGTAGAATAATGATTGAGATATTTTAATAATAAATTGTTTGTTATAAATAACCACCAACATAGGATATTCAGGAACGTAGGAATAGTGGTATAGGAACAATAATTTTATGTTTTATAATATTATTTCATAGACTAAAAATAGAGTAAAATTATTAATTATTTTCATAAAGTTTGAACAAACATTTTGTAATATAAATACAGAGTAATAGTATATTAGTAATATAATAAAAAAATAAGTTCAAGGTTATAAATGATCAAATACAGAAAAAATATTTGGTTAAAAATTTGCAAGAAAAAAAATTTAATTTATCAATTAGGAAATAGAAAAAATGAACTTTTTTTTATATTGCAGGACAAAAATCAAACTTCTTCTTCCTTGTATAAAGCATTTCTCTGACAATTATTGCACATTACTTGATGGATACTGTGATTTCGGAATCTGTAACACTAAAGGGCGCGCCGCAGTGTTTGGACCACAGTTACTGAACTCACACAAATAAGGCAGAATAGCTACTGAGGTAAGGGGAATGGAGGGGGCATGACCGACTCAACATGTCAGAACATGTTGATATACAAATACCTGGGACACCCAGCCCACTGAAGTCATTTCTATTCCTAGTAATCCAAATGCCGCAGCGCGCCCACCGGAGTGTTAAGGAAAAGAGTTTGATCAATGTCTCTTTGGTCTTATTCAGGCACAAATGTTACTTCATTGGAAGGTATAACCTGGATTAAGGTTAAATCTGAACTGGAACTCATTTTAAAAAAAAACTAATGGATAATTAGGCAAATAAGTACATCAGTGTGCAAATATCTACAATAATTACTCTAATTCTCAATTTATAGGCAATGTTAAAAAATATTAAACATGTACAAAAAACACAGCAAATTAGAGGTTACCCTAAGAAACTTCCAGCCAAAAATTTAATAAAAAATTCAAGACCAAGCAAGCCATCTGTTATATGAAAAAAAAATGATGTAAATAGATCAATTTTGTAGCGTAGGTTCGCTGCATACAAGCCAAACTCAGGGGTGAGGGAGGAAGCCAGACTTAGTAACAACCATTTTCCTACAAATCCAAATCAGGGAGAGTTGCCTAAAGTTGCAAAGGCACATCTTAAGATCCGCTCATGTCCAAGAGTTGAATTCACTCCATCACTATTCCACCTATCCCTTCTCGCACTAAATTTTACAATCGTTTGGTTAAGATTTCAAATTACCAAAAATATATACACTCACCTATGGTTTGTACACATATGAAATAGAAATAAAAAATTTTGATTATTCTTTTATTATAAATTGTAATGCCACAACACTATCATGTCTAAACAGAAATTCAAGCAATAACAGATGTCCTATATGAAAAATCTGCTAATATATGCCCATCCACTTCAATAACTTTGTATACTTTAAAAAATTATATTGTTTTATTTTTTAGTTAGGTGCTCTTTATTTAATTTAGATTCAATTAAAATTTATTTTACAATTTCACTCGTTTCATTTTTATTTTTTTTAATGCTTTATTTTATTGTTTTTATTTTTTATTTTTTCCTTTGTTATTTAATTTTTTTTTAAATAGTATTTTCATTTCATTTTAATTTATTTGCAATATATCAATTTATAGATTTTCATTCCTTTATTGATTGTTCATTTACATAATTATAAATATTCAACTTAACATCAACCCTGCTGGGGGACTCAGTTCCAGATTTTGATGAAACTACCCTAAACTCAGGATCTACACTTCTTTATACAAGGCTTTTTTTGTCGTTTTTGCTATATATATATATATATATATATATATATATATATATATATATATATATATATATATATATAAAATGTGTGTTTGTGTGTGTGTAATGCAATGCTCCTGTCAATTGCATGGCAAAGAATCTAATTAGATAAAAACAAATTGCTTCTTTTTTTAAAATTTGTTTGTTATGCATACAACTTTTATGCCCTCTTTGGAACCTCTTCCAGGTCTAACAAGTTAGGTGAATTCATCCTTCAGAATTAGAAATATATTTATTATTATGCATAGGACTAAAGAAATTTAATATAACAAATCTTTTTGGTAAGATAACATCCTTCATTCCTTGACATTCTATACACTCTTTTCTGAAGCTGTGGATAGTACGTTTCAAAATGTAGATTGGGAAATTGACCAGAGTCCTTCAGAGTTGGTTCTAATTTTATTCTCGAAGCTTAAAATGCACTCGTTACCAGAGGCTTTCTTTCTTTTATCAATATTTGTTTACAAGCCTGCTTTGAAAAAAAAAAAAAAAAAAAAAAAAGAAGCAAATTATGTTCCTTATAGTCATGCAATTGTATCTATTCATCTGCCACATTTTTAAATTTTAATAATGAGTAGAAATAAATACATGGAAATCAGCATGCATTTGACCCTCTTTCTATGATTATTGCTTATAGCCTCACCTGCAAGATTTGGCATTTCCTCAACCGCGGTGACTAAAGGTAAGTAGAACATAAATATAACTTGTGTTATGACCTATGTTCTGTAAGGGACCATTAATCGCTTGTTAAGTACTCTTTTAAAATACTAGTGTTGAGCTTTTTACATTCCCAAGTGGTAGATCTGTGGTTGACCCAATTTACAATTTCCTTCCTGCAACTTTTATCAGTTATCTGAGAAAATTGTAATACTTTTGGGAAATATCTTCATGATCATTGCTTATTCAGATGAATGTATTGTATCTGTGTCACAATTTACTTTTTATAAAAACTAAGAGGAATTTACATAAAAAGTATAAACAATAAGAAGAAATTGCTTTTATTAAGATAATAATATATTTGTCTTCATACATAGAATAATTTAAAATTTTAATTTTATTTGATGTTTATGTTCTATATTAACTTTGAAGTGCTTCATTTTAGATTAACTTCAGAAGTCACTTAACAGTCTATTGCTTGTACAAGTGTTTACTTTTTGAGATAAACTAGGGTTCTTGACAAGTTATTCATACACATCTCACAAATATACTAATTACCTTTTATTTCTTGGTGCCATTTTCTTTGATTCCCTCAACATATCTTACTTTTTTTCATAATTATTTCATTTTCCGTTATTGAGCTACTTTGCAAAAGGCTACTTTATTTGAAGAATTTATTGTAAAATTATTCTTTTCTACTTGCATAATTACTTTAATAGCGTCTAGCAGTATTAGGTAAATAGAAGTGTTCTTTTCTTATAATAGAGTAAAGACTGGTAAGTTTATGTATATAATATAATGTGTGTTTTATTAATAAATGTAAGAGCCCCTGAAATTTGGATATGTTTCTTTATATAACCTTGTTAGTTATACACTTTGGACTATATAATTTACTAAAAATCAATTTTCTTAAGTGTAAATACTTATATTTTTCTATATCAAAAGTAATCCCATAACAATTCTGAAAGAATTAATAAAACTTAATCTAAACCATTAGTTCAATTTGTTAAAAATTAATTTGTATCAAAACCTTGAATTTGGACATTGGTTTTTCCATTAAGACATATAATTTTATATATTAATGTTATCTTCTTTCCGTCTAAGCAATTAACTTCACATAATCAGTCATACTCTCCCAGAATGAGATGATCTCAGAGAATGAATATCTCTTTAAAATATAAATTTAATTAATGTTATAGTAAGTACATGGCTGCGTATTAAAGTCTACCCTTTGAGAAAAATAATAAACTGTCTTTATGTTTTACAAAGAGTCACGCAGGGGCTGCGTTAACTAAGCAGATTTCCCACGTGCGCCACATATTTGCATTTATTTCAAAACTTAAAAGTTTAATGAGGACAATACTTGGTATTTAAGTTTCAAATAAATTGCTTCATAACATAATAGAATATTGTTAGTATGAGATGAGGGGCTTTACTGAAGACTGATAACTAAAAATACAAATATCTCAGTTAATAATCAAGATAGTGAAAAAATGTACATAACAACATTTATAGAACATTACACTTGCAATAAGATTGGTTCTATACAATTCTTCGATCCGACGCATTATAACGGAGATATTAAGAATTTTCAAAATTCTCCCCCTCTAAACCCCCCCCCTCCCCCTTGTCCGATTTTAGCCATTAACGAACTCGATCTTTCTTTTTGTATAAAACGTCTATATATCAAGTTTGGTAACGGTAAGACAAAAATTGCGACCGCAAGAGCAGTAACAGACAAATATATATATATATATACAGTTTTGAACGGACCTCATTTTCGTCATCTCCTGAGTAGGATCGATGGACATTTAAAGAAATATTTTGAAAATCGCGTCATGAGTACAACCTCAATAGCTTCTGCTAAAACTGATGTCTAAAGACATTTAGCATTACAATCTTTTTATTTTTGTGAAAATCACTTGAAATGAAAATAAATGGGGATTTTGGATGATTGAAGTATATATGTAGATTTAAAATGACATATGTAAAGTAAATCTGTTTTATTATACTAGGTAAAAATAATATATTCGAAGGTAAGAAAGGCAGAGTATTATACACTACTCAAATTGAAAAGCCTTAGCCCTCAAAGCATTCCGTTACATTACATTGAGGACAGTCACAAAACATGCTACATTTCTTGTGCAAAACATTCTCTGTCAAACAGGTGTGTTTACGAAGTGGGGACAGTCTCCTTTATTTCAATCTTCATTGACCATTGTTGGGATAGCAAAGAAATTCAGTATTATAGAATTCTTTACTTGTTAGTTCTTACTATAAAAGTTGAATTTCAGATGTAGCGCATTAATACAATATTGCTATGACCACCAGTCACAATGTTAAAATTCTTATATCACAACTCACAATTTAAAGTTTTGTTACATATGTAATGAGTAGACACTGAAATCATCAACTCTAGTAAAGGAATCAAGAAAATTATATTGTTTTTCAAGTGTGATTCTAGTATAAGGATTAGGCTACTAAAACATGCTACAGAATGTCTTAAGGTTCAAACAAGGTATCAAAATTATATTCAAAAGATACAAAAAGGAAAGCAAGTGGTCAATAATTGAAAAGAGAAATTGAAAATTGTGACTTTCAGTTTAAAATCCAATTTTTGGCCTCAAAATATCTTGCACAATTAATAACAAACTGAGATAGCCCAGTATAAGTATTTTTACCAATAAACATTGAATATAACAGTGTATGATTATTCACGTATAAGGATGTAGGGACCATATAATTCTGTGACATGCAGAAGAATTTTTATTTAAACTCTTCTTCAGGAAATCAAAGGAGTTAATTTATGCTGCCTCTGGGCTGCTACTAGGTAGACTGAAGGCCCCAAAGGATTGGGAGAAAAGAGCTGTATGAAAGATTTTCGAAGCAGTTAAAAAGCAGCACATACAGAGGATCCAAAGTCACTGTAGACTGATAGGTTATGGCGAAACAGATATCATACATTTTATTAAGGATAGACTCCTTGAATGAAGTTAGAGATGAGAAATAATTCTGCTGATATTCTTTTGCGCAAATAGGTCTGCTAAACACTTCTAGCTGTATATGTAAAGTTTAGCCTGTCCGTATACTTTTTAAATCATTTCGAAGCTAAAGTCCATGTTTCATTTGGTTTGTATACATTTTTGAAGGCATTCATAGAGTATACATATTTGTCATGATAAATTAAAAACTTGTAAACATTCCATGATACTTGTTTCCAATACGGGAAAAAAAAATGAAATAATTTCCACCTATTTAAAAAATTAAATTGTTCTGTCTGTATTCCATTTAAAGTCTATCCAGTAGCCTCTCTATTACCATACTCTTGAATTTATACTCATTTCATAATTGCTTGAGAAATTTTCCAAAACTAACAATATATGTCTTTAAATCAACAAACTGCAACGATTCATCAAAAGCAGCAGCACATTAGTAGCTATGGCAATGGGTAAATATAATGTATGTATTTGCAGAGTAACTCATTGTGAGAATGTTTCCAGTTTTGAAGGAAATTATGAATGATTTCTCGATATTAAAAAAAATTCTGATTTACCCCATTTTCTAAAATGAATTCACCAATATTCAACAATACTGATTGACTTTAAAATTTTATTATTTATTAACATCAACTTTTTGCTACTATGGCCCATTGGGACAGGTTATCTACAGGTTACCACCCTTTTCTAGCCAGGGTGGGACTAAGGATTTTATTTAATGAGTTTGTCACTAAATAAATTCCTATTGCCCAAGCGGGAATCGAATTCACCATTCTAGGTTTCCCAAGTGAGGATTAAGGCTAACGCTACAACTCACATGGCTAACCTAAGCCCCAAACCTTTAAAATAACTTATGAACTATGCACATTCACAAATAACAAATTACTATAATTTACGCACAAAAAATTTCATTGAGACAAGTAATATACATGCATTGTTATATTAAGTTAAACAGCTTTCGCTTCATTTATTAAAAAATTATTTACTAATAAATGGTTTACAAATTAATTTAAATATATTGGTTTTAATTCAAAGTTCAACATACCAAGAAAGAGTTCTTGGTTAATGGAATGGTGTAGCAGTTAAGCTCAGTCACAGTGGACCGTTCACCGCTAGAAAATCTTATTTTCATGAACATCTATGATTAGTCCTTTTTATCTGGACCAAAAAGAGATACAGCTTTACATTTTGATTTATTTTTGGACTTTAAATGAAACCCTTTAAAGTGTTTTCCTTTTTTTCATGCATCATTCTCAACCAAGATTTTATTACTCGTTATCTAGCTCCTGGATTTCCTAATGACGCCTATATAGACATTAGGGAACTGGATAAAGGCCAAACAATAAACCCACCAATTGCAAAGCTAAAGAAATTGCATGTATCACTCTTGGGGTTTTACATTACCATCACAATAACATTGAGTGAACCATTTTTTTTAACATATATCTTCTTTTTAAATTAGCATCTACTTTAAGTAACTATGACAACTTGGGAGGGGTTCTATTCAGCTTATCATCATGTTTTTATTTTATAATGATAAATATTCTTTTTCATTTTAGATGTCATTTTGATCCAACATTACAACTATTATGCTTCACTAAATTCCACAATGGCAGTGAAAAAAAGTATCAATTCCATCAACCATCTTCTACATTTGTGTATGATTTCTGATTCAAACTTGGTTACAGATTGTATTTTGTTAAACAAAGTTGATTTTGGAAGAATTTTGAATTCTAAACTCGATACCCCTAGTTTAATAGCAGTACTTAAATTGCTTGTACATGTATATAATGCGGAAACAGAGTCAGCTAAAAATGAAATATTACGAATGACTCTCTCCCAAGGATTCAAAAGTAGTATTGAAAATTACTTATATCAGTGTAAATCAGAACCTGGTATTAAAAAAACGTCAGTGCAGATAGAGGAGTTGAGCTTTATTGTGCTTTACTTTGATTCTGTTATTAATATTCTGCCTCAATCTGAAGAACATTACTTTAAATTCAGACATCAACTGGAGTTAATGTTAAGTGCAATTTTACAAAACCAGTTCGATAAGCTCCCAATGAGATACTGGATTGAAGATCTCATTTTCCTCTTGAATAACAAGATTGTTCATTTAGACAGGCTAAAGAAACCTTACAGTGAAATAAATATATACCCTAGTCCTATAGACTTGTTTGAAGAAAGAGAATTGGAACCAAAGAAATTGACGCATAGATACAACAGTACAGAAGAGTACTTAGAAATGCAATTTAAACTGCTTAAATTAGATTATGAAAGTATTGTTAGAGAGGGTATATGGCAGCTTAAGAGAGAATTCAGAGGAGCTGATAAAGCTCCGTGTTCTTTGGTGAACCTGTATGAGGAAGTCACTGTAGAATCTATTGAGGTGAACAATAATTGTAGACATGGAATCATCCATGTAATAACATTTTCAGATGAAGATGAAGATAGGCTGGAAGAAAGTTGGTGCAGTGATAATAAGAAATTCATGAATGGATCACTGGTTTATTTTTCTTTACACAGTCAATTTACTACATTTATAATTGCAAGGGTTATTGATGGAAGTGACACAACAGTAAACCATACCGGAGAAGAATGTAAAGCAATACGTGTCTCAGTTATTGGACAGCCTCAAAGCCTTAAAATTGGAAAGAAATACTTAATGATGGAGCCAACAACTTTTTTTGAGCCATATTTTCAGGCAATGAGAGCTATACAGTTAATAAAACCAGCAGAATATTGGATAAAAAAATATTTAGCAGATTTGAACTTCACTGCTTCATCACCGAACTATTTACAGAAAGGCATATTCTATAAAATTGGGCCTGATCTTATCGATATCCTTGGTACTCAGCCATGGCCTATACAAAATGTAAATTTAAATGAATCTCAAGCAATTGCACTGAAAGCTGCTCTCTCTCATGAGTTTTTGCTAATTCAAGGACCGCCTGGAACTGGTAAAACACACCTTGTTAAAGCAATTATTAATATTTTGGTTGATAACAAAAAATATCGTAGTTCACCAATTTTTCTTGTATGTGCTAGAAATGATTCCTTGGATCGTGTTCTTGAATCTCTCATTCAAAAGCAATGTAAAGTGGTTAGAATGGGTGGACAAACAAAAAGTGAAATAGTAAAAAAATTTGAACTGTCAAAAATGAACATGAAATTAACAAATAAAATAAATTTGGTTAATAAGATAAAATCACTGAAGAAGCAGATTGCTGAACACCTAATAAATGAGAAAGAAATTGATTTAAAACATTCAACTCTTGAAAGCCATATTTCATATTACATAAAATTATGTGAAAGAGATGCTGCAAAGGGAATCTTGTCAGCAGGTGTTGATGTGATTGGTGCAACCACAAATGGTGCAGCAAGAATGTGTTACTTGTTATCTCTGGTAAAACCTGAAGTGGGTAAGTCAGTTCTAAAATAACTTGTTCATAAAATGATATATATATAAATTTTGTTTATTTCTTTTTTTTTATTTTTATTGTTTTCTTACTAATGTGGTCATAAATAAATAGCACTACTATTATATATATATATATATATATATATATATATATATATATATATATATATATTAAACCAAATGAGTCTGAGTGGCACATAGTGGACGTTAATAACTAATAAAAAAAATATTTTTTTCATAATAGAAGATAGTTGTTTAATATGGTCAAAGATCAATGCCATTTAAAATCTTGTGTCCAAAATATTTGGAAGCCTTTAAATGTTCAGTAGTAATATCAACACCTTATAATATTGACTATAACGTTGACTGTCTTAAGTTTAGAATTTGGGTTGATAGAGTAATAAAAAAATCCCTATTTCCTTCTTTTTGTGTGTCAGTTCTCAAAACTGAATCCTATTGGAAATTATAATACCTTCTTACCTTTAATATTGACCATCTCAGATAGAACCATATGTTAGGATGAGCCCTTTTAATGTTATTAAAAATACAAATATCAACAATAGTTTTGAAAATACTTCACTAACAATTTGGTATCCATTTAAGTCCTCTTTTAGAACATATAGGTAAAACATTACAATTGAGACCTACAGTTATTGATCAGATTAATCTTCTTCAATCAATGTTTCGCTAATTATGTAAGACGTAAAAAATAATGACATGTATTAGTGTTTATTTAGTGCCTGTTTTGGTGAATGAAAACTAAAAATAAAGTTGTTACCTATTAAACAAATATAAATTCTTGACACATAAGATTAGTTTTATTTTCATTAGACATAGTGAGCTCAGTAAATGCGTAAGCTATTAATGCTTGGCTCACTTAATGATTGTTTTTATTTATTTATTAATGTCCACTTTTTGCTAACTAAGGCTAATTGGGACGGGTTGTCTACAGGTTACCATTCTTTTCTAGCCAGGGTTGGACTAAGGATTTTATTTAATGAATTCCGTCACTAAATAAATTCCTGTTGCCCAGGCGGGAATTCAACTCGCCACTCTAGGTTTACCATGTGAGATAAAGGTCAACGATTTAACTCACATGGCTAAACTGAGCCCCTTGTTTTTTTTTTTGTCTCTTCAATAGTGAGCTAAGTACTAACCAAACCTGGCAATACAGAGTAATATTAGTATAGGGAGACTAACAATTTACATTTCCTCTTAAAATAACTGTTCACATCTAACAAAAAAAACGTACTAGACCTTTATTGCTATTAGTTTATTATTTGAAATTTTACTACAGGTGATATATTGAAGAAGTAATAAATTCCTACTGTTTTAGTCATCATTGAAGAGGCTGCTGAAGTTCTAGAATCACATGTTATTACTTCAATCCCAGAAGGATGCAAACATGTTATACTTGTTGGTAAGTACTTCCTATAGTAAATAATTAATAAACACTTTTTTATATTAATGTTTTTTATTACTCTGTCAGAATCTATTTTGTCTCTTTTTTTCTTATCAATTTCAATAAATCTATGTTAAGTTCTTTCTCAAACATTTGGATTTAAATCCTTCCATTCATCCCTTCCCATTTAAAAAATTCCTTCTTTCAGAAAACTTCCTGGACTTCTGGCATGGTTTTATCAATGAGTAGACAGAGTTTAACAATGGATGAGGAGGGTTTAATATATTTCATGGGAAAAATGTAGGTCACTTGAGAAATTTATAATTTTTATTGCTAGAGGAGTATATTTTTTAGGCATTACAAAACAACTTTTGTATCATTAGTTGCTTAATGATTCCTGTTAATTAGTTTTTTTTTTTACTTTTAGAGTGGGAGCATTCAAATTTACCCCCCCCCCCTCCCCCTACAACAGCCTGATCTATATTATACCATGTCTGCCTAATTTAGGCACACTACAGGTATTTATTATTTAGGGTAAGAAACTGTTTCTCAAATGATGATGCAAGTTAAAACAGGTTATGTGGCTAAGTTAGCTTCCTTTAATTGCAATACAACTGTTTAAAATGAACATTTGTACTACTTCATAAATTGAAACATATAGTTCTTCAACCCTTACAGTTATATGCCTAACATCTGAGCATAAATTCCTCCATCATTTCTTTCCATACTAATAAAAGCAACAGAATGACATAAAAAGCTCACCCACCTCTAAAAAATCATTTTATTACAGCCAGCCTTTTATTACTTTTAGACAACCTGCCCCATCTTCAGTGCTCTTTGACATAAAAACCCAATTAACTAATTAATAAATAATAAAGTCTATGTAATAGTCATATTATTATTAAAAATGTATATACCTTCTGAAATCTAAAATACTAGTCAATGTTAAAATAATACTTCATAGGAAGATATAAACTAAACTAAAATTAGAAGGCTCAGGCTAGATACATGCAAAACTATCTACATATAATCAGAAAATACATACATAATAAAAAACTAGCTAATAATAAAGAAGATAAATATAAATATATTTAAAAAATAAGCCTACAGAAGGGTATGTAGATTAAGAGAAGATACTAACCTAGAGTTGGTCCCTAATCACAGATCTCCAGCAAGACTGAGGACCTGCTCGGGCAAGAGCAGCTACAGCTGAGGATGGAGCATGCTTTATCTCGCCACCAGTCCCTTTTACATTGATATTATTCTCCTCCTGCATGTCCATCCTGATCCAAATTAATTCCATCAAAACCATTTTTTCCCTTCAGCCAAGGCGATTGGGTATCTCAAATTCCACTGAGCTGTCTTTGGTGTTTTTTTTTATGACATTCAGATGTCTGAGCACTTCAAATCCTTCAGTTGATGGTGGACCTTCACAAGCCAACTCCAGTCCCTAATAAATAAAGTTAAGGAGACTAATTCTCAGAACCACTTTCCTTTCAATTGATATAAATATAAATAATTATTTCTATCTATAGCATTGACAATGAGAGGGTCCTTCGAAGGCCTTGCCAAGAGAAAAGTACATAACTAGCATTGAATACTCATTACTTCCTTCTACAAAGTAATCAAATTGTGAGTAGATACTGGTACAAGGGGCTGAGCTCTATCTGTAGGTATCCTGAATTAATAAGCTTTTGGACTAGTGTCAATAAATGTTTTAAATGTTGTCCTTTATTAGGTACAGTCCACCGTTGTTGCCAATTTTCAATTCGATGGGTTTTTAACTTATATTTTACATGGGCTTTAAAAATGTTAGTGTGGGAATCTTTTAAAGCAACTTGATTTACTTATATATGGAAATTTTCCAGGGTGATTACCACTTTTGTATTCCAATTCTGGCTCAACAAATTCAGCTTGAATATCATTTGAATTAATATAATTTTTAAGAAGGTAATATTGGTTAACAAGAAAACTGCTAAGAAATCAATTGGGACTATTTTAGCTAGAACGCAGGCTGCATCATATGAAACTGTTTTAAAACCCTTTATTATTTTGATTTCTTGTACTTGTAATTTCTTCAAGTGATGTTGTCAGTGCCCAGTGTGCCAAATGTTTATTCCATATGTCAGGGAAGGAAGGATATCACCTTTATATAATATGTGTAATGCATCTGATTTCAGACCCTGGGTATTTGTTGCTACTATAGATAATGTGTTGATGAGTTTCAATAATCGTACTAGTAGTTTGTCTATATGAATATTCCAGTTAAGTTTACTGTCAAAGAATAACTATCTATTTTATTGAATTTATGATTTTTATGTCTGTCCTTGTATATGTAATTTTTTATGATTAAAAATAATGTATTACGATTTTTAAATATTAAAATATAGTGCATGTAATTGTGCCCATTTTTCTATGATGTCTGAAATAATGATACCTGTAGTTCAAATAGTTGGTATCAGAATAATGGTTTCATCTGCAAAAGCCAGTGTCAGCATTATTTAGTAATCTATAATGTACTAAAACATTTACTATGAAATTCCATATTAACGGTGAGATTCCTGATCCTTGCAATGTGATGTACCTTGTGTTTGTGATTTATGCAATTTAAAATTTGGTGGTGTGATGATGTAAGGTATTCTGTCATGTAAATAGTTATTAATTTATTTACATTATTAGGACAGTCCAGATGTTAAAGTGCATGTAAAATTGATGACCACCTATCATTATCAAAAGCACCTTCAATATCCAGTGACATTAGAAAAGTGTGTGAATTATTATGTTTTGAGTTGGTAATAAAATCTATTAAATGTTGCAATGCTTCAATCTTTGATTTTTTAGGTTTGATTCCAAATTGATTCTCATGCATTAATGATTTTGAATATAAATAATATAATAATGTTGAATTTATAATTTTTCCTAAAACTTTTCCACCAGTTAGTATCAACGAAATTGGTCCTATTGATGAATTTTTACCAGGTTAATTGAAGGAACTAACTTTGAGTATTTCCATATTCTAGAAAAAATGCCTCTTTAAAACATATTTTATATAAAGTATTTAAAAAATTAGGAAAACATCTTATTTATAAATGTCACCAGTAATACTGTGTGTGTTGCGTCATTGAGTTTTATGTTTATGTGTATATATTATAACGCTCTAGTGGTTGCAATTTTTGTTTGGTGATTACCAAATTCAGTATTTAAACATTTTGTGCAAAACTAAAGATGAAATTCGTTAGTGGCTGAAATTAAACCATTGGAAAGGGAGGGGAATTAGAAGGGAATTTAAAAAAATCAAAATATCTCCATTATTATAAGACAAATTGAAAAGTTTTATATATATAATCTAGTTGCCAATTGAATTTCCTATAAATGCTTTTCTATACATTTTATTTAATTTTTATTATTAACAGTGATATTAGCATATTTTAGTATTCAGTCTTCACATCTCATAATCATCATTCAATTCCATAATATCATGGAATTCTTTACGCTATGCTTGAGTATAAAATATTGTTTTCATTGTATTTTTAGTATGTAATGTATACTCAAATATGTTCAAAGTGATGTAATCAGTTAAGATTTTACATTCTGGACTACACAATGTTTTTTTTTTTTAATTTTATAATGCCACACTCAATACTTAACCGTTTCAAGTAAAAATATTAATATATCTACTAATGGCTAAATCTAACGCTGAGGAGGAGGGGTGGGTTAGAGTGGAGAAAACCTGAATAATCATAATATTTCAGTTATTATGAATCAAATCAAAGAATTGTATATAAACAATCTTATTGCAAATTTAATTTCTAATAGATATCATTCAATTTGTTTTTTAGTATTCAGCCTTTAAATATCCCTACGTCTGACCATTTTATTTTATTTTGACTTACCTCAATGAACCTCTCATATCTAGCTAGTATTTATATTTCTGTTTACATAGGCTTTATATTAGGGGAAAAATAATTAATAGATGGTGAGATGGATCTATCAGCATGTCACATACCAGCTCATGGGAATTTACACAGCCCGTTTCTGAGAGACTTTTTTTTATTTTACCAGTCAGTGCATAAGATCTCTCTATTTTAAATGGTTCACTTCTTATTGGATGATAATAATTTCCTTCCTGTTACAGGTGATCACAAACAACTTCAACCAAGGCCAGCACACATTAATTCTGCTGAAAAATATAACATGCATATTTCATTGTTTGAGAGATTAATCCATAATGGTATGCAATGCTTCACATTAACTGAACAGTTTCGCATGAGACCCGAAATAGCATCACTTATATCTCCGCTCATCTATGAAACATTAACAAATCACCATTCAGTACAAAATTACCCAAATATTAATGGTGTCTCCAAAAATATCTACTTCATTGATCATACACATCCTGAAGCAAGGGTAAGTCAATGCTTTATTATTCTCAAGATCAATTGTATTAATAAATGATAAATTCTGCCACATGGCTTATGGTGGGAGCTCATGTAGTTATGACAATATCTGATGATACATGGAATTTCAATAACAAACCAAGATGGATGGTACGTGGCTACTTTACTTAGTTTTAGGGGGAAAAGTCTGTCATTTGTATATATGGACGTACATATACTTAGTAGTACATAGTAGATTTTCAATTAACAATAATGTCACATGTCTGACATCACATACCATCAAAGATGATGGGATCACCATTCTACTCCCTATTAAACTTATTGTGGAAATTAGATGTCTTACTGATATAATAGCTTAAAGTCAAATTGTAACTGTTGGAATAAGGGTTTACCAAAAGCCAAAAATTAAAAAAAAAAAATTAACTCTATTCATATTTAAGTTTATATAAATTATTGTTTTCATTGTACTATTATCATGTGAGATATATTCAAAGTCAGAATAATGCCATCAATCAAGATTTTACTTTCAGGATTAATGATTTTTTTTTTTTAATCGATACTATATTCAATATTTAACCGTTTCAAGAAATAAAGATGTAATGTACTAATAGTTGAAATCTAACATGAGGAGAGGGGAGGAGGGTGTTAAAAGGAGGAAATAAGTACAATGCCAATTTTTGGGCATTTCTTCATTAAAAAAATTGGTTATATACATTTCTTGATCCAATGAAATTAATTTGTAGGTAGGCCCTCTCAATAGTATGACACCAGTATGCGTGCATAGTGCTTTATCTTGTCTTTCCACTTTGCCTTTTGGTGAACATTTGTTGTATATTTATTTTTCATTAGAGTCCTCATTTATATTCATTTCCCTCTATTTTAGTATTAATATTTTAACATTGAATATAGTTAATAATTATTAAAAAATAATGGAATTAATTGTCTCTATTTTTATGAAATTTCAAGATAGAATATGTTATCTAAAATACACTTCTATATCTGTGTAATATTATTTATTTTAATGCTAAAACAATTATTATAAGTAAATATTAATTATATCATAAAAAATAAAAATATAGGACAAATAACAAAAATAATATTGCACTTCACAGCCATTGTGTAACTTTTGTTTCTACATATTATAAATAAAAATAAAAGATTCTTATAATTTTATTAGGTATAATGATAGCATAATTTATATGTTACTCCTAAAATGCATCAAAAGGTTTTGCTTTTAAGTTTTACAATAATGGTTTTTTCATAATTTCAGTCTTCAGAGCTGTTTGGAAGATGGAATAAACATGAAGCTGATTTTCTTTTGGCTTTAGCAGATTATTTAGTCCTGCAGGGATACTCTTCAAAAGAAATTACAATCCTCACTGGCTATACAGCACAAGTCGCCTATTTCAATTTAGTAAGATTTTATCCATAGTGAAATATCCTTACCAAAATATAAGAGACACTTAGATACATTTTGCCTTCTTGTGAATACATATTTAACTACACAGTATACACTTAAGTTCACATACATGTATGTTTGTGTGTGCGCACGCCTCAGCCACCAAACATTTCAAGTGTAACTAATATTTTAATTTTGGTTTCTTGTCTGACTAGAGAATAGATTATAAGATGAAATGACCAGTATGTTGTTCCAATATATGGGAAATCTGCTTAGTTTAAGTAGTCTCTGCATGATGGACGTTTTTAAATCATATTCACATACTGGAAATTTGTGTCCATATATTAAAGCACTCCATTTTTAATACTATATATTAATAGGCAATACTCACTTTTTATTTATACCATCTATTTGAATAGTCATTGCTATGAAATGTAAATAAAAGTGCTTTTTAAAAAGGCATACACTGTTTCTTTATTTAACTGGCACATGAATTGATGGACTTATGAGAAGTTTTTATTTCAAATGTGATCTATTACTAACAATTTTTAAAACTGAATTTTTATACCTAACTGCTGAATAGTTCCCAAAGTAGAGTAAATGTGCTTTTAAAAAACACTTTTATTTGCAATTGCAATGAATATTTAGATGTGCAGTGAAACAATCTTGATATAATTGGGGAGTGAAAAAGTGTGAGAGAAAATAAATCTTTTGAAGGAAATATCTGCTGATGGTGTTCTTGTCAACATAGTGGATTTTCCTGATCTATCTAATAGTCTATAATATTAATAATCTAGAATATTTCTAGGCCAAAAGAAATTTTCCTGCTCTTCAAGACTTGGAAGTTTCATCAATTGATAATTTTCAAGGTGAAGAAAACAACATAATACTGTTGTCCCTAGTTAGGAGTGAGTCATCAACTATAGGCTTCTTGATGAAGAGTTTCCGAGTAAACGTAGCTCTTTCAAGGGCAAAACATGGCTTATATATTATAGGAAACATGAGGACCTTATCTTCTCAGTCCCCGCTCTGGCGCTCTATAAAAGCTGTTCTAGATAGACTTGGAGCTATTGGTAAGAAAAATATTTATCTATTTATATAGTTCCAGGTCATAATGGATTTTATGCATTCCAATAAGAGTATTGCCAATGTTCCCAAAAATTCATTCCCCTTACCAAGGATTAAAATACAGAAGAAAAAATACTAAAATATGACTAGAAAATTGAAGCCTTATATAATTAAAATTTAACTACAGGAAACTTTTATTGAACTTCATTATCACATTATATTTTATTTATTTTCAGAACGGAATGCACTGCCAGTAATTTTTTTTTTTTAGAGAAAAAAAATATTTGTATCTATTTGGCAAATATAATTGTTTCCTAAATATAACACAGTCCTGAATTGTCGGTCTGAATTCAAACCGAGAAATTAACAGCCACAGAGAAAATATGTATATTTCAGACATAAAATCAATGTAGAAAAGTACAAGTAAAATATCTTCTTTTCAATGAACTTTAGTTCAAAAATTGTCATGTATTATTCTCTACGGAAATAATTGTTTCTACTTTTTGTCTTTAGTACACGTTCCTTAAAACTTTTAAAATGTTTTCAAATTATTTTGTTTGACATTTTTTAGGTGGCAAACTTCCTCTTGAATGCCAAAGGCATAAAATGATTTCATATGTAAAAAATCCAAATGACTTATTAAAACTAAGAAATGGAGGATGCCGATTGAGATGTGAGGTAAAGCTGAATTGTGGTCACCATTGTAAACGATTTTGCCATCCATTAATACAGGATCATGATCACTATATCTGTAAAGAAAAATGCCTTAGGTAATTAAACTTAATAAATATACCTTAAAATGAAGGTTTATTTGCCTCCATCTGCTTCATGTGTGAAATTTAGAAGTTGAAATCAAAAATGGATAGTGAAGCTTACTTAAACCTTTATTTAAGGAGCAGTGCTATACTTAAGTGAAGAACACACTACATGAAATTTAAACAAAACTCTGAATATTAATGAGTACTACCTGTACCTGATTTATGCTGTAATACCATTCACTGCCTTGGAATAACATCCCATCATCTATCTTAAATAACAACCATATTCCCTACCCCTGACCTACGAAACACACACTACCTGAGGTGCCCCAGACCAAACAAACTTTTTGTTATCTCATTTATTTCACAGGAAAGGTTTCAATGTTGATTTGACTTCCCGTGTAAAACTAATGATTGCAAATGTATTTATTATGCTTTAATTTTTGTACTAAAGCAGTAAATAGGTATTCCAAGATCAGGCTGTCTTCACCTAATTCATTGTAATCAGTTGATGTCCTAATCTTAGCTTAAAAAATAAATTAGTTTACATAAAAGAAGTATAAGGAATTTAATGAAAAATCCAAAGACTGTTTAATTAAACTGTGGTCTAACTATGTATAAAATATAAAAGCAAGATGCTTTAGAGGAGTTGTTATGCTAGTGATCATAAGACGAAGTGGAGTGTTACTCATTCATTAATAGCTTTAAAATTATTGCAATTTCTAAAATTATACCATATACCATTACATTTTTTTTTTTATTCATTAACATCCACTTTATGCAACCGAGGCTAACCGGAATGGGTTATCCACAAGGTTACCAACCATTTCTAGCCAGGATGGGAAGAAGGATTTTACTTATTGTTAGTTGCGCACATGGGAATCAAACCCATGACTTTAGGCATACCATATTTGTATAGTACTAACATTGGAGTACTACCTAGCTCATGATTCTTTCTATTGTATATTAGTGCATGGTCAAATCCTAATAACTTTCCTGAATCAATGTTGATTCTAATGATCAAAATTTACCACATTCCAAAGCCTAGAGTAAAATATCACTTTTTTAATCCTCAAAGATAGAAAAGTATTTATATCATTATTATATTACACATATTTATATATTGAATATTGTGATTTATCAAGATTTTTATTTGATTGTTTTAATTAGGCTATATAAGAGGTGGCAACTCAACTCATAAAATGTGTAGGGTGAAATGATTTTTAATGAAGGACTATTATGAATCAAGATTTTTGTTATCTGACCCTGCCCAAAGACTGAATAAGTAGAATAACCCCTTTCTTTTACTACCAGCCAAAGTATCATATTACTTGTAGATATTCTAATTTTTGTACGCCAAACAATAACTATAGATGAGAATCCTAAAGATACAAATACATTTTACTAACTTACTTTCAGGATTAAAATGTTTTCTGCAAACAAATTATTATTTTTTGCTCAGTTCTATTATTTTTTCTTCAAACGCTTGATTAAAGAAGAAAATAAAGTTTATAATTCCAGATACCATTCCTCTAAAATCATTATGATAACAAAAAAAATATTACTTATATTTAAAAAAATACTATTTGTTTTCCATTTCCACTTCATTGTAACCAATGATAAATGTTTGAATGTTGAACATATTCAACTGCATATATATTCATGCTGTGTTTGTATATATTGGATTTCATTGTAATTGGTGACACCAACACAATGCTACCTATCTGAATGGAAATAACTTTCCATGAATTTAAAAGTTTGGTCCTCTTTTGATTTATTTATTTTTTTATTTATAGACTACCATGTGGAAAACACAGATGTAAAGCTCTCTGTTATGAGAACTGTGTGCCCTGCTTAGAATTAGTTGAACATGAACTACCATGCGGGCATAAAATGAAAGCCGCATGCCAAAAAGAAATTAGCAGTATTTTATGTAGGAACCCTTGCAACAGGTAAGTACTTTAAAGTATTACTTCATAAAAGTACATATTTATGACTACTTAATGAGCTCAACCTGTTTTCAGTTTCAAGAACCTTCAATAAATTATAAATTTATAAATAATAGACCTAAAGTCTAGATAAGAAGCCTGTCATTGAGGGTTGCTTAAGCTAAGTAGATTTCCCACGTACTGGAATGACACAATGGTGATCTCATCGCATCTACTATTCACCATTCGCTCTTACTAAGAAGCCTATGTAACCTGAAACTGAAATTTAAGCTAGACATAAAATTATGAAATTTAGTGGCTCAGTTACTCAAATTAAAAATCAGACAACTAGAAGTGGGGTTAACTAATGGCTGAAAATATAAAACTATAAATAACTCGCTTAATATTCCAGATAGAAAGTGAAACGGGAAAAGTTGTGACTGTTAGAATGTTAACAGCCAAATATATTGTAATAAAATTGAAAAAATGTAATAAATAAATAAAACTATATCTATAAATATTTATTCATGCTGTGTCTGGTAAGTTTAATTATCATCAGATTATTTAATTAATAAAGATTTATTTAAAAGAAATATTGAGAACTCTTTAAGCAGATAAATTAGTATTTATTTTAATTTGTATGTTGATGGATGTGGGAGTGCAGATCTGGGAAACAGGTCTTAATAACAGGAAGTCTTCCCACCAATTTCTTTATTAAAGCACAAGGCCTTTCGGTACTAATGTGCCAATAGGCCTTCTGCTTTAATAAAGAAATTGGTGGGAAGACTTCCTGTTATTAAGACCTGTTTTCTAGTGCTTATTATTATCAAAAATTATCTATATAATGTAATAACACTCAAAATATCTCAGGTTAACCAATGGGGGACAGATGGGGATTAAATATACATGATCATTTAAATTATCAATAATTATATAACATAAAATAATATACATTAAAAATCATCTCACCCTAAAGAAATTCAGAGCATTCGATTACAAAGATCTGGACTTATATCAACAGTTTCAGTGGCAAAATGGCAAACAGGATCTTGGTTGGTGATGCATGCTTATTTCATCCTTTGTGCTGCATGTAAGTAATGAGGAGCTTATCATCAAGAGAGTTCCACTTCCCAAGGGACCATGGGGTCCCAACACTGAGAGATTTCTTCCGGCTATAGCTTCCTTTGGCCTTTTTACTTCCGCTTCCTCAAAAAGAATGTATTTTATAGATTTTTGAATTCCTTGGAAACAGACGTGTTTATTGCATGAACAATAAATTTCTGTAGAAGCATTTTTCTTCTTCCAATCATGTATTTTTCATTTAAAAAGTATAAATAAGCCGTACTGATGATGAAGCACTCCTAAAAGCTACTCTTGTAACTTCTTCAGCTAGATGTCTACAGCAACTTTTAAAAACATTTCGTGTATTTGCCATTTATTATGCCCTTTTCACTGAATATTATAGCTCTGGAAATTGTAAACATGTATATATACATATGTATAATTACACCTATATCACATTTTCGTGATCTGTGTAGGGTCGATGGGCATTTGAAGAAATAGTTCAAATATTGTTCCTAAGTACAACATCAAAAGCTGACAATAAATACTTTTCAATATTGGAAATTTCTTGCATTACAAGCAGTAAATTGAATTATTCATGATCACGTAACACATAATTAGTATAATAATATATTATAATGTCATTTTTGATTCTACACTTTGTCTCTCCTAATTTAATTAAGTTAAAAAGTGTATAAAGGTGCCAGTTTAACTATTTTCATTTAAAAGAGGAGTCTAAGGAAGCCTTCCGACAGTGGAAAACTTGCTGGCAGTGGTGTGTCGACTCAGAAGGAAACTGTTTCGAAGATTTTTAGTCCACTATATATAAATGTTTAATAAATTTCTTTTCCTCAGACCAGTCTTGAAACTTAATTAACACACCCTGTACACATGCATGTGAACACTGATGCACACACCTGTGCACGCATATGCGCTACACAAAATAAGGCTAATTTGAACAGGTTAACTGGAGTTTATCACTATTTTCTACAGTTCTGAGCCCATCAAGAGCAAAGAGGTTGAACCTTGAGAGAATCAACTTTAAATGAATAAATATGTTTACTAGTATCTTACTGTTATACAGTGCATCATTTTTGCACCTACATCTCTGCCATGGTATGAAACCATTCATGGTTACTTGCATGAATCTATGAATGTGGACACCCAACTATACAAGTCCTCTCTTTGGTCTCCCAATCCCCCAGCAGGGATGATCCTGCCTTTCTTCCACATCAAATTTTTTTTTGTACCATCACATGCTGTTTTTACAACTTGGTGGATAGGGATAGAATATAGAATGTTGTACTCTAAATAGATATCGTTCCATACTTTCCATATGCCTTGGCCTCTTCAGTTCATAATAACTCAGATCCTGGTTCACTAAACAGTACTATTTTTTGTAATACTTTTTAGGCACAATACCCAATGCTCTTTATCTATTCTAAAATACTCTTCTCTCATAGACAAGGAGGTCCTCTCCAGTTCCTTATTCGAGTCTATATTTTACTGCGTTAAATAAATTATAAATAACTATTGGTATGATATCCATTTTATCCAATTTGTGCATTTGTCTTCCTGGAGAGGCTCAAAGTATCCACCACATGCTGTGCGTGTCTGTTGTGTTTCCAAGGTGAGGTTAAATAGCACTGTAGATAATGGGTCTCCTTGTTTTTAATCCATTGCTAATTTATATTACCTCTAATGTAATTTGATTGTTTTAATACTTTCAATGCACTGTTTTATTTCATTTCTTTCATCATCAAGTACATCTTATAATTCAAGAAAATTCTGTTGTATAGTAGCAAATCTTGATTACTGAATAATAGAAACTTAATTTACAAAGCAAATACAAATTATTTTCTCCTTTCAGAATGCCATGTGGAAGACATAAGTGCAAATTATTATGCTTTGAAGAATGTAACAACTGTACAGAAATAGTTGAACAAAAGTTAGAATGCGGTCATTTAATTACCACACCTTGTTATGTTAATACAAGTTCTATTACCTGCATAGAAGCCTGTAATAGGTAAGTTCTTTGTTTTTTTTTCTTTTCTTTTCAGCAAATAACATTTACAGATAAGCTCTTAAACTTATGGATTGGATTTTCAAAAAAATAAGTAATCATCATAAGTAAATAAGGGTAATCTAATTGAGAGATAAATTCCCATATCAAGCATAGTCCTAATGTAAAACAATTTAAAATAACTATTGATTAGATGTATAAATTCCCACACATTTGAGATCTTTAGCTGAAGGAGAATTCACGATCAGTGTTTTATCAAGTGATAAATTGGACATACACATCCATTGACCAAGAAGGACCAGGCATGAGTTGGCTTCATTTGCTCAGGGTGTCAGAGGTCAGCTTGCCTGTGGATGAGATCTAAGAGTGTAAAAGCTGTTAATTGTCCAGAGGGATTGTCAGACCTATATACTGACTAATTCACAAGTGCTGCGACACTAGCAAACTCTGGTACTGAACTCATGATCAAAATTCTTCCCTTGGTGGGGATTGAACCTGCACCTTACAGCAGATTTCCCTTAAGTAATTAATTATATTATGTTATATATATATATATATATATATATATATATATATATATATATATATTTGCTTGTTAACGCTCTAGCGGTCGCAAATTTTGTTTGATCGTTACCAAACTCAATATTTAATCGTTTTATGTAAAAAGAAAGATCAAGTTCGTTAATGGCTAAAATTGGACCAATGGGAGAGGGGGGATTTTCGAAAATTCGAAATATCTCTGTTACTTTATTTTACATGCTGCAGCCATGCATATATTTATCTGCAATGATTACATTACTAGTCTTAACAATTCCTCTATGACCACAGGTTGTTAAAAACTATAACAAATTGTATTACCTATATGAAAACTCTTAAAATATATTTACATGTATTTGAGGAAAACAAATTTTGCTTTAAATTCAGATTGAGGCTCCATTCAGTTTATGAAAATATTCAATAAGAGGGCGTTTCAAAATCATGTTTTGATTTTTTTTTTTAACTAATACAATTTAATGTATATTAAGATTTTGGTTTTTAAAATATACTTTTAATCATTACAAAATCACTCTCTCTCTTTTATATATATATATATATATATTTATATATATATATATATATATATATATATATATATATATATGCTTTCCTAGGCTTGGGTCTAAAGAATTGCTTGAAAAAAATAGTGTTTCAACATGTATGAAAAATATAAATGAATTGTGTTTAAAAGTATGTTTTTAAAAAAATATTATTATGTTATTTTATTTTTTCTGTTCTGATATATCTTGCACAACAAAGGTTATTATATTCTATATATAGTTATTTGTTATAGGTCATGCGTTAATGGTCATCCTTGCCAAAAGTTGTGTCATGAACAATGTGGACTTTGCATGAAACCAACAACTGTAGTTCTCTGTTTTTGTTTTAAAAGGACGAGACCTTGCAATGAAGTAAAAACATCAAAATTTGTCATACCAGTCCAAGATTAATCATAGAACATGGTGGTGCATAATACCCATATCAAAAACTATAATCATGAAATTATGTGACTATTTTACTTTTAATTAAAAAATAAAAATAAAATATACTCAACTGTTTCAACAATATGACCTCACTGATATCTGTATAAAGAAAACTCCAAGGTTGGTCTGAAATTTTATTTATTTGTTGGAAAACTTACTTTCGAGTTTGAGGTCATTCTAAGAAGAATAACGTCAAGATTGAATTGTTTTCCGTCTTGCTGACAGACTATTTGTTACTCAGTCGCTTAAAAATGGATCAATGAATTTAAATTTGGAGACCAAATACCCAAAGGTGTAACATAGACTATATAAGATTTTAATTTTTTAACAAGAGGGCTAACTTCAATGACAAATGAAGAAACCTGTCTGCAAGAATAGTGAAAACTCTTTCCTTATTTTACAGAAGGGCCAATGAAAACTACAACTTGTTCCAGGTTAAGAAAAAAGCTCAAGCTTAAAGGGTTATGTTTCCCACAAACACTTTAAGTGTAAACTCTATGGCCTTGCTACACAAAGTGGTCTATAGGTTCCCCCAAGGGTCAATGACGCACTGCAAGGGATTTAAGAGAAAAAAAGAATTAGGAGTCTTTGGGGTTCAATGTCCATGATAGTCAATCTCATTTCAATATGCCGCAATTTTAATTTTGAATTTTTAATTACATTTTTGAACATAAATTAAATAATAATACTCATTAATTTTATTTTAAAGGCGAAAGATTTATGCATTTGAAGAGAGACCAGAGTTTTTTTCTTGACGGCCTCATTAAATAAACTCCTTAGGCCCACCCTGGCTAGAAAAGGATGGTAATCTGTAGATAACCCGTCCCAATTAGCCTAGTTGCATAAAGTGGACATAAAATAAAATAAAAAAATTATTTTATCTGAAAAAAATTTTAAATTAAATAATTCATGTTTAATGGATGAATTGAAGATGGCAATACCACAATGGATAATCAATCCATATGATGAATTTGAAGAAACAGATTCATATTGCAAGACTAATTCTAATGAAGAACTTAAGGTACAGTTTAAAAACGGATATCAGTTATTCTAGCTTCAAAAAGATAAACCTGTTATTAAAGATAATATTCGTTTTTCTATCTTCAGAACTATTCTAGTGATAAAAGGTTTCAGTGCTGTTGCCAATCTTTGAAGAAAAAAAAAGAGAAAAAACTGGACATCATTAACTGAGAAGATTTAAGATTAAACCTCACTAAATTGATACCGAACATTGAAAATGTATTATTAAAACACCAGGTTCATTCCTCTGTGAAAACCAAAATATGAATGAAATATGAAATGTGAATATTACTTATTCATTTTATGTAATACATAAGTAAGTATTTCTATTTATTTTTTCTTGTTTAGATTTCGGTTTCATCAATAAATATATAAAAATGAATGTGTGTTTTTTCTTCTACACCTCACTACAGTTAGACAGCAGTCAAAACACATTTGAAATTGGTGAATTTTAAAAAAATAAAAGCTATATTAGCTAAACCAGGGTCTATCAAAACCCGAAAAACATGACAAGTGGTCTATGAAACAAAGAAGTTTTTGGAACTCTGCTCTATGAGAAGTAATATAATAAAAGTTAATCACACAGGGGCTGTGTATACTAAGCAGGTTTCCCAAGAGTTGGAATAACACACTTGTGATCTCATCACAAAATATTATCTATTTATATGTAAACTACAGGTAGCTAAGGTATCTGGCTTCGCTCGGGAAACCATTAGAGGCTGAATGATGGTGGTATTTTTTTTTTTTTTTGGCAAGGCTTCAATTTTTACAACTACACTTCCTGTCTGGGCGCATTGTTTTCCCGTGAGAGTCTGGCAGGGGACTTATAGAATAGAAATTTTAGTTTTGAAGAATAAATGAAAATAAGTCCCTCTCCACTGTTTGGCGCACCATGAATAATTTAAATCACAATCATGGATAGCATTTATTATAATAAAATATCATCTATAACAGGGGTGAGCAACCTTTTTAACCAACAGGCCAATTTAAATTTTAAAATTTTTTGGCCGGCCTCACATAAAGTACCACGTATTAATACTCTACAGAACTTTATTTATAATAAACATTAGAATAAAAAAATTAAAAAAATGAAGATTTAATATACAAACTTCAATCCAAAATAATAAAAAACAATAAAATTATAGAAAAACGAATTTACTTGAAATTTTTAATCAGACATTTGGCATTCCTTTTTTTTGGTACAAGCTCTTCAATATCCAATAAGAATTTTATTCAATGTGAAGTAGCTACGCGTATGCAGCTTTCTAATGGTGCATCTATCAGTCTTGATGGGTGGTCATTTTTGATTAATTTCATGGTCAAAAATAATTGTTTGTAAACACACGTACTTCCTAAGAGATACATCATTTGCTTTGCATTTTTCGTCAAAAGTGGAAATTTCGTTCAAAGACCTGAATTTTTTCATGCAAATTGTAAACAAACTGTCCTTTACCTTGAAGTTCCACATTACGATCATTGAGATGCTGAGTCAAGTCGATAAGAAACCCAAAATTGCTTATCCATTCTTTATTATCAAAATGAGGAAAGGCATATCCCTTCATATCCAAGAACAATTGTATTTTGCTTTTTAAGTTGTATTTTAGCATTGCAGCTCTACTAAGCCAACGTACTTAGTTATTGAAAGCCATGTCGCCATATTCAGTTTCTAAGCCAACGTACTTAGTTACTAAGCTTCAGTTACTAAGCCAACGTACTTAGTTATTGAAAGCCATGTCGCCATATTCAGTTTCTAAATCTTTCCGGAATTCTTTAAATCCACGGTGATTTAACGCACGCGATTTTATAAAACTGATTAGTTCAGTTATTGGTACATGACATTTGGCAAACTCAATCTTTTCGCACACACATTTCCTGGTGAATTATGCAGTGGTTAACGAATGTTTCCCTTCTTGTGGCCTTCTTAATGCCTTGAAATAATCATCCTGATCCTTCTATCACAATGCTTGACATTGCTCGTGCTCTTTAGCACGACTTTAGTTCATCGTATCGGTCTTTGCCGGTTGTAGTCCCTTGTATTGGAATCAGTCAACACAATTCTACGGTAATATTAAATTTGTTGTCAATACCAAGTAAAAATGTAGCCATTTGTGCTGTATCAGTAATATCGCAGCTCTCATCAAGTGCCCAAGAACAGTATTGGAATTTTACACAGCGTTCAGGAAGCGATGTTGCTTTGTTCTCGGATAAGTCTTCAATTCTCCTTGCAACGGTGAATCTTGAAAAATCAAAATATTTCTGCAACAGCAGCCAGTCATTCTTTTATCATCTCTCTATCTGCAAAGGGTTTCATTTTTTTTTTTTTGCCAGTATTTTCCTATCCTCAACTGCTGTATTTTTAAAAATAATCTGTGGTTTTCCTAAGTACCTATTCCTCCATTTGATTAAACTTATCTATCCGTAGTTGTCCGGTTAAGTTTTTATATTGTTGTTTATGTTTTGTATCCTAATAATTTTTGTAAGTTATATTCTTTTAATTTCGACACAGTCTCTGAACATATTAAGCATACAGTTTTATCTTTAAGGAAAGTAAAGAAATAATCAAATTCCACATTTCTTGGTAATGCCTGTGCTCATCCGCAATCTTCCGTTTTTCATTTGCTTTTCCGACATGCTATTATGATTAAAAATTTGAAAGTTAAAAAAAATTTTAGGAAAACAATGAATATTGCATTCACGCTTTTAAAGAAACACAAGAATTTCTGATATTGCTAATTAACAGATTACCAGACTGATTGTGTGACAGAAGCAAACACAAACAAGCACAGACGCGTCACGTTCGCATTGAATGTTTGAACAAGTCGCTGACAAGTGAGCAACTCGTCACAAAAAATTGTTTCGCTTTAATATGTACTACCATTAAATTAAATTGATTATTTACAATATATTGATCGGAGTAAGTCGATAAAATAAATTCAATTTTATAAATGCTTGGCGGGCCACATAAATATGTTGAAAGGGCCGCAAGCAGTCCACGGGCCGCGTGTTGCTCATCCCTGATCTATAATGTACATATTTCCTGTCAAATGTTGACTTTTCCGGCACGGGGCCGGCCCTCCCCAGTGGCAGCAGTAAGCCCCCGCCGTGTAACTGCTGGGTAGGGGAACCGTAGGAACAGTAGGTCCTTAGTCGGCTTTGCTGTTCCGGGCAGGGGATCACTCCTGCCTTAATGGGGTAAGTTCTAGCGGCTTACTCAATGTGAACTACGGGCTGGGTGGTGTCCGGAGTGGAGGGTTGCCTTCACTGCCGGTCATAGACGTAGTGGTCGTGTGTTCAAAGCACGAGGGCATACAGGCCAGGTAAACTGGTACATGTGCTTCTCGTGTGGGAGCTGGGTAGTAGGAGACTGTCCCTTCCATATGATCGCTAAACCATCGTAGCGAATCCTCAGTCACCATGTAGCGTTGGATTGGTGTAGGTTGGATTAAGGCCTCACGGCTAGGTGCCTCCTACATTGCAGCCACACTTCGAAATGGGTACTCAATGTTAAATGTTGACACATTTCGGATGGCTACACAATGTCAAAAACCAATACCCGGGACGGCGCCGGCCCTCCCCAAGAGCAGCAGTAAGCCTCCGCTGTGTAGCTCTTGGGTAGGGGAACCGTAGGAACAGTAGGTCCTTAGTCGGCTTTGCTGTTCCGGGCCGGGGATCATTCCGGCCTTAATGACTGTTTCGGGAGGATGAAGAAGGAGTATGCTAGAGCAACAGCAACATCCGGGAGAGTGCAGACCATGGAGAGAACGTTGAGGAATCTGGTCGAGGTGGACTGGGGCCGGGAGCTCAGCAGTCAGATGAGCAGTCAACTTCAGGAGCTAGGTGAGTCTTTGGTAAGTGAGGTGGTTCGAAAGAGCCAGGTGGTATTAGACATGAACCAGAGCGAGGTTGATGTCACCCTGAGAACTTTGACGGCCCACGACGAGGAGAGAGGTAGGGAGGTGGAGAGGGTTAGGCAGGAGTTCAGAGAGAGCTTGGGTAAGGTTGAGAGGGAGGTTGAGCGGGTGGTGGCTGTGTGTGAACGTGGTGTGAAAGGAAATGATGAAATTAGGGAGAACATGAACAGAGTGTATGAGGAGATGGAGGTGGTTGGAAAGAGGGGTCGAGCCTTTGGAGAGGAACGTGGTCAAGGAGGTGAGGAGGAAGATCGACGAGTTGGATGCGGAGAGGCTGAGTGATAGAGTGAGTGAGCGAGTGAGTAAGGTAGTGAGTGAGAGAGTTGGTGAGAGAGTGCATGAGTGTGTGAGCGAAACCATGTGTGATAGGGTTAGCATGCGTGTGAGTGAGTCAGTGAGTGACAAAGTTGTTAGTGTAGTTAGTAGTGTGGCTAGGGAGAATTTGGCAGCGGAGAGAATGGACGTCGACTCGGCAGCGGAGGAGGGGAGCTGTGCGAAGGTCGTTGGCAAGAAGAGCAGGGGGCCTCGTGTCATCTTGGAGCTTCCCAAGAGGGCGGATGCGAAGGTGAAGCGAGAGGACATCGTGAAGTGCCTGGACCAGAAGGAAGGAGATGTTCGTGTAAGAGGGTTGGTGAGGCGTGGTGGCGTGTATGTGGTTGAGTGTCACGATCGTGAGGATGTGGAGCGACTGAGGGCGAATGAGTGTCTGAAAGGTCTCGGAGTGAATGTGGATGGTGAGAAGGGGTGGAGGTACCAAGGTTGAAAGTGTTCGATGTGGACAGGGCGATTGGAAAGGATGAGTTGTGGAAGTGTGTGCGTAAGAGGAACGAGTGGGTGTTTGAAGGAATGAATGAGGAAGAATGTAAGGCCGGGTTTATTCCGGAGTTTGTAAGTGGAGGGTCATTGAGGGTATGCACGTGGGTTGTGAGAACGTGTGTGAAAGTGTTTAGGAGGATTATGAGAGGAGAACGATTGTATGTAGGCCTGCATTCTTGCAGGTGTGCTGAAGACTTCACAGTCAGGAGGTGCAGTACATGTTTGCGGTATGGCCACGGAGATAGGACCTGCAGATCGCCACTGACATGCGGTTGGTGTGGAGAGGAGGGACACCACCAAATGAAGTGTCCGAGCGGCTGCGATGTGCTAACTGCTGGAGGGCAGGATATAGAGAAAGGAGTCATCCCGCTGGATGGGCTGGGTGCCCAGTGTTGGAGGTGGAGAAGCGGCTGATGGTCCGGAATACCAACTATGAAGAGGCCTAAATCGGGAACTGCGTGGCTGGGCATTGCTCAAGTAAATATGGACAGAGCGAGTGTGGTAGCGAGTGAGGTACGAAAGGAAGCGTGTGAGAGTGGTGTGAATGTGATTGATGTGCAGGAGCCGTATGTGAGGGAAGAAAGGGTGACTGGTTTTGGTATAGGTGCGAGAGTGGTTGTTGGGTGTGAGTCAGATGAGCGTGCATGGGCGGCGGTTGTAGTGCTGGACCCAAATGTGGGGGTTCTCAGGCTCAGCCGACTGAGTGACAGCCATTGTGTTGTGGTTCAGCTGATAACTGGGTTGGGGCCTTTTACTTGGTGTCCATGTACTTTCAGTCGTCGCACAGAATAGATGGGTACCTTGAGAGATTGTGTATGATTGAGAGAGTGTTGAGAGGGAAGGATGTTATAGTGTGTATGGATGCGAATGCGAAGAATGTGTTATGGGGTGGTGATGTGACGGATGATAGAGGTTTGGAGTTGGAGGCGTGTGTGAATGGGTTAGGATGGAAGATTGTGAATGAGTGTGGTGAACCGACGTTTTGGGGTGCGACTGGTGGTGTGAGTTGGATAGATGTGACTGTGATGAGCGCGAGTATGAGTGATAGGTTGATTGAGTGAAGAGTGGAGAGTGAATGGTGTAGTAGTGCGGATTGTGTGTTAGTGTTTCGTGTGCTGAGAGTTGAGAGAGTGGGAAGAAGAATGAAAGGTGAGAATGCAAGGTTTTGTTTGAGATCGGCTGATTGGGTATGATCAGCAAAGGAAGGCTTACAAGAAGAAGATCAAGGAGGTTAAGAAGGAATCCTGGAAGGCGTTTCTCGAGGAGGAGAAGCAGAAGGGACCTTGGAACCTGGCCTACAAGCTGTCTTCGGGGAAGCTAAAGCCTGAGCGAGTGATGGGTATGATTAGTGAGAGTGAAGGTGTGTGTGACTGGGAAGAGAGTGGAAGGAGGCTGCTTGATAGATTGATTCCGGATGACTGTAGAGAGAATGAGAGTGTGAGTCAGAAGAGTGTAAGGAGAGCGAATGCGAGGTATGTTCCAGAGTTTGGTGAGAGATGGAGAGTGAGTGAGGATGAGGTGCGAGAGGCCGTGTGGAAGAGCAAGAATGGGAAGGCGCCTGGATGGGATGGGATATGTGTGGAGATGCTGAAAGAGGGGTGGTGTGAACTGAAGTGTGTGTTGAGACGAATGTATGGCGTGTGTGTGAAGTACAGAGTGTTTCCGAATAGATGGAAGTGGGGGCGTGTGAGAGCATTGCTGAAGAATGAGGATAAAAGTGTGAATGAGGCGAGTTCGTTTAGGCCAATAACGTTGCTGCCTGTGTTGGGGAAGGTGTTTGAGCGAATAATTGCGTGCAAGTTGGAGTGGCTGTTCAGTGAGAGTGTGCATGAGAGACAGTATGGGTTTATGAGTGGGAAGTGTACGGAGGATTCTATGTGGGATGTAAGGCGTGAGGTTAAGCGGAGTGATAGTAAGTATGTGTTGGGTGTGTTTTTGGATGTTGTGGGTGCATTTGATAGAGTGTGGTGGCCGAGCGTGTTGTGTGTGTTGAGAGAAAGGGGTGTGAAAAGAGAAATGTATGAACTGATGAATGATTATTTGTCTGGGAGAAAGGTGGAGATGCGAATGGGTCCTGGGGTGGTACGAAAGGATGTGAGCATGGGTTGCCCTCAGGGGAGTGTGCTTGGTCCACATTGTTGGAAGGTTGTGTTTGATGGATGTGTGAGGATGGTGAATGAGGCTGGATGGAGTATGATTGCGTTTGCGGATGATGGTGTGATTCTGGTGAATGGGAGTTCGAGGAAGGCGATTGAGGAGGGAGCGAGTGAGGTGTTGAGAATGGTGAGTGAATGGATGAGTGAGAGGAAGATGACTGTCTGAGGAGAAAACGGTGTGCACGTTGATGAAAGGTTCGTTGAATGTGAATAGGAGTCCGAGAGTGCGAATAGGGGAGAGAGTGTTGAAGTATGTGACTGGTGTGCGTTATTTGGGAGTGTGGTGGCAGGAGAGAATGGGGTTGAGAGAGCATGTGTGTGAGAAAGCTGTAAATGTATTTAATGGAGTGTTGAGTGTGTATGGGAATGGGTGTTGTGAGAGAATGAGGTATGTGCGAATGTTGTATAGTGGAGTATTTTTGTCTGTGGTGTGTTATGCGGCGGGTGCATGGGGTGACTGTCTGAATGTGTAGATGAGGAGGGAGCTCAAGAAGGCGCACCGAAGAGTTTTGCTGCGTATCATCAAGGCCTACAGGACGATTTCGCAGGACGCCTTGGAGGTGTTGACGGGAGTTTGGCCCTTGGAGCTGGAGGTGGAGCGGCGCTGGAGCGGCTACATGCTGAGGAAGTATGGAAGAGTGGAGTGGAAGGGCAGAGTGATCTAGGGTGTGAAAAGGAAGGGTGCAAGGAGGAATGTGTGTTTGGAAGAACGGCAGAGTGCGTGCGATAGCAGTGCGAAAGGAAGATGGACGTATGAGTGGTTGCCGAGTGTGATTGAGAGAGTAAGTATGGATTGGTTGATCGTAGATTATTGCATGGCGCAGGTGCTAAGTGGACACGGCTGTTTTAGAGGTAAGTTATTCGGTTTTAGGTTAGTTGAAAATGCATGGTGTGACTGTGAGGAGGAGGAGGAGGATAGTGCGAAGCATGTGGTGTTTGAGTGTGTTAAGTATGTAAGTGAGCGTGAAAGGTTGCATGACGGTTTGAAAGAGTTGAGGGTTGAATGTGGAATGAGTGGCTATCTGAGTGAATGTGGCTTTAGTTTATTTAGACAGTATGCAAGGAGTGTGATTGAGAGGAAAGAAAGGGATGAGCGAATGAGAGCGAGTGAGAGGTAGGATCCTGCCTGACGGGTACGGAGCCCGCCCTCCCCAAGGGCAACAGGAAGCCTCCCCTGTGTAGCCCTTGGGTAGGGGAACCGTAGGAACAGTAAGTCCTTAGTCGGCTTTGCTGTTCCGGGCCGGGGATCATTCCGGCCTTAATGGGGTAAGTCGCTTGCGGATGAACTACGGGCTGGGTGGTGTCCGGAGTGGAGGCTTGCCTTCATCTGCCGGTCATAGATGTGTGGTCGTGTGTTCGATGCACGGAGACGACGGGCCAGGTAAACTGGTATAGTTGAGTTCATGAGACATGAGACAGTCCGCGCATGGGGTGGGGATGGGTGGTAGGCTTGGTGGGGATGAGATGACGTGTACTACCCAAGCTGAACATATTTGCCAGCATGCCGTACACTTGCTCCAGCCCTTTAAGTATGGATAGTGAGTACCTGCAGTCTAACCTTTCTCTAGTATATGTTCTACTTTTCCTAATTTATAGAAAAATATGGTGCAGAAAATGAGAAGCAGCAATGATTAAATATTATTAAAAATCAAACATGAATAAAAAAATAAAATAATAATTTATTTAATGCACAAAAAACGTAATTTATTATTGATTAGTGATAATAGAAAGTTAGTGGAATTGCATATACTTGCATAGTTTACTTAAATAAGATTTTGACATTATTATTTAAATTTTTTTTTGAACTTGCAGAAAATTATTTATACTTAAAACTTATGGATATTTGTTTAGAAACTTAAAGATAATTTATAAGCTTACAGATAATTATTTTTAATACTTAAAGATATATTTTTAAAAATGTAAAGATAATTTTTTTTTTATAAATTACACAATGATTTGTGATACTTAAAACTTACAAATACCTTTTTAAAAACCTACAGATAATTTTCTTACCAAAATTACATTTCAAAAAATATCAAAATAACTTATTTACCACCTAAATTAATAGAAGTTAAATAAAATATAACAAGTTAACTTATATATATATATATATATATATATATATATATATATATATATATATATATATATATATAATTGCTTTAAAATTGGTCAAATGACAACCCCATCTCCTCAATGCCACTTAAGGGCTCATCATTATCATCGCCGCTTGAATGTATGTCACTATCACTGTCAATTTAAATTTAAATGGCGACTTATTGACAGGTACACTAGGGATGGTGAAAAAATATCAATATTTCCCCCAGAAAATATCTAAATAATACTTGATATCCCCCCCCCCGATATATCGGTATTTCCATATTAAAATTCAAGTATCGAAAACCGATTTCTTTTTTTAAAAATAAAAATAATTGTTGCAACTTATTAGCTTGAGGTTAGAGCAAGACCTTGCAGGGATTTATATCGACAATTCTTCCTACATAACCAAGATAGGGTTAGATTTTAGCTTCAAGTTACACTACATACACACTGAGGGCTAATGTTTTCAGGACGCCCGATACATATCCGTAGCTCACGAGAGTCGTTAACAGACTGATAACGGAAGCATGCGCAATAGCCTTCTTTGCTACTGCGCATCCTAGCCACTGTCTCATGTCTTATGAACTCAGCTTTACATGTCGTCTGTGTGTTGGCGCTGGGTAGTGGGCTCGTCCCCCACTTGGAGTAGCGTTCGCATGCTGGTGACATACGAGCAGAGCGTATGTACGCTGGCATGCGTGGGCTATTCCTATCTGTGTTCCCAAATAGGAAGTGTGATAGGTGCGGGGGATTAAGGCTTCACGGCTAGGAGCCCCCGTTCTGTTTCCACTCCTTTCTGGCCTACACAATGTCAAATGTTGACACATTTCGGATGGCTACACAATGTCAAAAACCAATACCCGGGACGGCGCCGGCCCTTCCCTAGAGCAGCAGTAAGCCTCCGCTGTGTAGCTCTTGGGTAGGGGAACCGTAGGAACAGTAGGTCCTTAGTCGGCTTTGCTGTTCCGGGCTGGGGATCATTCCGGCCTTATGGGGTAAGTTTCTAGCGGCTTACTCAATATGAACTACGGGCTGGGTGGAGTCCGGAGTGGAGGCTTGCCTTCACTGCCGGTCATAGACGTAGTGGTCGTGTGTTCAAAGCCCGAGGACGACAGGCCAGGAAACTGGTACATGTGTTCTTCGTGTGGGAGCTGGTTAGTAGAGATTGTCCCTTCCATAGGATCGCTAAACCATCATAGCGAATAGTCAGTTCCAGAGAGGTGTTGGAAAGGTGCAGGCTGGATTAAGGCTGTAATGGCTAGGTGCCTCCTGCATTGTTGCCACATTTCGAATGGCTACACAATGTCAAAAAACAATCTCAGCTTACTTATATACATTATAGTAAATGTGAGTAGAAAGCAATTACATTTCACAGGAAATAAGTTTACACAATTTATTGTGTTAGCCTCCCGATAACTTCTTCTCCTGCTTCAGTGTTATCAACATTGCTTTAGTAAAATTATTTGTTTAAAACATTAAAAAGTTTGAATTTTCTAGTAATTTATATACCTGGTGCAAATGTACACTAAAAATAATTTATATTGTAAAAGCGAGGAGAGGGGAAGATATTGTAGTATCCCCGCTTCCCTGCAACCTCAAATCCCATTGAGTTTAACACATATTGTCTTTTGTTACAATGACATTACCAAGTAACTTTTAATAGTTATGAATAATACATAGTCACTTCAATATCGTCAAACATGAAGGAAGAAATTATATAATATATGTCACAATTCAAGTGTTCGATTCCGCACAAATTTCGCTTCAGACATTGTGCAAATTCAGCATGACATGGTTAACGGGTGGGTGGATGGATAGATAGATAGATAGGTAGGTAGATAGATGGATAGGTGGATAGATAAGTAGGTAGGTAGATAGATGGATAGGTGTATTTTATAAATATATATATATATATATATATAATTTTGAACGGGCCTCATTTTCGTCATCTCCAGGATAGGATCGATGGACATTTGAGGGTAATTTTTCAAAAATCGCGTCATGAGTACAACCCCATTAGCTGATTTCCCTTAATAGTCCAGTCAAATTAGATCAAAATATAGCGAATAGAAACATTAATCGGTAAAAAGCTATAACTTGGTGTAGACCTTTATCATGGCGTACTATTGAACATACAAAATGTCCTGACCTCTAATTGAAGGGCTCGATTCGCCATCTTGGAAAAAAGGTGCGCCAATTCAGTTTTTTCCTCATATCTCGGTAACCGTTGATCCTATCGTAATGAATGTTATTATAAAAAATAAAGCTCATGGAATTCTCTATAAGAAAGGTTCAATACATTTTTTTCGTGTCTTTAATAGTTTCTTTGTAATACACCGCGATCGCATGAATTTTAATGATTCCAGACATGTCATTGACGGTGGGTATTTCCTGCATCGCGTAATTTGGCATCAAAATCAGACATATCGATCAATTTGCGCCACATACATAAACTATGTAAAAAATCATTTCGGAGCAACGGCCATAATTGTATTCGATGGTTATACCAACAGCACCTCCAGCACTAAGACAGCGGAGCAATGCCTACGGTCCGCGAAACATACGAGTGCTGACATACTTTTTGAAGATACAATGACAGCCACTGTCACACAAAAGTTTCTAGGCAACGCAAAAAATAAAGCCCGACCGATTTCGATGTTATCGGAAAAATTGGAAGCTTAAGGTTTTACCGTTAAACAGGCTACAGATGATGCTGATACTCTTATCATCACAACTGCAATAGGAGTATCTTCTTCCGAAGAAACTGTGATTGTTGGTGAGGACGTAGACCTTTTCCTTTTGCTCTAGCTCCACAAGTACGGAATATTTATTTCCTGAAACCAGGAAAAGGAAAAGCCGAACGCAAGAACTATTGTTCTCGTACTTTACAATTGCATGAAGGACTTCGAAATAGAATACGCTTTTAGTGGCTGTGAAACAACATCATGTCTCTTCCAAAAGGGCGAACTAAAATGCTTTAAACTATTGAAACAACGAGAAGATTTACATGATATTGTAACAACATTTAATGATGACAACGCTTCTCCTGATCAGTGGTGGCTCGCGTATAGGCACTGTGGAACTGCAGCACCCCCAATTTCCACTTGATATTATCTATAACATTTAATATAATGGGCCTTTTTTCTTTAATTCATTATTTATACTTGAATAATATATAATCCTTAAGCTTAATGCAGTAACCATCCCCCAGTTTATGAAAAAAGATACAAAAATCTTTGTATGGAACTGTGAGCTTCACAGACGAGCAGCGAGGTGTTTGACTGTTGTCACACAGGGAGCTCTAGGCGAGGCTGCAAGGGAGAGAGAGCACTGTCGTTCCCGCAGTGCCGACCCTGACGTGCTAAGGCTAAAAATTTTCTGGAGCAGCACCCCTAATAATTTTATCTAAGAGCCGCCACTGCTCATGATATTACTCGAGCTGGAGAACTTTTTTTCATGGCTATATATGATGCACCTGTAACTGAGACACCTTTAAATCGACATCGATACAATCTTTTCACAAAGTCAGCGTACAAGAGTAAACCAAATTTAGCCTCGTTGCCTCCTACAGCTGCAGCAGCTCAGCAACACTCGTTTCGCGTGTATTACCAGCTACAAAAATGGTGCGGTAATGAGAAATGCCCTGAACTTTGTGGTTGGAAAAAAATCAATGACTGCCTGAAACCTGTATTGACACTCAAGGCACCAGCTCCGCATTCATTGCTGACATTAATATCGTGTAATTTTAAAAAAGTCCGTCACGCAGGGGCTGCGTAAACTAAGCAGATTTCTCACACCAAGGGTTTACAATAGATAAATATACATACAGGTAACACAGCCCTGAATGCTCAGTAAATGTACAATACAAGGCTGAATTGTAAACAAATAGGCAAGCCAACCTCGTAGCGCTGCATAGATAGACAGGAAAGAAAAACAATTAATGAAATATATTTGAATATATCATATTAATTTTATTGAAAACAATTTACTAAAGTTAGTGGTGTAATTTGTAATGAATCAGAATCAGTTTTATCTAAACTCAAATTTTAGTAATTCAAAAACAAAAGAAGTGGGGGGGGTCAACAGAACGTATTTGCATATATCTCACACAGTAAATGTTCAATGAAAACAATATTTGGTATTTAGGCTTCAATTAATATCTTTCATTATATAACAGAGCATTATTTATGTAAGACTAGTAGAAGTGGGGGTTTACTGAAGGCTGAAACCTGAAAAACGCAAATATCTCGGTTAATATTCAAGATAGAGAATAAATGTATATAACATCATTTATAGTGTATTTAATTTTAAATAAGATTGATTATATACACTTTTTCGATCCGACTTATAGTAACGGAGATATTTCGAATTTTCAAAATTCTCCCCCTCTAAACCCCCCCTCCCCCTGGTCCGATTTCAACCAGTAAGTTTAACGAACTTGATCTTTCTTTTTACACAAAACGACTAAATATCGAGTTTGGTTACGATTACACAAAAATTGCGACCGCTAGAGCGGTAACAGACAAATATATAGATAGATAGATAAATAGATAGATAGATAAATAGATAGATATGTGTATATATATATATATATATATATACAGTTTTGAACGGACCTCATTTTCGTCATCTCCTAGGTAGGATCGATGGACATTTGAAGACTAAATTCAAAAGTCCGTCACGCAGGGGCTGCGTAAACTAAGCAGATTTCCCACGTGAAGTTTTACAATAGAGAAATCTGCCTAGTAATAACCTATTCTCACGAGGACGAATAGTTAGTGAAACGGCCACACTAGCGCTAGTGCGCTCGGCGGAAACTCCCGAACATAGCCGACCACACTCACAATATAAATCCAAATATCTCGGTTAATATTAAAGATACAGAATAAATGTATAAAACAATATTTATAGTAAATGTAATTTGCAATAAGATTGGTTCTATACAATTTTTTGATCCGACGTATGGTAACGGAGATATTTCGAATTTTCGAAAATCCCCCCTCTAAATCCCCCCTTCCACTGGTCCGATTTTAGCCATTAACGAACTTGATCTTCCTTTTTACATAAAACGATTAAATTCCGAGTTTGGTAACGATCAAACAAAAATTGCGACCACTAGAGCGTTAACAGACAAATATATATATCTATATATATATATATATATATATATATATATATATATATATATATATATATATATATATATATCTATATATATCTATATATATCTATATATATATATATATATATATATATATATATATATATATATATAATTTTGAACGGACCTCATTTTCGTCATCTCCTGGGTAGGATCGATGGACATTTGAAGAAATTTTTCGAAACTCGCGTCATGAGTACGACCTCAATAGCTGATTTCCCTTAAGGGAAATCTGCTAAAAATTCCGTCATTAGTACAACCTCAATAGCTGATTTCCCTTAAGGGAAATCTGCTAAAAGGCTGCACTTCATCCTGCGGGTGTAGAAAAGCAGGACTAAACTGCTCGACTATATATGGCTACTGCCATGGTACATCATGTCTGAATTCTACTTTTGACATGGAAAGAGAGGTCCGTTGAAAGGGAGCTTGACGAGAATGATTTCTTCGTAATGGATGCTGAAGATCAAGGTGATGATTATAGCCTTGCAGATTCGCAACATCAAGAAACGGCTCAGGATTTTATAGATGACGCTACCTGAAGTACTAGCCGTGTACTACAATTTTAAATAGTAAGAGTTGCCAAATTTCATATGTACGAGAAATACCAAGCACATATTTTATATTTTTGGTCTAATTATATTTTTTTTACAGATTCTATACCGAAAGTGTGATTTTTACGACAGCTTGAGAGACCAAATACAAATATACTTGTATTCAACAATGTATTGTAGAAAAACTATGAAGATATGAAAAAAACGTATTGGACCTTTCTTATAGAGAATTTCATGAGCTTTATTAGCAGATTTCCCTTAAGGGAAATCAGCTATTGAGGTTGTATATATATATATATATATATATATATATATATATATATATATATTTGTCTGTTACCGCTCTATCGGTCGAAATTATTGTTTAATCGTTACCAAACTCGATATTTAGTCGTTTTATGTAAAAAGTAAGATCAAGTTCGTTAATGGCTGAAATCGGACCAGTGGGAGGGGGGGGGGGTTTAGAGGGGAGGATTTTCGAAAATTCGAAATATCTCCGTTACTATACGTCGGATCGAAAAATTGTACAGAATCGATCTTATTGCTAATTAAATTTACTATGAATATTGTTATATACATTTATTCTGTATCTTGAATATTAACCGAGATATTTGCATTTTTATTAATTCTGGGCGGCTAACGGACGAGTGACACTCCCGCCAAAAGCTAGTTCGGCCGTTTCCTTAACTGATCGACTCTCTTGAAATTTCTCTATTGTAAAACTTCACGTGGGAAATCTGCTTAGTTTACGCAGCCCCTGCGTGACGGACGTTTAGCAGATTTCCCTGTAGGGAAATCAGCTATTGAGGTCGTACTCATGACGCGATTTTCGAAAAATTTCTTCAAATGTCCATCGATCCTACCCAGGAGATGACGAAAATGAGGTCCGTTCAAAATTCTCTCTCTCTCTCTCTCTCTCTCTCTCTCTCTCTCTCTATATCTCTATATATATATATATATATATATATATATATATATATATATATATATTTGTCTGTTAACGCTCTAGCGGTCGCAATTTTTGTTTGATCGTTACCAAACTCGAAATTTAATCGTTTTATGTAAAAGGAAAGATCAAGTTCGTTAATGGCTGAAATCGGTCCAGTGGGAGGGGGGGATTTTTGAAAATTCAAAATATTTCCGTTATTATGCGTCGGATCGAAACATTGTATAGAATCAATCTTTTGCAAATTAAATTTACTATAAATATTGTTCTATGCATTTTTTCTGTATCTTGAATATTAACCGAGATATTTCCATTTGTATTGTGTGTGTGGTCGGCAGGAGTCGGCTATGTTCGGGAGTTTCCGCCGAGAGCTAGGGCGGCCCTTTCCGTAACCATTCGTCTCTCGTGAATAGGTTTAGAGATTCCTTATTACTACTGTTGTAATTAGGCAGATTTCTCTATTGTAAAACTTCACGTGGGAAATCTGCTTAGTTTACGCAGCCCCTGCGTGACGGACTTTTTCCCTTAAGGGAAATCAGCTATTGAGGTCGAACGTTGAAAATTCGAAATATCTCTGTTACTATAAGTCGGATCGAAAAAGTGTATAGAACAAATTTTATTTCAAATTACATGTACTATAAATATTGTACATTTATTCTTCCAGTGTTATTGTGTGAAGTATATTGTTCATACGTGGGTTTAATTTGCTAGTGTTGCAATAGCAATGATGGGAACCACAGTGTTTACCTGTCAAACGTGGCTTGCTCTGCCCTTGAGTTTAGACTGATCCTAATAGTTTTTGCATTATCAATTACTTGCGAGTGAAGTTGATGCACGTTTTTGTGCAATATTATTACTTCCCGAGTCTTGATTCTATTTGTTCATGCTATTTGTGTAACTTGATTATTCAGGTTCTTTGTTGGTGTAAACGGAATTGCCTTTTGAGAATCGTTTCTATTTCTTTTATTGGAGAAATCTACGAACATCACTACTTACATGTAAGAAATATCTCCATTGTTTTTTTTATTATTATTATTATTTTTTTTTTTATGACAGTGATCTTTTCGTTTATTTTAAGCCAAACAAATTTGACGTTTGTGAAGGGTTCAATTTGGATGAACAATCCCAAGTTAAATTTTTCTTTGGTCTCTAGAATTTGGAGTTATTAAATATAAAATTTCTAAAATTGTTCAATAACATAAGACACCTTTAAATGAATTTTTCTCAAAACTAACTTCAAATATGTTCGTTTTTTTTTTTCAAGTTCTAATATAAACTTAATGTTAATCGATGTTACTTAAAACTATGAATTGTTCCAATCAAAACTAATTTTTCTGTTAGAAAACAGTTTTGTTTCTTTTTTAAGGAATTGTTAGTTAATATTTTAACCTAATGTCATGGTGTTTTCAGTTATACTGTACATCATTTATTTTACTGACTTTTCACTTATTATTAAGTTAAAATTAAAATCCTGAATGATAAGGCTTTTGAATCATTTCTATATCAATACCTTATGTTATTACAATTGATTATCTTTTAGAAGTCCTGATTCCCATGAGGACAAAGGAAATTTACTTTTGGGCAGTAAAACCCCCTAATTACTATGGCTAGAAAATTGTGATAACCTGTAAGTAGCCTGTGTCAAGTAGTCTCTGTGGTATAAAATTGATAAATGAATGCAAAATTAATTAATTTAAACATTGATAGAGATTTTACGATGTGCTATTAGTTAAATAATTTTTTTTTGAGCCCAACACTTAATAACTGAAATATTTTTGATTGTACATTTTACCCCTTCCTCACCACCAGAGTTGTAAAAAACTCAGGTGTTTTTTTTTTGTTTTTTTTTTTAAAAAATGTCAATAGAGTTTTATTTTAAAAAGTCTATCACACAGGGGCTGCGTAAACCGAGCAGATTTCCCTTGTGAAGTTTATCTATTGATAAATCTACGTACTGGTAACACAACAGCACAGTAAATATTAATGGAATAAAAGCAAAAAAATAAAATAAAGAAACCTCCTGACGGGAAGCGTCTGAAATGCAAACAAACAGGTCTGGCAACCTCACGCTGGAAAGAAAAACAATTCCTATAATATATCAGAATATAACATACATTTTATTGAAAACTAATTACTATATTTAGTACTGTAATTTATAATGAATCATAATAATCGATCAATCAAATTTTAATAGTCCAAAAACTTAAAATAATGGAGTAGGGGGGGGGGTCACGAGAACATATTTGCATGTATTTTGTATAACAAGGTCTCTTGAAAACAATATTTGGTATTTTAGCTGTGAATAATGTGGTTTATTATATAACAGAGTATTGTTTATGTAACACGTGTAGAAGTGGGGGTTTGCGAAAGGGTGAAAACTGTAAATATCTCAGATAATATTCAAGATTGAGATTAAATATATATAACAATATGTATAGTACATTTCATTTTCAATAAGATTGATTCCATACACTTTTTCAATTCAACATATAGTAACAGAGATATTTTGAATTTTCAAAATTCCCACCCTCTCCCTATTCCAATTTCATCCATTAACGAACTTGATCTTACTTTTTAGATAAAACGACTAAATATCGAGTTTGGTAATGATCATCAATAAGTGCGACTGCTAGAGCGGTAACACATGTATATATGTATTTAAAATTTTGAATGGACCTCATTTTCGTCATCTCCTAGGTAGGATCAATGAGCATTTGAAGAATAATTGCGAAAAAGGCATCATGAGTTTGACCTCAATAGCTGATTTCCATTGAGGGGAAAAAAAAAACTATTCTGTTTGGTAGAAAAACGGGTTTTTTGGCCAAAATAGGGGGATTGGAATTTTATTTATCAGCAAGCTAATTATTTATGATCTATGTTTATTTTTCTCTGGAATATGCTGGATGGTAGAGGAACCAATTGATCAGGATCAATAAGAAGGCCAAGTCCTCTACAGTTTTTTAATATAATGCAGAGTGCACTTTCGGAGTCAATGCTCCATCCTCAGTGCCTGCTGACAAACACAAACCTCAAGTTAATTTAACATTCACAGCATGGCCAAAAAGCAAAATAGACAACAGTCATAAAAACAAAAACAAACAAACACAATATAAATAGTAAAAACAATGTTAATTCTTAAAACTAGTCAACTAATAAAAATCTAATCCTAGTCAACTACTATAAATTAAAGACAAAACAATCAAAAAATTTTATAACAAGTCAAATAATAAAAACAAACAACGGTAAGCATATGTCAAAAACTATAAATAAAATTAAAAACTAAAAACTACCTAAATTTCAGATTTATATCACAGTGGGTGAGAACCTCGGAAAAAACTACCCAGAGGAACTGTAAGAAACATCTAAAAAATAATAAGCAAAAACCCTATACTAATAATAGAGAGAAGATGAAGGAGGTACCTGATTAAAGCTGCGTTGCCTGGACCACGACTGCCGGGCGACTGAACCTCTTTCCCCGTAGAGAAGACAGGGCCCCGTCCCCGACATGTCGCAGCCTTACCGCCTCCTCCTTCTTATTAATATTCGTATCTCCATTCGCCTGTCTGTCCAGCCTTATATGCAGCCCCTCAGCCGTATTTAATCTTTTGCCCTTCTTCTCCTCATACAGCAATTGATACTTTATGGTGGACATGTCATGGCCCTCTTTTCTGGCGTGTGCGGAAAACTCAGTGTCGCGAGTGATGTGCTCCTTAAGACGCGTCCTTATCTTTCTACCACTTTGCCCCACATAAGAGGCATCGCATCCTGTGCACGAGATCCTATACACGCCAGATCTATCCAGGGGGTCCACATAGTCCTTAACACGGGGCAAACAATTTTTCAGGGACCGCTTGCTCCTGTAGGCAGTAGCCAATCCAATTTTCTTCAACCTGGATCCTATCTTTTCTGAAACAGGGCCCAAGTACGGGATGGAGACAGGGAACGACTTATTTTCCTTCTTTTTTGGCCCCGCTCTTCAACCGTGGCATCCTCCAGCTCCTTGGCTAACTTCCTCTTCAATCGGCGTTGGATAAGCCTGTCCACCAACTGTTCCTCGTACCCGTTTGCTTTACCAATATGCTTAATGCAGACCACTTCCTTGGCGTAATTTTCTTGTGTTAGTGGGGTACTAATCAGCCTCTCCACTAAATAAAGCAATTCCCGCCATCTTGTATCTTGGGTGATGAAAGGAATCGGCAGGTATCAATAAGTCGGTGGATGAGGCCTTCCTATAGATACCGAATTTATGACCCCCTCCATCTCTCTCTATCTCCAGATCTAGGTAGCATAGCTTCTTAGCTTTTTCATTCTCCAAGGTGAACTTAATTGTCTCATGACAGCTATTTAGGTAGGAAAGCAACCCATTCAAATCGTCCCTAGTACCGCTAAAACTGACAAAAGTGTCATCAACATACCGGGCCCAAAAATCAATGCACTTATAGAATGGGTTGCGTGCCGATAAAATGAATTTCTCCTCAAAGAAATTCATAAACATGTCGGCGGCAAGTGGGCTAATAGCAGAGCCCATGATCAATCCCCGGTCCATCCTAAAGCATTTCCCGCCAAACTTAAAATAATTCTGTTTCAGACAGGCCGACAATAAGTTTATAAACTCTTTTGCCACCACCGGATTAAAATTTTTGGTCTCGAAAAACTTTTCAAAAACCCAAATGACATGTGTGGGGGGAACATTTCCGAACATGTTAATTATGTCAAACGAAGCTAAAATACGGTTCTCCCCGAATTTAGAGGCGCTTAATTTTGATATAAACTCTTCTCTGTTAGCCACGGTGTAATTGGGTTTAAAATTCGTGAGCCTCTTAAATGTTTTTACCAAAAACTTCGCTAGCTTTTCCGAAGGTGCGGATTTAAAAGAAACTATAGGCCTAAACGGGTAACCATCTTTATGGATTTTCGGTAGGCAATACAATAAGGGGGGAAGAGGATTCATATGAACAAGGTAAGGGAGGTCCTCTTTTTTACATAAATTGGGGGCTTGTAAAATGACTTCTTTTATTTTCTTATTAAAGCTATCAGTAGGGTCTCGTTCCAATTGAGAACACCCTTCCTCAATAAGAAGGGAATATACTCTATTTTCATATTCAACTTTACTTATTATTACAGAGCCCTGTCCCTTATCGGCCTTGGTAACAATTAAATTGTTGTCCTTTAATTTTTTGTTAATCTCCGTAATAATTTTCAAAACATCCTCTTCCCCCATTATTGTATTGCCTACCGAAAATCCATAAATCGGCACCTTCGGAAAAGCTAGCGAAGTTTTTGGTAAAAACATTTAAGAGGCCCACGAATTTTAAACCCAATTACACCGTGGCTAACAGAGAAGAGTTTATATCAAAATTAAGCGCCTCTAAATTCGGGGAGAACCGTATTTTAGCTTCGTTTGACATAATTAACATGTTCAGAAATGTTCCCCCCACACATGTCATTTGGGTTTTTGAAAAGTTTTTCGAGACCAAAAATTTTAATCCGGTGGTGGCAAAAGAGTTTATAAACTTATTGTCGGCCTGTCTGAAACAGAATTATTTTAAGTTTGGCGGGAAATGCTTTAGGATGGACCGGGGATTGATCATGGGCTCTGCTATTAGCCCACTTGCCGCCGACATGTTTATGAATTTCTTTGAGGAGAAATTCATTTTATCGGCACGCAACCCATTCTATAAGTGCATTGATTTTTGGGCCCGGTATGTTGATGACACTTTTGTCAGTTTTAGCGGTACTAGGGACGATTTGAATGGGTTGCTTTCCTACCTAAATAGCTGACATGAGACAATTAAGTTCACCTTGGAGAACGGAAAAGCTAAGAAGCTATGCTACCTAGATCTGGAGATAGAGAGAGATGGAGGGGGTCATAAATTCGGTATCTATAGGAAGGCCTCATCCACCGACTTATTGATACCTGCCGATTCCTTTCATCACCCAAGATACAAGATGGCGGGATTGCTTTATTTAGTGGAGAGGCTGATTAGTACCCCACTAACACAAGAAAATTACGCCAAGGAAGTGGTCTGCATTAAGCATATTGGTAAAGCAAACGGGTACGAGGAACAGTTGGTGGACAGGCTTATCCAACGCCGATTGAAAAGGAAGTTAGCCAAGGAGCTGGAGGATGCCACGGTTGAAGAGCGGGCCAAAAAGAAGGAAAATAAGTCGTTCCCTGTCTCCATCCCGTACTTGGGCCCTGTTTCAGAAAAGATAGGATCCAGGTTGAAGAAAATTGGCTACTGCCTACAGGAGCAAGCGGTTCCTGAAAAATTGTTTGCCCCGTGTTAAGGACTATGTGGACCCCCTGGATAGATCTGGCGTGTATAGGATCTCGTGCACGGGATGCGATGCCTCTTATGTGGGGCAAAGTGGTAGAAAGATAAGGACGCGTCTTAAGGAGCACATCACTCGCGACACTGAGTTTTCCGCACACGCCAGAAAAGAGGGCCATGACATGTCCACCATAAAGTATCAATTGCTGTATGAGGAGAAGAAGGGCAAAAGATTAAATACGGCTGAGGGGCTGCATATAAGGCTGGACAGACAGGCGAATGGAGATACGAATATTAATAAGAAGGAGGAGGCGGTAAGGCTGCGACATGTCGGGGACGGGGCCCTGTCTTCTCTACGGGGGCAGAGGTTCAGTCGCCCGGCAGTCGTGGTCCAGGCAACGCAGCTTTAATCAGGTACCTCCTTCATCTTCTCTCTATTATTAGTATAGGGTTTTTGCTTATTATTTTTTAGATGTTTCTTACAGTTCCTCTGGGTAGTTTTTTCCGAGGTTCTCACCCACTGTGATATAAATCTGAAATTTAGGTAGTTTTTAGTTTTTAATTTTATTTATAGTTTTTGACATATGCTTACCGTTGTTTGTTTTTATTATTTGACTTGTTATAAAATTTTTTGATTGTTTTGTCTTTAATTTATAGTAGTTGACTAGGATTAGATTTTTATTAGTTGACTAGTTTTAAGAATTAACATTGTTTTTACTATTTATATTGTGTTTGTTTGTTTTTGTTTTTATGACTGTTGCCTATTTTGCTTTTTGGCCATGCTGTGAATGTTAAATTAACTTGAGGTTTGTGTTTGTCAGCAGGCACTGAGGATGGAGCATTGACTCCGAAAGTGCACTCTGCATTATATTAAAAAACTGTAGAGGACTTGGCCTTCTTATTGATCCTGATGTTTATTTTTGTTATATTAGAATTTGCACAGCTTAGAAAGTGATAAAAAAAGTGTTTTTGATTAATAAATATGGAAATATCTATTGATTTAAAATATTTATATATAATCATTAAAAAGAAATTAGGTAAGATTTTTAGTTGTATCAAAATGCAAAGCAAAATTAAACCTGAAATACCTACAAGTTCTTTACATTCAATTTTGGTAGTATAGAAAATCATTCAACAAATAAAATACATCTAATATGGAGGAATGATATATACTGCTCAAAAATGAATAGGGATATTGGCTGATTTGTGGTATGTATGGGGCCTAGCATATTTTTTTTTATTATTATTATAAATATCATTAATATTTATTAGAAATTATTGTCTTTTTTCCCCCATAAAAAAGAAATTTAATTAAGATTGATTTAATTAAAATTAATAGGATAAGAAAAAATAACCAATATCCCTATTCATTTTTGAGCAGTATATATAAATCTGTCTGATTTTACTTTTAGTAAAGTTCTCCCTTTTACTATTACTAGTTTCTTGGAGCTTGTAATTTTCCATTAATCTTAATTATTATTATTTATTAACATTTTATGTAAAATGACAAATCAAGTTCGTTAATGACTGAAATTGGAACAGTAGGAGGAGGGAGGGAAAATAGATAGAGAATATTATGTTGTTTTTTTCCCCCAACTGTTCACTTTTTTTGTTTGTTCATTGTTCAGTTAAGGGAAATCAGCTATTGAGGTTGTACTCATGACGGGATTTTCAAATTTTTTCTTCAAATGTCCATCGATCCTATCTAGGAGATGACGAAAATGAGGTCTGTTCAAAACTATATATATCAATCTATCTATATATTTGTCTGTTACCGCTATAGCAGTCGCAATTTTTGTTTGATTGTTACCAAACTCGATATTTAGTCGTTTTATGTAAAAAGAAAGTTCAAGTTAGTTAATGGCTGAAATCGGACCAGTAGGAGGGGGGGGGGTTTAGAGGGGAGGATTTTCGAAAATTTGAAATATTTCCGTTACTATACGTTGGATCGAAAAAGTGTACAGAATCAATCTTATTGCAAATTAAATTTACTATAAATATTGTCATATACATTTATTGTCTATCTTGAATATTAACCGAGATATTTGCATTTTATTAAATCTGGGCGGATAACGGATGAGAGTGACTTTCCCGCCAAAAGCTAGGTCGACCGTTTCCTTAACTGTTTGGCTCTCGTGAAATTTCTCTATTGTAACACTTCACGTGGGAAATCTGCTTAGTTTACGCAGCCCCTGCGTGACGGACTTTTATAAATATAAATGTTTTTGTCAATTTATTGGTTAAATTCATTTCAAACAATACTAACTTAACTAAACCATTCATTAGTTACCACCCAACAATCCTCTAATAGCTTGCTATAAAATAACTTCCTTTCAGTAACAATGAGATATTCACCTATAAATAGTAAAACATTATATTTGTCAAAAAATACAGAATGAATAAAAGAAAAAAACAAGAATCAATCCCAAGATTCCAAAAGATGAAGTATGGATTATTAGTAAATGAAGAAATGGTCCTATATTACTTCTTAAAACAATGAGTCAGTTGTAGTGGTTTTTTGCATTATAGTTCGATTATTTGAGACAGGTGCACTCTCCCAATCCCATTATTCCTCCATGATGGAAGAAATAATCGTATAATCTCTTTCATATTAAAAAGCCTATTTAGCTTATTATTAATTCAATTTATAGTTTATTATTAAATCTTAAATAGTAAAAAATTAAAAGATGTTCTGTGATTCACAATTTCTTCATAGCAATTTCCAAAGTTGTAATTAATATTTTGATGTTATTATCTCTTTATTTATGCTAATGTTCAAATTTTAGGTGCATTGTTACTTCTGCTAAATGGCTGCAAGTAATGCTCCTAGGATTTCACTGGATCATCTTAGATCTCTTCTTTTAAATGGAGATCCTATTAATATTGCAAAAAGTATTTGGGAGAGTAAGGGGAGCTTTGAACGCATTTTAAATTCAAACCTTAGATCTCCTGCCTTCATATTAGTTTTAAAAATCCTTCTTGAGGTAAGCAAAGTTGAATTTGAAACACCTAAATCTGAAATATTTCAGATGACTATGACTGAGGATTTTACCAGAAATTTAAGGGTATACCTTTCAGTTGTGGCTAACGGAAATTCAAAAGTAAAACATTATATAATAAAGGAAGATTTAACTCGTATTGTTTCCTTCTTAGATGTAGTCATCAATAAATTACCTATATCTGCTTGGCATTACAGCCATTATATTTCTATTCTTGAAAATGTCTTAGAAGTAATTAATCTTTTATGTAAGGGAAATCACTCTATGAAGAATTGGGTTGAAGATTTAATTTCTCTTTTAAAAAATAAAAATCTTCATTTAGATCGTTTGAATTGTTGCTATAAAGATTTGTCTCTATATCCCTCTCCAATTAATTTTTTTGAGAAGAAAACCTTACAATCTAAAAACATTACAGAACCGTATAATAATGCTCAGGAGTATTTAGACATTAACTTTAAGATTCTTCAAGAGGACTATATGAAATCTGTCTGTGATGGTATCAATCAATACAAAAGAGAACTCTTGGGAGCAAAACAGACTCTTAATCCTTCTATTTGTGTTTACAATGATGTTTTAATTTATACTATTGAAACTAATCAATTTGTAAAAGATGGTATTCTTCATGTGATAATGTTTACAAAAAAAGATGAGAAGTTTTTAAATGAAGAAAAATCTGATACTAAAAGATTTATGAATGGACAGTTGTTATTTTTATCTTCTTATAGCCATTTCACAACCTTTGCGATTGCTACAATTGTAGATGGAAATTACAGTGTTCTTGATTGTAATAAAAAAGAACGGAAAGCTTTGAGAGTTTCAATTATAGGTGATCCATTTAAAGTTAAAGTGAATGAAAGGTATACTCTAATAGAACCCAAAACATTTTTTGAGCCTTATTACCAGGTATTAAAAACTTATAAAGCAATAGAGCCTTCATTGTTCCCCATGGCAAAGTATATACTGTATTCAGATTTTGAGCCTCGTTTACCATCTTACTTATCTCCCCAAGGAGCTAATATTTATCTGAATCACTTTAGTTCCTATATTGTACCGATGGTCAAGTTGAATGAATCACAATTAATAGCATTAAAAACTGCGCTCACTAATGAATTTACTATTATACAAGGCCCACCTGGTACTGGTAAAACTCATCTAGTAAAAACCATAATTAATGTTTTAATTAAGTTCAAGAATAATCGTTCTGGTCCAATATTTATTGTTTGCTCAAGAAATAACTCTTTAGATCATGTTATTGGACCTCTTGCGGAAAATGGAAGAAAAATAATTAGACTTGGTGGGCAAACAAAAAATGATGTTTTGAAAACTTGTACAGTTTCAAAACTAAAAACTAAACAATCAAATAAAAAAGGAACAATTAATCACATTAATATATTAAAAAGCAATCTCCTTAGCAAACAAAATTATGAGTATTCAGATTATTCTGAAGAATTGGCAGATCTACAGAAAGGAATAGAAGCTTTTATGACCTTACGTGACACTGAGGATGCAGAGACTATATTGCAGGGTGGTGTTGAAATAATTGGTGCTACAACTACTGGTGCAGCTAGATTAAATAACATGATGTCTCAGTTAAAGCCAGAAGTAGGTAAGGAAATTCATACTGCTAACCTTTTATATTATTTTAATATATCTTTGCATATAGGGGCTCAGGTTAACCTTGTGTTAAGTCATGTTCTTAATAAATTTAAAGCTAGAGTTTTGGTTTGGGAGTTTGAGTTGTGGGTTTAATTCTATTTAAGCCTAAACCTGAACCTCTTGAGTCAAAACTCAAGAAAAAGAGGTTCCCAAAGTGCGATTGGTCCTTACAACTTTCACACTCTCTACTTAATATTTTATTTTAAGTAATGAAATTTCTTGCTGTTTTCAATTCAACTGACTTACTCGAGTCTTAAATAACTTAAATGGGTTGAATAATATTGCAAAGTTCACAAAAAACTATTTATTTCTGGTACCTGAGGTACTTTCAGTATCTTAAAGAACCTTCTGGTCCTGTATCGACAGTCAATAATAGTAACACAAATATTATTAAAACTAATAAATTAAAAAATTGTTAAATATATAATCATAGAATTCACAGTTAGTAAAATATAATTATTTATTAAAAATATTCCCTGGTATTTAATTAAATTTCACTTCATTCATTTGTGCGAATGCATGCATATACACATGTGCACACACCCTCTCATTCATACACTTTAAAAATCGGATGTGGGCATCATATGACTTTCTATTTTAAATAAACAAAATGTTTTGGTGCACTTCATTTAAAATTATTTCATTTGAAAGTAATATTTGGTTATCACTGTTCCAATACAGCAGATCAAAAATGCCATAGAACTTAATTTAAAGTTCTTTTCATGCAAGAAAAGGTGCTATACACATCTTTTGTATCTCTTATAGGTATGAAGAATTTTCAATTTTTTTTTTTTTTCCTGCCCTCTTAAACCCCATCCGATTTTTAAATAGTTACTATTCAGTAGGGACTAGGTTGTCCAAAGTGAAAACTGTGTAAAAGTAATGAATTGTCATTAGAGTTTCAGTAGCATTCTGTCAGTATTTCACTATTGAAATAACTTGGTGACACAGACCAGAGAGGGCTGATAAGAGAATAAGCTTAAATTGGTCAATTACTTTACAGTTATCATTGAAGAAGCAGCTGAAGTTTTTGAAGCACATGCTGTGGCTGCAATTCCACAAGGATGTAAACATGTTATTCTTATTGGTAAGAAACTTTCATCTTAAAGTTTACATCTTGAAACTTAAAAGTTCCATGTATTAAAGCATTTTTATGTCTTAATTTAGGTGACCATAAACAACTTCAACCTGTACCAGCACATACTTCATCTGTAAAACATAATATGCATATATCATTATTTGAAAGACTTGTTGAGAATGGAATGAATTACTGCAGCTTAAATGAACAATTCAGAATGCGGCCGGAAATAGCTGCTTTAATTAGTCCCCTGATATATGGAAATTTGACTAATCATGAGTCAGTCAAGGATTATCCAAATTTAAAAGGAGTTTTAAGAAATATGTTCTTCATTGATCACTTTATTGCTGAGGAACAGGTATAGATTAAATAACCCCCTTTTGACATTAATTAACTAAAAACCTTAATCAAGAGATTGCTGTGTTAGTGTGAATTAAGAGTGGAATAACTAGGGAACCTATATTAGAAAAATTTGATAATTCATACCAACAGCCTTAAGTCACGTCCAGCACATCCATCTTTTTGTTAATAGATATTCCCTTAACAATCCAATAGTTTTTCTGTAACCCTATCAATCCCTCATAAATTATTGTCTTTCACTCTGCTAGCTTAAGTATTTAATTGTTATCATTCTAAGTAAGGTGCTTTTTACACAAGCTCTCACTGATTATTTCTGCTTAAATGGGACAGATTAGGGAATGTTTCTAAGACGTGGCTATTTAAAGATGTGTGCCAAGTATTGAATGTTCAAGGTGCTTGAAATGAGGTGAGGGAGGCTGTTCTAATATTCAGCCAAACAAAATTTGATGACTTCCTTGTACTTACAATGAACTAAATAAACAACAATACTTTCTGTCGCACTTCATTTGACCATTTTAATGTGTTAGATCAAATAATGTCATATTTTTATGATGAATAAAAAGGTCCTAAAGAAATATACTTTATCACTAAAAGCCTGTCATACAGGGGCTGCATAAACTAAGCAGATTTCTAACGTACTGGTATAACACGCTTGTGATCTTATCTCACCACATATTTCTTTGTAAAAAAAAAACAACGATGAGTAGAAGGGGTCAGGGGAGGGGGGGGGTTACTGAAAGCTGAAAACAAGAAAGTATGGATAACATATGGGGTTAATATTTGAGTTGCAAAAAAATCTATATGTAACAATAATTGAAGTGCATCAATAGTTTAACAAGATTGGTACTATAACATAACTCATAATAATGGGGATATTATGAGTTTTCGAATTCCCCTCACAACCTCCCCTATTCCTCGTCCAGTTTCAGACATTAATTAATATGACCTTTGGTGTTGAATAAAACAGTCAAATATTGAGAATGGTATAAATCAAATAAACATTTTCAATTTAAGAAAGTGAAGTCTTTAATTATTTCATCATACTATGTATTTGCATGTACCTCACAGAATGGATTTTATTTTTGCATTTGCACATGCACCACATATAATATATTACATATGCTACTTATAGTATACAGTTCACTAATGTTCTTATCACGATATACAATTATCTATCAATACTTCAGTTAAATGGTGGAGCAGAGTTTATTTATTTATTTTTATATGCAATACATCAAAATTTAAGCTTTTAATGAAGTTTATAAATTCACTTATCACATCGTATTGAGTGAGTTGATGCAACTAAAGTGGCCAGCTCATATTTAGACCTATTACTCTTTGGATGATGGAGCCCCTGATATCCTCCAGACGAGAGCAGTCAAAGACCTTGTGTTCCCACTGTCTGTGATGAGGCATTAACACAAGGGCAGGCATTGTCCTCCAAAATGTAAAATCTGCAAAGGTAGCTCGTTCCATGCCTGGTCAGGAATTGTGTTAGCTTGAAGTGATGTTGGAGGTCCATCTTCTACCTTATCTCAATGGTAGGAATAAACTTTCTTGTTAATGACACATTTGTATAGTCTTTCCATTCACCTTCCCATCATCCCAACATTTCCTTCCTGGTGGCATTCTGAAGACTTGACAATGGAATTTTCAGCTGTTCCCTCGCTAAACTATCATCTTTGCTAGCTTCCTTAGCCATCACATCTGCTTCTTCCCACAATACCGATGTGACCTTTTACCCAACAGAGTGTAATTTGGCTATTAGTAGCCACAGGCCTCCTTCCCTAAAACTCCTTGTGCATTTCCTTGAACCCATTCCAAAGCTTTTAGAACAGTTAGAGCTTCTGTTTAATTATTGGAATTTTCAGAATTCAACCTATATTTCCTGGATGCAATTATCTCCTTATTATGAAAAACAATAAACCCCCAGCCCAAGTTTGAGCTGTCTTTACTACCATCAGTATAGATGATAGTGTTACAATTATCAACTTCCTTCATTATTGACACATTGGTTGGGTGACTCCATCATTCGTATCTTGTATGGAGGTCCAATGGCAATTGGAAATACATATTCTTGTATACCAGCCTACATATTTTCACAAGATATATATTGGCTATCTGCTCTATTTCCAGATGAATCGGAATCACATTGGCCAAGACACAAGCCACCTCATATGACACCGTCCATTAAGCTTTAATTATTCTAAGAGCAATCAGATGTTGAAATCTTCTTAGCTTGATCCTGTTGATTTTCTTTGTCAGTCCCTCAGCCCACACTGGGCAAGCATATTGTTACGTTTTTATTACCAAAACCAGTAATAAACGTTGTTAATAAAAGTTCTTTTGGATTGCAAAATTAAACACTCACAAGTTTCACAGTTTTTATCACTGCACAATTTATTTCACAATGCACAATACACTTGGTAATTATTCTTAATTACTACCATCAGTATACACTGATAGCGTCACTGTTCTTCAGATTACACAGCCCAATAATTCACTCACGGTCACTGAAGTACACCAAAAGACGGCACTGCACTGTCCTTTACTTCGCGGCACTGCACTGTTTTAAACACAGCACTAAACTGTTACTTGCAGTCACGGCACAACACTGTTCTTCTTATAAAAACACTTTACTGCACTGCACTAAGTAGCACTGTAGCACTGATGTGAACATCAAGACAGGTGAGAATAAAACTGACTCGCTCGTGGCTGGCCAGTTCTTTATATAGGTCGTCGACATATATCAAAGGGGAATTGGCTGGGCCCTTTGACGTCTGGACTGGACGGGTCTAGTAGGAGCTAGACCCTCTGTCGGCTTCTTTGATCTATATCGCACTTCCCAAATACGCGACTCTCTCTGCTAATCCTTCTGTATTTAATTTTCGCAACACTATTTAATCATAGGGAGGATTGCACCGATACACAATACTTTCAGTTCAATGTGAGTTTAACCCACACTGAACTCTTGCAATCTTTGTCAGTTTCCCTACATTTGGCAATGTCCTACCTACAACAGTGTAGATATGAGAATTCCAGCTCAGGGTTTTGTCCAATACAATTCCTACATATTTTAACTGCTTTGCTTCTAGGACAAGTCTTCCTGGAGCTTTATTTAGCTGCTCTTCTCCTGGTGAACTACATATACACCCGACTTTCAGGATTAAACTTTTTTTTTTTCCCTCAGCCCACTTTAAAATCCTATGCATAGCAACGTTGGCCTTTAGCTCAAGTTCACCTCTGGTTTTGCCTCTGATGTGTACCATATTATCATCTGCATAAGCAACAGCTTCAATATTCTCCTCTAAGTTTATTCTCAGCAATGAGTTATATAGTGTAGCGGCGAGGTACTCGCGAATGAATAACCTTGACAGTTAGTCTTAATTTTCATGTGTTCGCGAGTATCCGATACTATACATTGCTATAGAGAAGTCCCTATAATTTACTGAGGTTAAGCTTAGTGAGTCTCCTACCAGCATTCGAATAGTGAACCACGTTTTAGGTTACAGTGCGTAATTATTGACTGTGAAAACGGGAGTCTGAAGTGTGGCCATGGATGGACCTTTTTGTTAATAACTTTATCATTATTTATTATTGTTGTTAATATATTTGATTGAGTTAATCTGGCCTTGACTTCTTTACGCCTCGCATAGCCTTTCACATTGGTGACCCCGACGTGATATCAACTTTACAGGTGAGTACGCCATTTTAAATATGCATTCAAACGATTTATTTGACCTACTCACAAATCACCCATTTATTTGAAAAATAACAAATCACCCATCTCTTGGACCGAGGATTCCATCAAGGCATTTGAAGATTACAAGGAAGCCCTCAGGAACGCAGCTCTCATAGCTCACCCGATTCCAGGAGCGGAGCTAGTTCTCGTATGTGATGCTTCCGGCACATCTATAGAAGCAGCTCTACAGCAGAAGGAAAATGGAAGCTGGCGACCTCTAGGATTTTTCTCAAGGACATTGACTCGGACACAGTGGAACTATTCAACTTATGACCCCCCCTGGCCACCATGCAGAATCAAAGGCACCTTCGACATCCAATGAAATAGCAAGTACATCACTTCTCGAAACCAAAGCCTTCCTTAAAGAAACTCATAACACTAAGTAGTGCGTCAGTTATACTTCTCTATGGTCTAAAGCCATACTGCTTATCAGACTATCCCCTTTCTTCTCCATATAGTACATTATTCTATTAATAAAAATACCCTCGTGGACTTTACCCAAACCTGTTAGCAAACTCAGCCAAAACTTTGAGGCATCTTCAACATGTTCTTTCCCAGGTTTAATTAGCAAGACCACTTTTTTGATACCTTCTGGATTTGTGGAAATTTATGAAACACTCCTGATTCAAGGCAAGAATTAAATAGTAGGTGGTCACAGACCACATCCCTTTCAGTTTGTTACCTTTTCATGCATACACGGCTGAACCAAATTTTATTTTGGTTCGTATATTAACTTGGTACGTATATTACTATTATTAACTCAACTTTTTTTTTTCTCTGAGACGAACAGGAGTGGGGATTATAAGATAGGCATGAAATTAAAAATAGCGATATTTCGTCTCCTATTGATATTTATATATATTAACTATACTTATATAGAGATTATAATTGTAATGATACATAATTTCAATTCAGTTAATACTGTGGAAACAATTATGTTTATTTAATATCATTGAGAGACTCTTATTTATGAAATAGAGCACTGTAGGTCCTGGAACAGATTTAATTTTTTTAATTTATTCACAAACACAAATTTAAGCGCTCGCCGTACATTCTAACCAAGTGTGGACACCCAAATTGATGTAGAAAAAAGGAAAACGTGGGATATTCTGAAGATAACTGCAACTGTGCTGCTAAACTGTGATTTATCAAAAATGACACATTTCCACTTGATTTTTCAGGATCGTCCTCGGCAATGAGCAACCGGCTTCGCTTGCTTGTTATATACACTGTTGTCATATAATTAAGTATAAATGAGGTATACGCAAAAAACTGTAGCCGGGGTAAACAATTTTATTAGTGCTCAATAAATTTTAATATAGGCATACTATGACAAATGATGTTATGTTTTAAGACTTATATTTAAGCATTCCTATGGTTTAATATTTAGAATAACTGAAGTTACTATACTTGGAGAGAAAAAAACGTCCAATTCTTCACAAGGTTTTTATTTCAGCGCTACTTGCATGCACTCATAGGGAAAGACAGCTAGTGACTCACGAGCAGAAAGCTCAGTGAGTTTTTTTAATAATCGTAATTACATACATAAAATCGATACAATTGTTTTGTTTGGAGGCACTAGTATTATTGCATAGTTTATAATAAAAAAATGCTGTCCAAAATTATAATTTTTATGGCCTATGGTACCTGAATGATTGCTAACCATGATTATGATTTACATTATAAACAGTATTTTGAACAGTGGAGAGGGAGATTGATCAGGAACTCATTTTTTTCTTTTTCCTTTTTGTTTTATTCAATGAGACTACACAATTCTATAAGTTCGCTATAGTTACTAGGATAAATAGTCACCTAAAGACTTGAGACAGGAAGTGTAAAAATATTGTGCATAGCAAAGCCAAAATAAATTACTCAGACTCCCCTAGCAATGCAGTCATTCTCAACGAACAAGAGAGGGGGGATATAAGACAGCCTTGAAATTAAAAATAGCAATATTTCATTTCCTATTGCTTTTTTGGCAAACATGCATATATCAGAAGAAGTTTCTTTTGTTATTTAGATTTCACTTTTGTCATACTTCAATAACTAAGTTTACATGAGATATATGCTAAAATTTCATCACGCAGGAGCTGAATAAACTAAGCTCGCTAATAATTAAAACTCGCTTTTAGAAAATAAATTCAATTATTTTTAGGGTAGTACTGTTATTTATTTACACCAGTTATATAAATAACTAGAAAATTCAAACTTTTTAATGTTTTTATTAAACAATTTAAGTAAAGCTGTGCTAATAACACTCACGCGGGAACGGGAGTTGTTGGGAGGCTAACACAGTTAATTGTGTTAACTTATTTCCTCTGAAATGTTGGAATTGCTTTCTATTCACATTTACTATTATGTGTATAACTAAGCTCCACAATGTGTACTTGAATTGGTTTATGAACCATATGTACCATGTATATTATAATAGAAATATACACATTAGAGATTATATTTAATTATAATAAATGCTATCCATGATTATGATTTGGATTATTCAGTATGTCTAACACTGAAGAAGGATTGATTAGAGACTAATTTTCATTTCTTCTTTAAAAAGTAAAATACAAACACACACTTGTCTGCTACTGCTTTATTAGTCACTATTTTTGTTTGATCATTATCAAACTCAATATATTTGCGTTTAATGCAAAACTAAATATCAAGCTTGTTAATGGCTGAAATTGGAAAAGTGGGAGGAAATTGTATAGAATCAATTTTATTGCAAATAATTCTTATTTTTCTTCTATCTTGAATATTAAAAGAGATGTTTTCATTTTTTTAATTTTCAGCCTTCAGTTAACCCCCACTCCTGCACATGTCGTATTAATCTTAATCTTTTATATAATGAACCACTTAATTCGATGCTAAAATACCAAATATTGTATTCATTATGCTTTTACTGTGAGAGATAGGTTAGGTGCAAATGCATAGGATGATGATGTCATCGATTAAGATTTTGTGGTTTTGCCACAAGAATGTTTATTTGATTTATACCATACTGGATATTTAACCATTTCATTCAACACTAAAGATCATACTAGGTAATGACTGAAATCAGTATTGGGAAAGGGAGAGGGTTAGATGGGAGAATAATTGAAAAGTCGGAATATCTCTATTGAGAGCCCTATCAATAAATGCTAAAAAACCAATCTATTGATGCTCAACAATTGTTGTTCTAAATATTTTTTCATATCTTAAATATTAAATGAGTTATGTGTATTTTCTTGTTTTTAGCCTTCAGTAAACCCCCAATTCTACTAATCAAATTTGTACTTCAAAATAGTAAGTATATATTGGAAGAGACCAAAGTGTGTCATACCAGCATGTGGGGAATCTGCACAGCCCCTGTGTGGCCAGCTTTATTTTTGTTAGGTTAATACTTGCCTCTGTAGCTCAGCTGATAGAGTACTGGGCTAAATACCTAGGTTTGAGTCCCAGAAGATTCATTATTCAATTTTCCTCTCATATAAAAGTTAAATTATTTTTCACCATACTACGATGTAATCACCTGTTTTACACACCTAATTTGCGGTCCGAAAGCTACACTTCGCCGCCCTGGGGCCGAAAATGAATATTTCGCCCTAGGGCCGCAAAATCAGCTGTTTATTATTTTAATTCATTCATTTCATTATATACATTATATTAGTTTGTTTTGCTCATATTATTGTTTAGTTATTTAGTAATTATGGCTAATAATATATCAGAATCTATAAATAGAAGAGCAAAAGAAATCATGGCAGACTTGTTACCAGCAAAATCAAAAGATAGGTATGACGGAGAGTATACAAAGTTTTTGAACTGGTTAAAAATGGAAAATGTAAAACCTGGAGATGTGAATGATGAAGTTTTACTCGTATATCTCTCGGTCCTATCAAAGCAAAACAAACCCAGTACATTATGGAGTAAGTACTCCATGATAAAAAGTTGTTTAAAAGTAAAAGAAAATATTCAACTCACCCAATTATTGCTTTTTTGAAACGGCAATCGGTTGGTTATCAGCCAAAAACTACGAGTAAAAGTGTGAATGTGTCAAACAAAAAACAAGTAATAGAATCTTCAAAGGGTATTATGTTTTCAAACAACCAAAATTATACTTTTAACATTCTATAAATCAAAAATAAACGAACTAACTTTTTTTAGCATTTTGAAATATATCAGTTGTATTAAATGAAACACACATATGTTCATCTCTCTTTATTAACTTACATAATAACATAACGTAAAACAATCCATACATTAAACATTCATCATGTCCCCATAACCACAAGATAACCTTCTAACAAAGAGGTACACTTAACCAAAAGAAAATCTTGTTTTTGATTAATGTTATATCGTATTAATATTTATTGTAGTATGGTGAAAAATAGCGTTCGTGCCTCGGGCCAAAGTGCTTTTGCCGGCCCTCGAACTTTTCATGACCTCGACTACGTCTCGGTCAAAAAATATCTCGGGCCGGCAAACGCCCACTTTCGGCCCTTGGTACGAAATATACTATTAAATGAGTTTGGGGTTTTCTCTCTCTAAAACATGTTATTACATATATAATTATATATATAATTCTACTGTATGTGTGTATGTCACTAAACTCCTAAACGGCTGGACCGATTTGATTTTTTTGTATGCATTTGGGTGATGCCCTGGATGGTTTAGATTCACAAATCAAGCCCGGAAGATGGAGCAGGAGTGGTGATTTAAGGGAGACTTAAAATTAAAAATAGAGATATTTCGTTTCCTTCGGCAAATATGCACAGGATAAAAGTTGTTTATTTTGTTATTTAGAGTAACTTTTGTTATATTTACTTTTGCCGTATAACAAAGTATAAACGAGTTATACACTAAAAAATTAAAGTGGGAGCCAACAATTTTATTGGGCACTAACGATTGTACTGAACTTAACAAAACTCCGTATGTGAATTAGCATTAATTCTTCCATGATTATAAGCTATATTAAATTGTTTAGGTTTGAATGCGAATGGGGATTATAAGGGAGGCCTGAATAAAAAATTCGCGATATTTCATTTTCTATTTGTTTTTAGGGAAACTTGCACATAACAAAAGTTATTTTCTGTGTTATTAAAAGTAGCTTTTGTTTTAAAAATAATATCATTAAATTTAATATCTTAATCGCTTGAAATATCATGCAGGACCACGTCTGTCGGGTCCGCTAATTTATTTATATTTCTTTATAGTGTTAGCTTGTTTACAGCAACCTTTCATGTGTTAACCATGTGTACATGTTTTGTAAATGATTAACCTATACACTGGATAAGTGCAAATGATAACATATGGTATGGTAATATAACCAGTGCCTGTTGTAACATTAACAGTACTATTTCATTTAAATAGCTTATAGCTCATTTCTTGCTGCTTATAGTTTGACCCTTGACGGAAATCAGCTATTAATGTTGTACTTAAAACACAATTTTTGAAAAATGTCTTCAAATGTCCCTGAGTCCTGCCCAGGAGATGACAAAAATGAGGACCTGTGGAAGGATTTTTTCCTCGACATTACACGTTACTTTTTCGTTCAAATGGAATTGAAATGATAACAACGGATGTCTGTTTGTTTGTTATCTTCCCTTAAATGACTGAACCAAAGTTGATGAATCTTGTTCTTTCTATTACCATTAACCCAACTTAGACTTTATATTAATATTCTTAAAGATCATCAGGAGTGGGAGTTCTTTTGGAGGCCTGAAATGAAAAATCATGATATTTTGTTTCCTATTTGTTTTTTCAGTAAGAGTGCACATAAAAACATTAGAGTGACTTTTGTTATACACATTTTTGTCATATGACAAAGCATAAATAAAATATGCTCTAAAAACTATAGAAAGAGCCAATCATTTTAAAGGACACAAAAGATCGAACCGAACTCAATGAAATTCCGTATGTGGTTTAGTATTAACATCTTCTTTATTATAAACTATATTAACATTTGTAGGAATGTACAGGAGTCGTAATTGTAAGGGAAGTATGAAATGGGGATCCACAATATATATATATATATATATATATATATATATATATATATATATATATATATATATATAATGTTTCCTATATGTTTTTCTGTAAATATGTACCTAACAAAAGTTGTTTATTCTCTTATATAGAGTAACTTTTGTTATATACACTTTTGCCATATAACGAATTATAAACAAGATATACACTTAAATAATAGTAGAAGTCATAATTTCATTGGGCACAAAAGACTGAGCTGAACTGAACAGAACTCTGTGTGAGTTAGTATTAACCTCACCTAGATTATAAACTACATTAACATTTTTAGGAATGTTCAACAACATATTAATTCAATTTGTCCAATTGCCAAATTTTATGTCAAGGGTATTAAAACTGAATTATTGTACAATTATTGTTCATGCTACAGGACATTTCTGTTATGTGTTGAAATTAATGATTTTTTTTCAAAAGTTAATCCAATTTTTATTACTGCAGTCTCACCTTTAATCTAATTTTGCATATCATGTCATTGACCCAGTTGCATCCTAGCAGTGCATGCAGAGGTTTTATTTATTTATTCCTCTTAGTACTATTTTTTACACACAATTATCCAGAGATCTCCACATCCCTCCATTGGATCTCCTGCATCACATGTACTTTATTATCTCTGCCTCTGATTACGGAGCTCAGCTGGGGCTTGATGGTTTTTCCCCCCAATTATGAAGTTTTCTTTTAAAAAATCATGAATTTGAGTCAATTTTTTTTTTAACTTCTTTTTCCTTTTATAATTACATATTTAATGTCTTTTTGAGGAAACTGAAACTGGAAGCCACTGGAATATACATGAAGCAGAGATGCTTCTTGCATTAGCTAAATATTTTTTAAAGCAAGGTTATTCTACTGAAAACATTACTATCCTCGCTGGTTATTCAGCTCAAGTGACATACCTTCTTGAGGTAAGGAGTCTGCTTATAATAAATATGATATAAATTATAAAGAGATATGTTTGATCATCTACTTTCTATATAACCTATTTACCTACTAGTGATAGCTATGTCAACTTAATATTGATTCATTCAGAAAGTTTCTGCCAATTTTCAGGGAAAACGAAGGAAAATATAAAGAATACTATTCAACAAGTATAATCTACAATATAATTACCATTTTTTTTCTTAACCAGTTTCCATCTTTTAGAAGTTTCATAATTCCATTTTCATAAAACGTCCTAGACTTATTGTTGAAAAATCGATCTAGGTGCTATTAGCAGTCTTCTAAAGAATTAAAACTCGTGCCATTAAAGGAAAATTGGGATTTTAAAGCAAATGATATTCCGAAGGGGCTAAGCCCGGGCTGTATGGAGGGTGAGGTAAAACTTCCCATCCTAAGTCCATCCATTTTAGCAGATTTCCCTTAAGGGAAATCAGCTATTGAGGTCATGCTCATGATGAGAGTTTCGAAAAATTTATTCAAATGTCCATCGATCCTACCCAGGAGATGACGAAAAAGAGGTCCGTTCAAAATTATATATATATATATATATATATATATATATATATATATATTTGTCTGTTAACGCTCTAGCAGTCGCAATTTTTGTTTGATCTTTACCAAACTCGGAATTTAGTCGTTTTATGTAAAAAGAAAGATCAAGTTCGTTAATGGCTGAAATCGGACCAGTGGGAGGGGGGGTTTAGAGGGGGGATTTTTGAAAATTCAAAATATCTCCGTTATTATGCGTCGGATCGAAAAATTGTATAGAATAAATCTTATTGCAAATTAAATTTACTATAGATATTGTTCTATACATTTATTCTGTATCTTGAATATTAACCGAGATATTTGCATTTGTATTCTGCGTGTGGTCACCAGTAGACTATGTTCGGACTTTCTGCTGAGAGCTCTGGCGGCCGTTTCTATAACTATTCGTCCCTTGTGACTAGGTTTAGAGGTTAGGTTAACTGTTTTTTGGGGCTAGAAACTACTGGGTTATTATGCCCTAAATAATGTTTTAGGTTTAGAGGTTTCTTACTACTACAGTTGTTATTAGGCAGATTTCTCTATTGTAAAACTTCTCGTGGGAAATCTGCTTAGTTTACGCAGCCCCTGCGTGACGGACTTTTCTCCATGTGGCCAAAGGCGTGTGAGGTCTTACGTTATCGCAGTGAAAAACAATGGCTCTCCGATATGCTAACTCTGCTCATTTGCTTCCTTTAATCTACCTAACTGACTACAGTATTTGTCAGAGTTTATAGTTTCATTGTTAGAAAGTAGGTCAAAGAACACAATATCCTTCCAATCCCAACAGCAACAGAGCATAACTTTTTGGGCACGGATATTACTGGCATGACCCCACAATCGTTTTCACTCTACATTATTGTAACCAATCCATTTTTCATCTCCTCTTACCAAACATGTTAAAAATGGATCATTTTCATGGTGTTTGAGCAATAAATCGCACATGCGGTCCATTACATTTCTTTCAGTTTGTTCATTCAAAATCCAAATAGAAAAGAGACTTACAAAGCCAAGCAGCAACAAATATTCACGGCGGATCGAATTTGATACTTCCAACCGCTCTCCTATTTCCCGAGTGGCAATCTGTTGTTTTTCAAAAATATGTACCTTGATATGGTCATCGATGTCACAACTGGCCTACCTCAGTGTTTGTAGTCTTCAAACATAATTCTCCAAGCCTGAATTTCACAAGCCACTCATGTACTTTCCGTTCACTTACTCTTGTTCTCCATGGCTATCAGGTATCAGGTGCTGAAGAGAAATATTTAAGCCAGTATAGATATTGAAACCTTAAACAAGTGATGTCATATTGAAATAATAACAGGGACTCTGCCCTTATAGCAGGTTAAGTGCAGCATTGCAGAAATCATTGGACTCTTTCTGAACAGCCCAATAATACACTCCATTATGGTGTTACCTTCTACAGACTAAGGCCTTCATCACTGTCTTAGATCATACATCATGGCTTTCAGTAAAAGTGTACTATAGGCCATCAGTCAAAAGATTCACTTGATCTTTCTTCTGGAAAACATTATAATCATAACTCTCTGAAACTACTCATTTATTTTAAATTTCACCAAATTCCTTTCCATAGTTATATGATTAGGGGGATTATTCCGTGTAATGGTTATTTCTGCAATAGCTGAAATAAGTTAACTCTGTCATAAGCCAATTGAAATCAATGTGTAACTGAGCAACAGAGTTTTTATTATTATTATTTATTAATGTCCACTTTTGGCTACTTTGGTTAATTGGGATGGGTTACCATCCTTTTTTAGCCAGGATGGAACTAAGGATTTTATTTAATGAGTTTGTCACTAAATGAATTCTTATTGCCCAAGGGGGAATCAAACTCGCCACTCTAGGTTAACCATGTGAGATTAAAGGCAACGCTATAACTCACATGGCTAATTAAAATTGAGAATTTTTAGAAAAGTACTAATTTTGAAAAACATTTCCTTGAAGTTCTTCTAACATTCTATTGGGTTGTTCGATAATTAATGTTTTTTTTTTATATTTTTCAAAATGAATTTATTTATATTAACTACAACATTAATCAATGATATATTGACCATTTTGTTGGATTACCTTTTGCCATCTTTCGATGAGTTGAAAGATTCCACGTTTGAAGAAGCCTTGGTTTTTAGAACCAAAGAACTGGTCCAACTCATTTTTAACCACCTCATCAGAATCAAAAGTTTTACCATTGAAATGGTTTTGAATGGAGCGAAACCAATGGTAATCTGATTGTGCTAAGTCAAGGCTATATGGTGGATGTGGCATCAGTCCCCATTGAGCTCTGTTAATTTTTGACAAGTTGTCAAAGAGGTGTGTGGTCTGGCGTTATCATGATGGAGCATCATGGTTCAGGGCATTTTTTTCTTGATTTCTTCATTCAGTTTCGATAGTTGATGACAGTAGACATTCGAATCAATAGTTTGGTTTCTTGGAAGCAACTCAAAGTACACTATACCCTTGTAATCCCACCACGCAGAAAGCATAATCTTTTTTTGGTGAATATCGGCTTTGGATGTCGATTGTGGGAGCTCATTTTGCTTGGTCCATGGTCTTCTTCGGACTATGTTATCGTAAACAATTCATTTTCCATCACCCGTTATGATTCTTTTTAAAAATGGGTGCTTTTCGTTACGATTCAGCAAATAAACGCATATGTTAATGCGTTTGGTGAGGTGGATATCCTTTAATTCGTGAGGAACCCAATCTTCCAGTTTGCTTACATAACCAAGCTGTTGTAAGTGCAAGTAAATGGTTGAATTCTATATGTCGAGCTTCTCTGCTATCTCTCGAGTTGTCATATGCCAGTTGGTTTCGATTAACGCCTTTATTTTGTTGTCATGAGTAGTGGTTGGACGACCAGTATGTGGTGCATCTTGCACACTAAAATTTCCAGAGCAAAAGCGAGCAAACCAACGCTGACACTGGCGATCAGTAAGACAGTCCTCACCATAAACTTCACATATTTTTTTCTGAGCTTGTAGCGCATTTTTGCCCTTTCTGAAGTAAAACAATAAAATATGCCGATAATGCTCTCTTTGATTGTCCATTTTCAACTGAATTTTTAACCAACTTCTTGTTTACTAATCAGACGCAGTTATTTACTGGACATAGTCCAAAGTCTAATCTTTAAAATAGTATATTATAATCAAAGCCACGCAATCAGTACTATCTGAAATATGCATTTCAAACAATCTTATCTGAAAAAACGACATGACAAATTATCGAATCACCACATAAATTCTCAAGGTTTAATCTTCCATATTTTGTTTTAGAGATCGAATAAAGACCATTCACTTGTTGGCATAAAGATTACTTCTATTGACAATTACCAAGGCGAAGAAAATTTAATAATTTTGCTTTCTCTAGTAAGAAGCAGAAGTGGTTCCATTGGGTTCTTGAAAACATACAATCGTGTGAATGTTGCTCTATCAAGAGCGAAGCTTGGGCTTTTTGTTATAGGAAATATGTCAGATCTTTCCTCTGATTCTGATTTATGGAAGAGTTTGAAAACTATTTTAGAAAAGTACAAAGCTATTGGTAAGAAATTTATATTGTTATTTTTTTTATATTGTGTTTTTAGACTTTTAGCAGAACTTGTTTAATTTGATGGCTGGCTAGTATTGTTGGTATTGAGTGCTGTGCTGGCATTTTTATGGATATAGTAAAATTGTATGAATATCATTAGTAATCCTTATATTCTACATTTATTTCTGTTTTAGCCTCAGCTATTGTTATTGTATGTTCCTACAGATGGGCATGTATATAGAGAATTTACAATGTATATGTTACTGTAAAACCCCGAAGTGTGGTAAATATCAGGACTTACCGGTAAATCCTAGGATTTACCAACAGATCTAGATGAAATTTGAGCTTTTACGCTTGGCAGTTGGTCAATCCCCGGATTGGTAAATGCCCGAAAAACATTAAGTAAATGTGAGATTTCGTACTTTTACCAATGCTGTTTGGTAAATGTGCAGATTTCCCAAGGCTCATTGGTAAATGTCCAGTGAAGAGGAGTGTATGGAAACCAATGATACTTCAAAGTGGTCTGAGGGGATTAGGTTCATTGAGGCCATGAAAAACAGAGCCTACGACGAAGGAATCAAATGCTCTCCCTATGAAGCCATGTTTGGAGCCCTCATGAAAAAGGGGTTTGGCTACCTTGAAAATCCCTCGTGATATGACAACCAATCTCGCATCTGTGGAACAGCTTGAGCAAATTCTTGATGGCACTACTGTATCTTTTCCATTTACTTCCCAACAAGATGAGGTTCAAGTGTTGGCTCTTGAGGAAGATATGACAAAAATGTTGGAAGTAAAACATCCTGATGGCGGCAAACTTCAGCAAGACAGTGCCAATAATTATTTATCTGCCTCCGAACAGAAGATGTGCTCTAAATTTAAAGAAATTCCCCAAGCAGCAAGGGAAGGCCGAGAAAATGGAAAAATACGACGAAAAGAAAATTCCCAGATCCCGAAGATGGCCAGAACGTGAGGATCAAAATTCCTGATGTCGACCATCTAAAATCGACCCCATAAGCATGACTGCAATGATCGTCAAAAAGAAGATGGTTTCTACCAACTCGGAATATCTTCAGGAAAATTGAATATATTATATTCCTGTGATCAGTTTATAATTTGCACCAAGAATTTCATGTCTCCTGGTGAAGTGCTCGACAAAGAGATAAGGCTTCGCACAGCAGTTCGTCAACAATCATTGGCTAGTGGCCAGGGTTTCAAAAAATGCAACTGCTTAAAAAAATGTTCAAATAAGAAATGTTTGTGCAAGTTAGCTAATATGAAGTGCAATTCAAAGTGCCACAATTCTCTCCCATGCTTTAACAAATAATAATAAAACTTATTCTAAAATTTTCATTTCAAATAACCTTTATTCCAACTTTTACCGGCAGGCTCTGGGAAATGTTAGGATTTACCAAAATCTGTTGGTAAAAGTCCGAAAGACGCATCCTGATTGAGATAATTCTAGCTTTTACCGAACCTCTTGGGAAATCCTAAGATTTACTGGCTAAAGTCCGATTTGAAAGATAAAATTGGACATTTACCAACGCTTCTGGTAAATCCTAAGATTTACCGGTAAACTTAGGATTTACCACACTCCGGGGTTTTACAGTAACATATACAAAAACAATTTTACAAGAAATTATTTCACTGTAGATATAACCAAAAACCTATTTAGCTAAGGTATCCTGTGTTAGCTTCAGCATTAATCAACCACCCTCTTCTAAGCCTCCCAAATCTATTTCATTGATATTTATACAATACTACAGAGTACAACAATGCACCATCAGTTGATTTTAACACAAGTTGGTCTCATATCATTCTTCTAGTGTTGATTTCAGTATGTGTTGTGACTCCTAAACTATGAGAGGTTTGTGGAAACATTAATCTTGAACCTTACCAGATCATTCTCTTTACCTATTATATATTTGCCTTTATATTTATTTAATGTAGGGAAGTAAAAAAGGCAAGTAATGATTTTTTTTAAATTCAGATAAGAAATTTCCTCTCCAATGCCAAACTCATAAGAAAATAACATATGTTAAGTCAGCCAAAGATTTTGAAAACTTAAATGATGGTGGATGTGGTCTCAAATGTAATATTAAATTTCAATGTGGTCATAACTGTCAACGAATGTGCCACCCTAGCATGGAGGAGCATGAGAATATTATCTGTGAAGAGCTTTGTGAAAGGTAAGTACTTCTCTCATTGATTAGAATAATGGACAGCTTTAGAAAAAACATGGAGGACGGGTTATGGTCCTGGTGATAGTAGATTTCAGTCGTGCTTTCGACTAATGTCAGCCGTACCATCGACTATGTCAGCCATCACTTATTGCTGGCCATTCTTGACTCTTATTATGTTATTCTGAAAGTATTAGAACTGCTTAAATCTTACCTAATTGGACGGAATATCATGGTAAAATCAAGTGACGGAAAAACATCACGTACAAGAACACAAATCTGTGGAATTCCACAGGGCTTATCTCTCTTTGGGCTTTTATTTAGTATTTTTCAGAACAAAATTCCAGTGTTTGTTCACTCAAGTTACATGATGTATGTCGATCACACAGATTTATATAGAAGCGAATGTAATGGAGTTCATGGACTACAAAAATTTTAGTGATTGAATTAAAAATTATTCTAAATTCATTATAAATTACAGTACTAGATATAATAACTAGTTTTGAATAAAATTTATATTTTTGCGAAAATTAAATACATGAAAAATTAAAGAGAGATTCGGAAGTACAAGGGAGATCAAAGGGGTGCTGCCAGACGGTCCCGTTCGTCCTCGGCAATACCAGTCCAGACCTCGAAGAGTCCAGACAATTCCCTTTGATGTTTTCCGACAAGCTATAAAAGAAGGATCCAGCCGACACTAGTTAGTTTAGTTTGTTCTCAGCTGTCTTCAAGTGATCAACAGTGCGACTTAGTTGCAGTGCGGTAAAGTGTTTTATGTGAAGAATAGTGTTGTGCCGTGAGTCTGTAAAAACAGTATAGTGCTGTGTTTAAGACAGTGCAGTGCCTTTATCTTTGCAAAGATCAGTGCAGTGCCATTAACTTCGTGAAGATCAGTATAGTGCCGTGTTTTTGTGAACTACAGTGATCATGAGTGAGTTATTGGACTGTGTAATAACAAGAACAATTAAGCTATCAGTGAATACTGTGAGTAGTAGTTATGAATAATTAACAAAGTGTGTAGTGCATTATTAAATTAATTGTGCAGTGATAATAACACTGAAGCTTGTGTGTGTTTAATTTTGCAATCCAAAAGAACTCTAATAAATAACATTTATTACTGATTTTGTAATAAACGTAACAATATATTATATTCAGATATATTTCAGTAATTGTTTTTCTGGATTCAGTAATCCAATGAAACACAGGATGGATTTCATGAGTTGATGTTTTATCTCATACATTCATTCAACTACCTCAGCAATGGGATTTTATGGGAATTTCAATTAAAAGTATTTTCTTTTAATTGTTGAAAACATACATTCTCACATGCCTATGTAAAGGAATTATACTGAAAAAAGACTACGTATTTATAAATTTCTACCATCAGTTTTAGGAGTGATGTGTTAGTGAGATTCTTGAGCCTGAATTTACCACTTTGCATACGATTTTACTTGTTATTAATACCTTAAGTACAAACAAATGTAATGTCAATGTAGGTGTAAAAAAATGAATGAATTATTATTTATGTTCACTTTGTGCAACTTGTGGCTAATTGGAACAGGTTGTCTACAGGTTATCATCCTTTTCTAGCTAGAGAGGGACTAAGGATTTTATTTATTGAGTTATTTACTCTTAAGTAAATTCCTATTGCCCGGGCGAGAATCGAACCCCGACCCCCACATTAGAAAATACCCAGTTAGGGTTTTCGATTATTTCTGATCAGAAGAAATTTATTATATTACCCTAAATGCCACAAATATACGCTTGAATAATTTCAGTCTCCACTGAATGGGACCAATTCTAAAATGATAAATTTCATCAGGGGAAGAATTTGTTTGGTTTATTGGATATTATTTTCATATGTTTAGTATTATATTTTCCAAGTTTGATGATTACGGAGAATTGATGTGTTATATAAAAAAATCTGGCATGCAAGGACTGCGGAACTAAGCATATCTCCACAGTCTGGTATGACAGACTACTGTAGTATGGCTTCACTTAAAAATGATGACTTCCTTGATAAGGTTCAGCAGTTTCATCAGCTTCAAGAGCTGCTGCAATTAGCATATTTTGTTTGAAGCACACAAATATGGAGAATTATTTGGTGAATAAATTAGTCATATGTGTTGTCACTTTGGCCTTAATGTTCTTGATTAACACCTTGGTGACTTACTTATTAACATATGGAAAACCATTTTGTATAAAACAATATGTCAAGGAAGGCAGATTTCCCATGTGCCGTTGTAACACACTACTGACCTCATATACTATATGACCACCTCTCACCATATATTCTGTATTTCTAAGTAAAAATCCGATGAGTTGAAGTGGGGTTTTCCTGAAGATTGGAAACAAGGAAGTACGAATAACTCGCTTAATTGGAGAAAGTGTATAGAACGACTATTGTAGAGCATCAATAGTTTATTAATATTGGTTCTAAAACATTTTCTGACTCATAATGGCAGAAATATTTTGAATTTTCGACTTTCCCCCCTCTATACCCCCTCTTCACACATTTTGATTTCAACTATTAACGAATATGATGTTTAGTGTTGAATAAAACGGTTATCTATTGAGAATGATATAAATTATAAAAACTTGGTTTAAATTAAAGTTACAAACGTTTTTGGGAAGACCACAACAGGTCCTCCATCTTGAGTATATTCATTCATAAATAATAGGTCATTTTTTGTAGTTGAATTCTTCTACAACCATTTTTATATATCTAACAAAATATTTATTTTTAAGGTTATATGTGAAATTCGGAAGACAAAATGTAATATAAACTGTTTTGAAAATTGCCAAGAATTTCCGAACCTGTATTGAAATAAAAGTCCGTCACGCAGGGGCTGCGTAAACTAAGCAGATTTCCCACGTGAAGTTTTACAATAGAGAAATCCGCCTAATAACAGCTGTAGTAGGAAGGGATCTCTAAACCTATTCACGAGGGACGAATAGTTCTGGAAACGGCCACCAGAGCTCTCGGCGGAGAGTCCGGAACATGGCGGGGTTCCGTCGACCATACACACAATACAAATGCAAATATCTCGGTTAATATTCAAGATACAGAATAAATGTATATAACAATATTTATAGTAAATTTAATTTTCAATAAGATTGATTCTATACAATTTTTCGATCCGACGCATAATAACGGAGATATTTTGAATTTTCAAAAATCCCCCCCTCTAAACCCCCCCTCCCACTGGTCCGATTTCAGCCATTAACGAACTTGATCTCTCTTTTTACGTAAAACGCTTAAATATGAAGTTTGGTAACGATCAAACAAAAATTGCGACGGCTAGAGCGTTAACAGACAAAAAAAAAAAATATATATATATATATATATATATAATTTTGAACGGACCTCATTTTCGTCATCTCCTGGGTAGGATCGATGGACATTTGAAGAAAATTTTCGAAAATCGCGTCATGAGTACGACCTCAATAGCTGATTTCCCTAAGGGGAAATCTGCTAAAAGTATAATTGTAGCCATATGGTACAAGTTAAATGTTCCCTAAAAGCAATTAACAAATCATATACCTGTTTGGAACTTTGCAACAAGTAAAATTACTTTCATGATTCTTAAATATACATTTATATTACTTATTACATGATCAGATGTTTCTTATATACATACTTGTGCATACTTGAGTGTTGTGTAACAGTGCCAATCAAGGAGAGTTTGTACCTTCACCAAATGCACACTAGTTATATTTTATATGATACGAAACAAACAAAAATAATTTACAAATATTTTACTTCTTTGTTTAAATGCATTAATATGCTTTCATATCTTTTATAAGAGATATTTGTTGTTAAATTTCCACATTATTAGTAGCAATACTCATAGTAACATAAAACATGAGTTTGATTATGGGAAAAAAAAATATTTTGTTATTTATTATATTCCACTTTGTGCAACTGTGACTAATTTGGGCTGGTTTTCTACTGATTACCACCCTATTCTAGCCAGGATGGGAATAAGAATTTTATTTAGTGAGTTTGTCACTAATAAAATTCCTATTGCTCTTGCAGAAATCTAACCAACAATTCTATGTTTACCGTGTTAATTATTATTATTATTATTATTATTTATTAACGTCCACTTTTTGCAACTTAGGCTAATCGGGACGGGTTATCTACAGGTTACCACCCTTTTCTAGCCAGGGTGGGATTTTAGGACGTTATTTAATGAATTTTGTCACTAAATAATTTCCTTTGCCCAGGCAAGAATCGAACTCGCCACTCTAGGTTTACCATGTGAGATAAAGGTTAACGCTTTAACTCGCATGGCTAACCTGAGCCCTCGTGTTAATTAAGACCAATGCCTAAACTCATATTGTTAATACAATATGAGCCCTGTATAAAAAATGTTTGGTTATTGGTATTGTTACAATTAACCTTGGGTCTCTACTTTTTATTGATAATTTAGAATTTTATCTGTTTGTTTCTCTTTTATTTCTGAGTAACAGCCACTCTTGTTTTTGCTTATATTAAATAATAGAATGAGCTTAACCTCTGGTGATTTTTATGTTGAAAAATAGACCCAGAAAACAGAATGGGATGTTCGGAAGGTTGAATTTGATTAATAATGTTTCATTCCATGAGGATAAGGAAATGGTTTTTCATAAAAAAAGGAGATATATTGTGCAGGGTTTAGTGAAGTTGATTCTCAAGGCAAAATATTTGCATTAATTGTTACTCAAATCAGTTGTATAATGGTTAGAATACTTGTTCTAGATAGCTTGGAACTTGTTTTCAAACCCACCTAATCCCATCTTTCATCTTTTTAATTTTAATTTTGAAATGAAACAAACACTTATTTCAAGTTACATACATACATTTATGCACAATTACAAATTTTATAGGACTGTTTGTGAACTTCATAAGACTAAATGTTACAACAAATGCTGTGAAAAGTGTCAAGACTGTACAGAAATGGTGTCATTGAAGAATGCTTGTGGTCATACAATCCAAGTTAAATGCTACCTAAAATCATATAAAAACTCCTCCTATGTCTGCAACCAGCCTTGTAACAGGTAAGTTATTATACATAATCTGTATACGTTTTTAATGTAGAAGGAAAATGATTTCACCCAATGATTCCTGTGTGACTACTTCTTTTTGGTAATTTAGAGTTTCGTCTCTTTGTTTCTGAGTGACAGTCACTCTTATTTTGTTTATATTAATTAGTAGAATAAGCTAAACCTCTGGTGATTTGTGCATACTAAAATAGTTTCAAAAAATCGAATGGATTGTTACAGAAGGGTTGATTGGAGTATGTTTCATTTAATTAATTATAAGGGAATGGCCTGTCATACACAAAGGAAGTGAATTTTTCACAAAATGTCCTAATTGAATTAGTGTATTTGGTACTAAAAAGAAATGAAAGCTGACTCAGCTGATGATAACTAGTATTTGCAGTAAAGCAAGAAGAATCATTTATAGAGTACACATCAATATTTGAAGATTGATTTCCTAAAGGTTTTATTATTACTACATTTAGGAATTAATATTTATATTCCTGTTTTAAAAACATATTTCTATTGAGTTTTTAGTTCAGAATAGACCACCATTAAATAATTAAAAGTTTGTTTTTCTTTGAATGAAAAATTGCTTGCACCTACCATGAGTTGAACCCGGGTATCATTGTCTTGTACAATACTCTACTACTTAGTACTGGATTAAACATGCGTACAAACTTATTTTTTTATTCTCAAAGTAATTAAATTATTAATGATTGAATAATCATTACAAGACTTCAAGTCGCATTAAATTCACATACGGGGTTTGTCCAATAAATAAGCGAACTGGTAGAATATGGTGGCCATTACGGAGAGTTAAGCCACGCCCACTGGCCTCATGTGTTGTCTGGGACCCAATGAGCCGTCAGTGCTTGGCAGAACGTTACGCTGTGCGGATCTTGCGAGTAGAGTTATTTTTAGTTTTGCATTATTTTTTTGTTCCTCGATATGGAAATTGACCAATTCACTGAACAACGAATTAACATCAAGTTTTTGGTAAAGCTTGGTAAAAATTACCAAGAAATTGCTGAAATGTTGAGAGTTGTTTATGGTGATAATGCTATGAAGAAAACAGCCATTTTCAAGTGGATTAAGCGCTTTAAAGAAGGTCGAGAAAACTAAAGAAGCTGAAGAACTAAATTTAGGAAACAGTGCACACAATCTTAACCGAGCATTTGGGCTTTAGAAAGGTTTGTGCGAAAATCGTGCCAAAACTGCTGACTCCGCATCAAAAGTTGAGAAGAGTCGAATTTGTTACTGACTGGAAAAATTCCATGGAAAATGATGTTGGATTCTTAAATAGAGTTATCACTGGTGATGAATCGTGGTTTTTCGAGTATGACCCCGAATCGAAATCGCAAAGCATGGAGTGGAAAGCAACAGGTGAAGCTCGAACAAAAAAATCAAGGAAAAGCCGATCAAAAATCAAAGTCATGCTCCTGGTTTTCTTTGATATCAAACGTGTTGTTCATCGTGAATTCCTTCCTGAGGGACAAACGGTAAATTCTGAGTTCTACCTTAACGTTCTCAAGCGTTTGAGAGATCGAGTACGTCATGTGCGACTACATTTGACTCAAAACGATGGATGGATTCTTCATCAAGACAATGCACCCGCACATTCGGCTTTGATTGTTCGCCAGTTTCTGGCTAAAAATTCAATCACTATCCTTGATCATCCCCCTTATTCACCAGACCTCACCCCCTGCGACTTTTTTCTATTCCCTAAATGCAAAAATGTGATGAGGTGACAGCATTGGGAAGACGTGGACACAATAAGACAAGAAACGACGAGGAGACTGAAAAGCCTGACTTCCGAGGACTTCCAAGGGAGCTTTGAAGAGTGGAAAACAAGATGGGATAAGTCCATAGCAGTGAATGGTGAGTATTTTGAAGGGAACAAAATCAATGTAGATGAACTTTTGTAAAATAAAGTTTTTATGATCTTAGTTCGCGTATTTATTGGACAAACCACGCATTTTTTAAGTATTAAAAATATTGATAATAACTGAATTAGTTTAACCACATTAACTTTTTTTATTACATCCTCTTCAAATGAATATCAAGTTTTTTAAAGTAAAATAACATTAATTAAACTATGTATGTACCTAAGGAAATTTTGCTCAACAATAATCGTAATAATATTTAAAAAGTGAGAGAAATAAAAGATAATGCTCGGGTGATCTCAAAGGGGGGGTTGGCAAATGAACTAAAAGGTATGGAACAAACGTTGGACAGTCCCTGCTGTGTTTCCGCATGTGCAAAGTATCGTAAAAGGAACCAAACTAAAAAAAATTATTTTGACCTTATAATGAAATTAATAATTTAGATTCCTCTTCCTAAATAATATAAAAATTTATAAAACATCATTAATTGCTAAAAATAAACAATTTATAAATCACATCGATAGCAGGAGAAGGAGAGAGATGTGTGTAAATAATTGAAATTTCACTTTTTTATACTAAAAAAATACCTAACGGAATGGATGGAGTTTTAGTTAAGTTGGTTCTGAGAGAAAAATATTTGCATTAATTGTTATTCAAATCAGTTGTATAATGGTTAGAATACTGGTTCTAGATAGCTTTTTCCCAATATTAAAAAAAATAATATTTACTCATGTTGAAATCTATCCATTCCATTCCGTTTCTAAAAATATTGTATTGCATTATTAAAGACACTATGGAAATGTTAGTTAGCTTTCATTAACCCTTTCTCTTTATTGGCTTTCATTTCTTTATTATGAGAAGATTTCTAGTTTATTACTTAATCTACATTTAATTTTTTTTTTTTTTTTTAATTTTGAAATGAAACAAAAACTTATTGCAAGTTACATACGTGCATTTTTTCACAATTACAAATTTTATAGGACTGTTTGTGAACTTCATAAGACTAAATGTTACAAAAAATGCTGTGAAATGTGTCAATACTGTACAGAAATGCTGTCATTGAAGAATGCTTGTGGTCATACAATCCAAGTTAAATGCTACCTAAAATCAGTTAAAATCTCTTCCTATATCTGCAACCAGCCTTGCAACAGGTAAGTTATTATACATAATCTGTATACATTTTTAATGTTGAAGGAAAATAATTTCACCCAATGATTCCTTGTGTGTCTACTGCTTCTTGGTAATTTAGAGTTTTATCTCTTTGTTTCTGAGTGACAGTCACTCTTATTTTGTTTATATTAATTAGTAGAATAAGCTAAACCTCTGGTGATTTGTGCATACTAAAATAGTCTCAAAAAACCGAATGGATTGTTACAGAAGGGTTGATTGGAGTAATGTTTCATTTAATTAATTAATAAGGGAATGACCTGTCAAACACAAAGGAAGTGAATTATTCACAAAATGTCCTAATTAAATTAGTGTCTTTAGTACTAAAAAGAAATGAAAGCTGACTCAGGCAGCTGATGATAACTAGTATTTGCAGTAAAGCAAGAAGAATCATTTATAGAGTACACATCTATATTTGAAGATGGATGTCCTAAAGATTTATTATTACTGTATTTAGGAATTAATACATTGGGGAGGGGGGGTTGAACTAATTTGGCATCTCATTAGCACAAAAATCAGTTCAAACATATTTCTCTGAAAGCCAACCCACCCTTACTCAATGTTTTAGCCTCTAGAGTTTTCTAGAGGATTCAATTAATTCTCTTAGTCTTGGGGGGTTATTTTATAGTGAAGATTTTTATTATTTTGTGTCTATTGAGTTTTTAGTTCAGAATAGACCACAATTCAATAACTAAAAGTTTGTTTTTCTTTGAATGAAAAATTGCTTGCACCTACCATGAGTTGAACCCGGGTATCATTGTCTTGTACAATACTACTTAGTACTGGATTAAACATGCGGACAAACTTATGTTTTTGTTCTCAAAGTAATTAAATTATTAATGATTGAACAATCATTAAAAGACTTCAAGTCCCATTAAATTCACATATTTTTTAAGTATTAAAAATATTGATTATAACTGAATTTGTTTAACCACATTAACTTTTTTTATTACATCCTCTTCAAATGAATATCAAGTTTTTTAAAGTAAAATAACATTAATTAAACTATGTATGTACCTAAGGAAATTTTGCTGAATAATAATCGTAATAATATTTAAAAAGTGAGAGAAATAAAAGATAATGCTCAGGTGATCTCAAAGGGGGGGGGTTTGGCAAATGAACTAAAAGGTATGGAACAAATGTTGCACAGTCCCTGCTGTGTTTCTGCATGTGCAAAGTATCGTAAAAGGAACCAAACTAAAAAAAATATTTTGAACTAATAATGAAATTAATAATTTAGATTCCTCTTCCTAAATAATATAAAAATTTATAAAACATCATTAATTGCTAAAAATTAACGATTTATAAATCACATCGGTAGCAGGAGAAGGAGAAAGCTATGTATAAATAATTGAAATTTCACTTTTTTATACTAAAAAATACCTAACGGAATGGATGGAGTTTTAGTTAAGTTGGTTCTGGGAGAAAAATATTTTCATTAATTGTTATTCAAATCAGTTGTATAATGGTTAGAATACTTGTTCTAGATAGCCTTTCCCTCAATATTAAAAAAAATAATATTTACTCATGTTGAAATCTATCCATTACATTCCATTTCTAAAAATATTGTATTGCATTATTAAAGACACTATGGAAATGTTAGTTAGCTTTCATTAACCCTTTCTCTTTATTGGCTTTCATTTCTTTATTATGAGAAGATTTCTAGGTTATTACTTAAGCTATATTTAATTTTTTTTTTTTTTTTTTTTATAATTTTGAAATGAAACAAACACTTATTTCAAGTTTCATACGTGCATATTTGCACAATTACAAATTTTATAGGACTGTTTGTGAACTTCATAAGACTAAATGTTACAACAAATGCTGTGAAAAGTGTCAAGACTGTACAGAAATGGTGTCATCGAAGAATGCTTGTGGTCATACAATCCAAGTTAAATGCTACCTAAAATCATATAAAAACTCCTCCTATATCTGCAACCAGCCTTGCAACAGGTAAGATAAGTTTTTATTTATAGTTATTATGTAATACGTGTATACATTGTTAAAGTAGAAAGAAAATGATTTCATCAAGATTTAGTCAAATGTATAAAAAGTCCGTCACGCAGGGGCAGCGTAAACTAAGCAGATTTCCCATGGGAAGTTTTACAATAGAGAAATCTGCATACTAATAACGGCAGTAGTAACGAATCTCTAAACCAATTCACGAGGGAGGAATAGGTACAGAAATGGCCAAACTAGCTTTCGGCGGAAAGTCCCGAATATGGCTGACTTCTGCCGACCACACACAATACAAATGCAAATATATTAATGTTAATATTCAAGATACAGAATAAATGTATAGAACAATATTTATAGTAAATTTAATTTGCAATAAGATTGATTCTATACACTTACCTCCGACCGATAATAACAGAGATATTTCGAATTTTCAAAAATCGCCCTCTTCCACTGGTCCGATTTCAGCCATTAACAAACTTGATCTTCTTTTTTACATAAAACTTAATAAACTCCGAGTTTGGTAACGATCAAACAAAAATTGCGACCGCTAGAGCGTTAACAGACATATATATATATATATATATATATATATATATATATATATATATTTATATATATATATATATATATATATATATATATATTTATATATATATAATTTCCCTTGAGGGAAATCTGCTAAAAATATGTTATTAACATTCACTTTCTGCTATAGTGGGTGATTGGGGGACGCCATACCTACTCATTAATCCCCCTCATCTAGCCAGGGTGGGAATAAGGGTATTATATAGTGAGTTTGTCGCGAATAAAAATCCTATTACCCTCATAGGAATCGAAACCCACAATTCTAGGTTTACTAGTCTGAAAATGATTTCAGCTAGATTTAGTTACATGTAATAGAATTCCAATTTGATAAAATATCGAACTTAGCAGAAACTCAATCTATTGTGTACTGCACAACGTTTGTCAATCTCAGGGAGATAATATCATTCAGATGTTGACAATCCTTCACAAACATTATACAAAATAACTTTCAGTGGTTTATACCATCTAGTTTGTTTGAGCTCAAACTCATTGTTATATTATGCTATTATGAAATAATATTTTCATTTTGTTATTTTTGTGACAGTTTTAGTTTTAAAGGAAAAAAAAAAATTCTCTAATATTTTTTTCTCTCTTATAATTATTTCTCCGGTGAAATAGTTCACAAATTCAAATGATTTTTATAGAAAATTCATAATTATCATTTTTGTTGACATTTTAATATTTGATTTTAATTTTTTTATGTTGAATTATTTGTTGTTAATTAATAACTCATGGATAAAATGAGTGTTTTAAGTATTATAAAAAAATATATTTAAAGTAATAGAGCCAATTTGCATGTGATGTTATTAGTTAATCTACATTTATTTTTTTTTTTTTAATTTTGAAATGAAACAAACACTTATTTCAAGTTTCATATGTGCATTATTGCACAATTACAAATTTTATAGGACTGTTTGTGAGCTTCATAAGACTAAATGTTACAACAAATGCTGTGAAAAGTGTCAAGACTGTACAGAAATGCTGTCATTGAAGAATGCTTGTGGTCATACAATCCAAGTTAAATGCTACCTAAAGTCATATAAAAACTCCTCCTATATCTGCAACCAGCCTTGCAACAGGTAAGATAAGTTTTATTTATAGTTATTATGTAATATGTGTATACATTGTTAATGTAGAAACAAAATGATTTCATCAAGATTTAGTCAAATGTATAAAAAGTCCGTCACGCATGGGCAGCGTAAACTAAGCAGATTTCCCATGGGAAGTTTTACAATAGAGAAATCTGCCTAATAATACCGGCAGTAGTAACGAATCTCTGAACCACTTCATGATGGACGAACAGTTACGGAAATTGTTGTTATTTCTGTGACAGTTTTAGTTTTAAAGGAAAAAAAAATTCTCTAATATTTTTTTTCCTCTTATAATTATTTCTCCAGTGAAATAGTTCACAAATTCAAATATTTTTTATAGAAAATTCATAATTATCATTTTTGTTGACATTTTAATATTTGATTTTAATTTTTTTATGTTGAATTATTTGTTGTTAATTAATAACTCATGGATAAAATGAGTGTTTTAAGTATTATAATAAAATATATTTAAAGTAATAGAGCCAATTTGCATGTGATGAAACAAAAGTAATATCCAGCAGACAAAAATTTAAAATAGTCACAGAAATTAATTCTAAAAACTCTTTATTGAAGTGAATTAAACTGAGTGAGTCTCTTTTACTTGTTTTATTTTTGACAAGTAACAAATAAAACCCTTAGTCCCGTCTAGAAAAGGGTCGTAACCTCTTGATAAATTGTTCCTATTAGTCATGATATTAGTAGTTGTAAGTGGACAACACTATTGAATATTTCTGTATCGTATTATTTTTGAGGAGGGAAAACTAATTAAAAATCAACTCTTAGTGTGGTTTCAATCAAATAAAATGTAAGACCTTTAAAGCATAAAATATTTGCCGAAGATATCACGCCACCAATGTATCCCAGTGCCTTACACACTAAAGACCCTATAAAAACCATAAATCATATTTATAGTTGAAATGTGATATTTCAAGATATATTAGCTTATTGCTAATGCTAGATGTGTATGAGTGGGGGGGGGGGTTACTGAAGTTTGAAAACTGAAAAATACAAATATCTGGGTTAGTATTTGAATTAGAGAAAAAATGTATTGGGCAACAGTTGTTTAAATTTAAATTTGTAGAAAAATTGGTCATATTAATGTTTTCAAGAAATCAAGAAAAGTTTGAATTTTTTATTTTACCACTCCCTAAACCTTTACTCTTAGACCAATTTCAGTCATTAAAGAACTTGATCTTTAGCTTTACAAGAAAAGCTTAAACATCAAGTTTAAAATCGCTATATTCCTCAAAAATTATTGGAAAAAGATAATATAAAGATGTATTGGGACGAAGCGATGATAACTGACCATACTGTTCATCATAACAAACCGGATATTCTCGTTATTGACAAGATCAATAAGACTGCTGATATTATGGACATTTCAGTACCCAATGATGAGAATATTCGAAAATCCTACGCCGAAAAATTAAGAAAATATCAAGAATTGGCTATCGAGCTCAAAGAAGTATACAAACTGAAATCTGCCATGGTTACGCCTATTACAGTAAGTTCAAATGGACTCGTGCCAAAAACCACAATAGCAGGCACCAAAAATTTAAATCTGCCAACAATTATAAGAGAAGTACAGCAAGGAGTACTTCTTGATACTGCCAGAATCGTCCGTAAATTTTTAAATTCCCCTTAATATGTCACAAACTCCATATCGGTTGGACTTTCCCCCGATATGGATTTTATTCCAGTTCTTACTGAGTATAAACCTCCCCCATAATAATAAAAATAACTCCTCTTGCTCCAGTCAGAAAAGGTAGGCCAAGGAGTACGCAACAACGCATGAAATGGACTAAGGACATGCATATTGCAGTTATGCGAGCGTACTACCTAGCCACGAAATGTGACACTGAAAAAACGGGATATACTAGACGCATTGAGCAGTATTGGAATGAACTCTATCCTATGATTACATTAAAGTCTCAAAACCTCTCAGATCAAGTTAGGCGCATATTGCAAACAGGTAAGATACTGACAAGTTTTGAACTTGAGGAAATTAAAAATGAAGTAAGGTAGACCATTGGAATAGAAAATGTAACTGAGCAAGTAGTCGTTAATGAGCCACAAATCAATGATATGGAACAAGAAGTTGAACCAACAAGAGAAAATGATGAGACAAATATCACTATTGTCCTAGATGATCTGCTCATGTCTGAATTCGTGAAATATGAAGGCATTGCATTCCATTCCATATGAGACCAAGAATTCCGTATAATAAAAAATCATTAAGTGCTGTTAAAACTATGAATAATGTTCTGGAGTCCTGTGTTGAATCAGTCGATAATATCGAGCAAATTAAACATTGGACATATTCAGCTGCAAGAGGAGTGGTGTGCTAACTAGGGATAGTTCGAGAAAAAACTTCTCAGAACAAAAGCTAACAAAGTCTGGGTATTCTGCTTTGGCAGCGACGATTAGAGAAATAGATAGCTGACCTTCGGAAGAGAATTGGTATCTTGACTAACTTCCTGTGTAATCCAGATGATTCTAGTACCAAGCTTAAAGGTAAAATTGATGAAATTATTGTTCTTCACCTTGGCTTGGTAAATGAGAACGATCTTATTGAGACTCTACAAACCTATTTAGATAAAGAAAAACAAAGACTTGCTGTATATGCGAATAGGATACAGAGATACAAAGAATCACATATGAGGAAGAAACAAAATGCACTATTTAGCACGCAAGGAAAATATTTTTACCACAGCATTGGCACAAGCATGGTTAAGAAGCAAATAAATTGTAATTTCAACGAATTGACCAATTATTGGGCAAATATTTGGGAAGTACCTGTGAAGCATAGAAGTGAACAATGGATTAAAGATCTCACACACGGATTAAAAGATGTTGCTGAAATGGCAGATGACAGCATATTGGCTGAAGAAGTGATGCAGGCATTAAAAAAATGCATAACTGGAAATGTCCCGGTCGGGATGGAATTCAGAATTATTGGTTCAAGCATTTTACATGCCTACATCACATGTTAGCTAAATGTTATTTGGATTTGGCGACAGGCTGTGTTACAATAACTGAAGATTTCGATGAGAGTGTGACCTATATGATTCCGAAAAAGGAAGGTCACTTTGAACCTAAAGATTACAGACCCATTACTTGCTTAAATGGAATCTATAAACTATTTACATCTATAATTAGTTAAAATCTATAGTTAGCTATTAAAATAAATAGCCATCTTGTTTCCAACGGGCTTTTTGCCCCAGAACAGTTAGGCTGTAAAAGTGGTGCTAAGGGATGTAAAGAGTTATTAGTTATAGATTCATTTATAGCTTCTCAGGTCTCCAAAAAACAGCGGAATATTTCTATAGCATGGATTGACTACAAGAAAGCGTATGATTCAGTACCCCATAGTTGGCTAATTGAAGTTTTAAAGGTTTATAAAGTTGCTCCAAGTGTAACCAATTTATTTTCACGTTTAATGGCAACATGGAAAACTTCACTTAGTATTGGAAAGGGGAAGACAAAATTCCAGAGCGAGGCAATTAAAATAAAAAGAGGTATTTACCAAGGTGACAGTCTCAGCCCCTTGTGGTTTTGCTTAGCTATAAATCCCATGAGCCAAATAATTCGAGACAATGAATACGGTTACGAAATTTCTATAGGTAAAAATGAAACTAAAGTAAGTCATAGCCTTTATATGAATGACCTGAAGTTATATGCAAAGACACCAACCCAGCTGCAAAGCATGATAGACATAATAAAGAATTATAGTGATTCTGTTGGTATGTCTTTTGGGTTAGATAAATGTGCTGTCTTGCATATTTCACGAGGTCAGAAAATGACTACAGATAATATAATAATTTCTGATGAAACCTATATTCACGAACTAGAAAGGACTGAATCATACAAGTATCTTGGTTTTCAACAGCATCTGAAAATAGCGACAAAGGATGTAAAAGACCAATTAAAAAAAGAATTTATTTAGCGCTTGCGACTTATTTTTAACAGCTATTTTTCAAACTGCTATAAAATAAAAGCAGTTAATATATGTGCGATACCATCTCTTGTCTATAGTTTTTGGCATAATAAAATGGTCTGACACTACTCTTGATGAGTTGGATAGACTCATAAGAACGGAGATGACAAAAGCCAGAATGCACCATCCGATTTCATCTATGGCCGGGCTGTATTTATCGAGGAAACAAGGAGGATGAGGCCTTCTCAACATCCAAAACCTATGTCGGTCTCAGGAAGTTAACCTGAGACATTACATAAGATCGAATGACAGACACGTCTTTAAAGAAATAGTTCCAGTTTTTTCAGATTTTATTCCAGTTTTTCCAGATTTTATTCCAGTTTTTACTGAGTATAACCCCCCCCCCCATAAAAATTCCCCTTAACATGTCGCAATCACAAACTCCATATCAGTTGGATTTTCCCCCGATATGGATTTTATTCCAGTTTTTACTGAGTATAAACCTCCCCCATAAAAATAAAATAAAATATTAAAATAAGTAAGATAATTACAAATAAAATAAATAAATGAAATGAAAAAAATAAATGAAAACAAACAAACAAATCAACTAAAGTTAATCTCAACCGATGTTTAATTTGTGAGTCTATCTAAGGTAAATATATTGAATTATAATTCTCTTTCCTCACAATTAACTTTACATTCTAATGTATTTTTGCTACATCCATATCTATACTTTTGATAAACTTTATAGTTTCTTTATTATATTTATTAAATAAAATGTGAGGTGGTTCTGCCCAATTACCTCCTTTTAAAATTATGTTCATTATTAAATTTGATCTATGTTGAGTATATCTAAAAATTGTGTTGTTTGTGAGTCAAAAGTACATTTGTCATTGTTTTGAATTTTAAATCTTGTTAAATAATGTCCTGTCTGTCCTTGTTCCGTTAGAAATTGTGTGCATTTGTGAAGGTGACTCTTAATTGTGTTGTGTGCTTGCGTGTGTATGAAGAAATTTGAACAGACATCATTTGCTATGGGCACAAAGAAATTCTTAAAAAAAAATGTGTCTTGATCTTTTTCAATGTACTATTAGCACATTAGATCACCTCAAGGGAAATCTGCTGAAAATGCTATTCAAGAGTTTAGATCTAGGGGCTCCACTTTTATAACTGCATGTGGATATAATTTATATATATTTTTTTTTCTTTTGCTTAGGTTGATATGTGGTTTACATAATACTATATGCAGATTAAAATGTGATCAAGCTTGCGAGAAGTGTACAGTGAAAATTCGAAGAACATTAAGATGTGGTCATTCAATGAAATTGGATTGCAGCGAACAAAACATCAAAATGTTGCCTTATATTTGTAATAAAAAGGTTGCTAAGCAATTGGTTTGTGGTCATACGGTTTATGTCCTCTGCTGTCATAGAAATGATAATGTAATCTGTCGAAATCCATGTAACAGGTTAGATTCAAGGACTATATAAAATAATTTCTGATGTAATTTAATAATTGTGATGTAAATAAATATATTTTTATTGTCCTATAAACAAGTGTTTAATGAAATTTCTTTAATGTAATGAAGTATTAAGTAGTAATTTGTTATTGACAATTATAAAATATAATTTGAAATAATAAACAAGTGCTTATACTTCCTCAGATCAAAGAAATCATCAAATGTGTATGAGCACTTATAAAATATTTGAAGAGCCCATAAAAAAATAGCAAGTCAAGCAATAACTGTATATTAGCAAATTTCCACAGGCACAACCTAGTGCTAACAATGTAATGCAGTGACAATTGTCTGTTCTCAGGATGCTTGTCGAGTGTTGAAGAATACAGGCTACATCAATACTATTATAAAATTGGTCAGTAGTGACTATTTTTGATATGAAGGCCCCAACTTCGAGCCTGTCGAATAGTGTAATGGATAGTTATATGGCAGTCTCTTGTTTTTATAAATCCTATGGTCGGCTGCAGGTTGTTTATGTATGAATGGAATATGTTATCGAGACATTTGTTTTTAGTTTGATGAATTTACTCACAAACAGTCAGATGAATTAATTGTTTAGTCCCAAACAAAATCACAGTGCTTGAGGAAGGATTAAATGATAATCTTTAGCTGGAAATGTATAAAAGTGAGAAGGACAATTAATAGAGTATACTTCAATATTTGAAGATTGATTTCTGACAAGTCTTATTATTGCTGCATCATTAGGGGGTGGGTCAAACTTTATTTTGACATCTTATGGGCACAAAAAACAATTCAAACATTTTTCTCTGGAAGCCAACTCACGCAAACTCAATGTTCAGTGTTGAGGTTACAATTAATTCTCTTAGTTTATGTGAAGTTGTCTCACTGAGGAGAATTTTTTAATTCTGTATTCTATTGATTTCTTAGGATAGAATACATCATTAAATAATTAATAATTTGTTATTTATTTGAGTGAAAAATGGTTCATACCTGCCAAGAATCGATCCCGGATATCTTGTCTAGTCGTATACACTACCGCGAGAGATACAGGCACAGCTACCAATCAGCTAGGAGAACCTTTTTCTCATTGTGTTGTGCCTTACTAGAAGATTTTCTTTATAGGTTTGTTGGTAGCCATGGATTAAATACCATGATACCTGGGTTCTACTCCCAACAAGTATTAACAAATTTTCTTTTAAATAAAAAATAATTAACACCTTCACTGCGGAGCCTCGCAGCATATGCGAGGTCCTGAGTCACTCCCTGGTGCGGGCCTCGCATACGTTGCGAGGAGCGTCGCCCCGCCCTCCATTCGTTCTAGAGACCTGAAGGTTGGAGTGGGGAGAACCTCCGCACTCACAAGCATTCAGTAGTGTTCTGACCACCGTCTGGCCAAGTCGTTTGCAGTTTCAAAAATTTTTGGGGTTATTATTTTTTATGGGCCAACTTGTCTCTCCATCAGAGGCTCATTCATTATTGGAGGTCCATATTCCCCTATAGTACCCCTGCTTTCCCTTCAATGATGTCACGAGACACGTTTCTCCGTATACTGAGAAGCCTGCACTTCGTCACAGAACCACAAGACCCGAACGTTGAGCATGATCCGCTGTATAAAATTCGGCCTCTGTTAAATTTTTTTGTTGAGAGGATGAAAGAGATATACTACCCCTTCAAAGAATTAAGTTTGGACGAGTCCATGATGCTTTGGAGGGGTAGGCTATTCTTTCGCCAGTATATCGCTAATAAGTGCCACAAATATGGAATAAAGATTTATATGTTGACTCAACCTGACGGTCTTGCGCTGAAGACGTTAGTCTACTCTGGGCCAAGGGATCCACAAGTTGGAGGGAAAAGACACTTGTATAAAGTTGTCAAACATTTGGTTGATGACTATCTCGGCCACGGCCATGCCATTTACGCTGACAACTTTTATACGTCTGTCCCCATGGCCCACGAGCTTCTTGATCAGGGTACCTATCTTACTGGTACTCTGAGAAAGACTCGGAAGGGCAACCCAGCTGATATAGTGGGGGCTAAGCTCAAAAAAGGAGTGATAAAAGAGAAATTTACTGTTAAGCGTGTGTCCGTTTTCAAATGACGCCACAAACGAGATGTCATTATTATTTCATTGGAGTTTGATGCCCAGATAAAGGCGGTCACGAGCAGGGGGAAGACCGTCGAGAAGCCCGAGGCAATTACTAATTATAATAAATATATGGGCGGTATTGACAGGTCCGATTTATGATTTCATAACCAATTACGAAATAAAGAAATTTCCCATTACTAAACGAAAGTTTCTGTTCAGGTGGTGTATTTTCAGCTATATAAGTTCATTTTGGACCAATATGATTTTCATATAGATCTATTCCATTATTATGTTTACTTTATATGCATTTGTAACCTAATAATCGTATTTCTTCCTCCCTATGCAATGTCCGCACACGACAGTGCGCTAGGTAGGGAAATACACACAAAATGTTCTGTCTTGAGGGTTTGCCTACCTAATTCACTGCCGTGTACGGACCTCGCATACGTTGCGAGGTTAAAAAAAATACGATTATCGTTGTTAAAAATGCATAAAAATTACCACAAATAGGTTTTTACTTAATTTGAACAACTTTAAAACAGAAAACAAAAAAAAAAAAAGTTCGTTTTTTGGAAGTGATTTTCGATTCGGGCATCCACAGCGAACGTGTTAAATTATTTATGTTAGTTATTATGACACTAAAGCCTGGTGGCTTAAATTTATGCCAGAAGACCAGGGTTCAAGTCCTCTTTAGTTCAAATATTTCTTTAAATCATTGTAAATGAGTTCATTAAATTTTATAAAATTAATTGGTAGCATAATTATTTTTCCTTACTGAGACCAATAAAAGTATTTATGACAAAATAAAAACAAAAAGATCTTAAGGTCCCGCTGAACCTCAACAGGCAGACATTTTGTCCTACAATTTCTCTAAAATTCTAAAACGTTTGCTACTCATTTTTTTAACATTAACATCATTACACATTGTTTTTAAATCCCTTACATATTCTTCTAAACTCCTTCTCACTGTCAGTCACAAGTCATACTGATCCACTTCAAAAGTATAATTGCACCTTATCCTTACTGAGGTCAATAAAAGTATTTAGTATCTAAGGTCTCTCTTAGATTTCAAAAAAATGTTAATGGTGTCAAAGATAAAAAAGTCTGTCACGCAGGGTCTGCATAAACTAACCACATTTCCCTCGTCCTGGTATAACACACTTGTGATCTCCTCTCATTACATATTCTCTATTTCTATGTAAAAAACCAATGGAGTAGAAGGTGGAGATGGGGAGGAGGGGTTACTGTTGGTGGAAAACAAGAAAGTGCGAATAACTCGCTTAATACTTAAGTTACAAAAAAATGCATAGAACAAGAATTGTTGAATATCAATAGGTTAACAAGATTGGTTATGTAACATTTTAAGAATTCCTCCTCTCTCTAAACACTCACTATTCCACCCCCGATTTAAGCCAATAGCAAATTCGATCTTTAGTGTTGACTGAAACGGTTAAATAGGGAGTATACTATAGATAAAATTATGATTTTCAAATAAAGTACCAAAACTCTTAATTGATATTGTTCAATAAAAACCATATTTGGTATTAACCTTGGAATGAATTGGTTCATGAGACGACAGTTTATTGTTAATATGACATGAGTAGGAGTAATAGTTTACTGAAAGCCAAAAAATAAAAAATCCATATATCTCAGTTAAGATTCATGATACAGAAAATATGTATAGAACAACATTTAAAGAACATTATATTTGCAATAGGATTACTTATATGCACTTTTTCAATCCAACGTATAATTACAGAGATATTTCAAATTTTTGAAATTCTCCCCCTCCCACTGGTCTGATTTCAGCCGTTAATGTACTTGATCTTTTTACGTAAAATGACTATATATCAAGTTTAGTAACAATAAGACAAATATTGCAGCCTTAGAGTAGTAATATATATATATATATATATATATATATATATATATATATATATATATATAAATAATTTTGTACGGGCCACATTTTTGTTATCTACTGGGTAGGATCGATGGACATTTAAAGAAATTTATTGAAAATCGCGTCATGAGTACAAACTGAATAGCTGATTTCCCTTAAGGGAAATCTGCTAAAAATGAGAGACAAGTGTTTTGGAACTTCAGAGAAGTTGTTAAAAGCAGAAGTATTGTATATGATCAGGAGGACAAAACATCTGCCTCTAAAAATAGTAAAGAGCTTAAATCCTTATATAATTTTATATATGTGTGTGTGTGTGTGTGTGTGTGTGTGTGTGTGCGTGCGTGCGTGCGTGCGTGCGTGCGTGCGTATATATATATATATATATATATATACAGTAGGGACCCGATTAACCGAGTCGATCGGGACCGCTGTTACCTCGGTTAATCGAAATTCTCGGTTAATCGGAACCTACTAATACCAGCTGAAAATGTAAGGTTTTTAGAATAAAAACTAGTACCTACCTATAAGTTTAATAATTATATTAATATTTACATTTTTTAATCATAAATTAATAATAGAAGTAGAATGTATGCACATACATACATATGTAGTATAAAATAACATCGGACACAAAAAAAAATTAATGGAAAATCGGAAAACTATTTTGATTTAAAAAAATCATTTATTGTTGTTTGTTTTAAACAACTGCTTCTATCAGCAGCTGCAGTGTCTCTCCACTTCCTTAACATCATCAGTTCATATGAAGGCACATCACCTCTGCCTTCTAAATAGAGTAGTGACCTGTCAAGTAGATTGAAACCCTCCTCATGGCTTACTATCGTGGGGATAGATACCTCGTCTCCTTCAAGCTCTTCTTCGTTAGTTGTTTTCATTATTTCATTAATGATTTCCCCTTGCGTTAGGACCGCTGATCTCTTTAATGATACTTCATTGACTCAATCCGTAACTTCGAAGTCCATTACATCTTGGGAGTTAAGAGCTTTTAATAAAGAGCACAACTCCAGATTTGTTGGTGGCAGTTTTTTTCGTCAAGAAAATTTTTGACGTGTGGTACAAAATTATGTTTGAATCAATGTTCGAAAATTTCAACACTCATCCCCGCAGATTTTTGATGTTTATAAACAACCGGCAGGTTATTAAAATTGACGTGTTTGAGGGCTCTAGGTTGGTCCTTTGTCCAAGTGATGAATTGCTTCTAATTTTTTTTCAAGCGAAATAACCACTCTTTTACAATTTTTAGCCGGGTTGTGACAAGTAGAGATGTAAATACAATATTCCCGGAACAGGGGAAGGAGGGTTGGACGGGGTGCTAGAGATGCATTTCTCAGAAGGCAATTAACGACTGTCTTAGAGCTTCCTTTTCAATAAACCGCTTGCTGAACACCTGCATCCGGCCTAGGGTTTTGAGGGTTTTAAAAAGGTTCATAATCACTTCCAAAGGTTACCGCACCTACTTTTTTTTTTTTTTTTTTTTTTTTTTTTTTTTAAATGTTTGGCACCTCGGTTAATCGGGACCTCGGTTAATCGAACCTCGGTTAATCGGGTCCATACTGTATATATATATATAATTTAATTCTCTGGTTGGAGTTAAAAGAATTTTAAGACATTCCATGAATGAAGGTGTTATATATTGTTTCTTTTTTTTTTTTTTTTCCAGATTATGTTTGAAGAATGGTCATCCGTGTCTTAAAATGTGCTACCAACCTTGTGGTGATTGCCAAGAACCGGTTGAGAAAATACTTCTTTGCTGTTTTCCTGGGACTTTGCCATGCTATCAATCATGAATAGTCTAATACACCCAAATAAGAAATGTATTGTGTTATTATTATAAGAAGAACTTATGCCCTCAATTATATAATATAAATATATTATTATGTATTCTCTTTTTTATAATGGAAGTATTTTTTTTAGCTACATTACCAACCTTTACCCCTATAAAAGTTTGACTTACGTGAATCTTTAAATTTCATTGGAAAGCCATTTTTATTGCATCCTATTACTGATAGGAATAACAAGTAAATGGCTGCACGGTTTCTATACATGTTATGGGGCATTCGTGTTATGTCATAAAAATGAATGAATTATTTATTTTCTAAATCAATCCATTTTTACATTTCCACTGGAAGCCATTTCTATTTCAACCTGTCAATGGTGGGTAACACAGCTAATATATTTGAATATTATGTACAAAATTTCTTCATGGTTCCTCTCAGTCCACTTTCTAAATTTAGTTTCATCTTAAGATCTCAAAGATGGCTGTGCTGCTTTTTAAACCAAATCTCATAAATAACTATTGTGAGGTACCACGAAAAAATATGCAATATATATGTAATGGTTCATCAGTCACATTACTTCTGTGCTTTTCTAAAATTCTGTATATCTGATTTAAAACATTAAACTCTATATTTATTAAGTGTTACATTAATTGTTTAAAATACTTCTGTCTTAAAAAAATAAATTGTAACTTTTTGTTTCTAATTTTATTAACTTAATTTTGTATAATTATTTCAGTATTGATGAATTGGCTGTAAATTATGTATCATAGGCATTATAAGAAGTCTATAATATTAAGAGACTAGAAACTAGTACATGTATAAAAATAAGATATCTTAAATAAACCTAAGTATTTTATACTCCTGTATTAATGTGATATCAACTTCATTTCTTTTGTGATTATGATAATGTTAACTGCTTTATACTTGTATGATAATGGCTTTAGTCAAATTTAAATATTTAAAGTACTTTTGAGCTTTTTTTCTGGATCTAGTTAATATCTAAGAAGCAAATTACTTTTCACCAATAAAAAAAAAATCAGAAAACTGCATACACGGCCCTTTATTTTCTATGCTTTTTATTTTACATTCTTAATTTATACAATTTTTTGTTGATGACATCTAATATTATCTTATTATTTATTAATAAAAATACACATAAATGTTATATGCCTCTTATGGTATTTTAGAAAACCTTTTAGGTTTTTACTTCAGAAAAATATCATTGTCTCTATGATTAACAGACTTCAAGCCATTCCCTCGATACAGCAACCTAAAAGGCACTATACGTAGTTGCTTATACATTGAATAAGTTACAAAGTTAGTTGGAAATCGCCACAAACTTGTTATGGAGTGAATTCAAGGCTACAATCCTCTCATCAATAAGTGTGTGTATCTGGCTCTGGACATTCTTGGACTCTTAAACCAAATATTTCTATTGTTTTTGATAATAGTCTTACTTAATAATACTAATTTATTATGAAATTAATGTTTTCATCTGGAATATTCAATCTTTGTGGTCAGGGCTTAGGTTAGCCATGTGAGTTAAATTGTTGCCTTTAATCTCACATAATAAATCTAGAGTGGCGAGTTTGATTCCCTCCTGGACAATAGGAATTTATTTAGTGGCAAACTCATTAAATAGAATCCTTAGTCCCACTCTGGCTAGAAAGGGGTGGTTACCTGAAGATAACCCGTCCCAATTAGCCATAATAGCAAAAACTGAATGCTAATAAATAACAATAACAATCTTTGTGGTCAATTTTCATTGGAGGCACAATGATTCACTTAGCACCATGAAAGAATAAAGAAGTTCTGTGGATTGTTTCATGTTCCATCATCGGCATGCTAAAGACGTGTAATCATTTGTAATATAACAGCACGTGAAGGACCAGGGCTGTCACACAGCTTTTGTTGAGAGGACTATGTTTGAAGAATTTTTGTGCATGTTTATAGCAACCTTAAGTTAGCTACTTCTTTAATGCCTTGTAGGTTTCTGAATGAGGACATATGTCAACAACACATTCTCCCACTTAAATTCCGACATGGCAAAAATATTTTATCACATCACATGGTGGTTTGGATTCTTTGGTGATCCCAATATAGTTTGGTTTCAGGTTATTCTTGATTTCAGGAATAGAAAAAAAATATTAGTAAGTGTAATAAATTATGCTTGTCCAGGAGCTCTCTAATTTAGATGATCTATTTAGCAGAAAGATTCTCCTCTCTAGAAGTATTCAAAACTTTGGTCATCTAGACCTAGGGGTGTAATATATATTCAACGTACAATAGTTACTACAGTCTCGGAAAAATCTTAAGTTGCTTGGTGCTGTGCTGGTAACCTTTGTTGCAATACCCCAGCTAATGTTTAATTAAAAATGGGTTATATTGTCTATTTTCTGTTATATAATTATTTCTTATGCTTAAATCATTACTTAAATTCTTAACAATCCTTCAATAAAGTTTTATTTGTCTTAACCTACAGCTAAAAGCTAAAAAATAACTAAGTGTATATTATTCCTCAGCTAGGATCTCGAATGTTTCTAACATGTCATCAGCAATGGATTTGTAGTGTTCCTTCTCTGACACCAATTCATCTGAAATAAAAATATATCTCTAATTAAGAACTTCATCAAGCCATATGTTATTTGGAGATTTGTTTCTTTTATGTTAAAAATTCACACATAAAATGAATTGATGTAACATTCTGTTTGCCAAGAAGTGAATTATTCAAAATATATAATTATAAGAAAAACAGAACTTAATTTTTTTTTCTACTCATTTTTTCCCAATTTGAGTTATCATGTTTTAAAAGCGTTTCTGTTTACATTAAGTATAGTAAGATCACTCAGAAAAACAAACTTTTAGTATGCATGTGGTAGTTGAGGGGGAATGTTAGTGTTCTCCAGAACCACCATTCTGGTGGAAAGTACTGAACACATTGAGGATTGTTGGACGTTAGAATTTCAAGACATTTTTGAAACTTGCATCATGGGTATAATAGCCTCAATAGGTGATTTCTCTTAATAGGAATCTGATAAAAAGGAAGAGCTTTTATCCTGCATTTAATCACACTATCTTTCTGTTGTTTCTACCTGAACATTCCATATTTCTCCTTAAACATTCATAATCAATTTTTCCAATAAATTCATGGCTCAGTCCATTTTCCTCCTCTAAATTATAAATAAAATGTAATTCCCTCCCGATATTCATCCTCATTTAATATAATGATTCCAGTCATTTATATAATAATGTGTAATTAGTTGTTATTTTTTGAAATTTTAGTTGTAAAAAAAACTTTTAATATTAAAATTGTACTTGTTCTTTTAATTTTATTTAATCGAGCCATTTGGCAGTTTCTGGCCCTTGATGGGCTGCAAAGCCTATTTTCATTCTTCATTTAATTTATAAATTTGTGAAATATTTTTTTATAGGTTTTATTGGTATTAAATTACTTTAGTTTTTTTTTCTTTCTTTTTTTTCTTTTTATTATTATTCTTTTAAATAATAAGAAAGGTCCAGAACAAGTCATATGTTCATAGACAAATTTGTGTTGTATATTTTAATTCTGATGATTGAGTTTTGAAATCATCAAAACTTTCCAGTTATGATAAATATAAGTAAGGAACAAATGATTATTTATTCTGAGTGATTTCAACCACACCACCAGCTAATTTAATAACTAGAGCCTAACTCAAATACTGTCTATTAACTTTATTTATTTGAAGTGGGATAAAACTGAAACTACAACAAACCTCACATCAATTTAGTGCTTTCCAGAGCTCATTTCCTCTTACTATGTTCTTCATCATCTCAATGATTCTTCATATATAGTATAGGAGTGCTTACAAATTGGATGAGATTTACACCAAGGTCTCCTTGTTTACAATATTGCTTTACATTCTTCAAGACCAAGTGAAACAATCCACAAATTCAACTACAACTTACCGAACATAGCCACTGCATGATAGATATAGAAACTTCTGGTTCAGAATGGCAATTTGACTAACTGACACCATGATAACCAATACATTTTTCAGCTGGTATTTCTAAAGTTATCTAGGAGAATTGTCGCTATAAGCAGATTATGATATTTTCATGTATAAGTGCCATGCAGGCACTGTGAAAATTTAATATATTTCCCCACATATTAGAATGTATTCTATTTCTCTGGAAATAAGAACCCTATTTGTTTATTGAACTTAAAAAATTTAAGCTAGGCATGACATGATTATTGATACATTAAACCATAGTAGGAGTGGGGGTTGCCTGAAGACTTAAAACCAAAAAATATAAATAACTGTTAAAATACAAGTTAGAAAAAAATATGTAGTAAAACAATTCTAGGAAACAACATGATTAATAACTTTAGTCATAACATTTTTTGATCTATCACATATTATCAGAGAAATACAAGATTCTGTATTCTATTCTACTATAATTACCACTTTTCCTGGTCCAGTTTTTACCCATTAACGTTTTACATAAAACGGGTAAATATTGAGTATGTTATCTAAGAGGTCAAAATTGAGGCCTCTCGAGCAAGTATAAAATATAGGGCTAGGTAGAAATGCATAGACTATGGAAGAGTATACACATGTGGACTAGGTATGACTGCACAGACTATGGACGAGTATATATGTATGTTATGTAGGGCTGCAAACCATTGACAAGTATATATATATATATATATATATATATATATATATATATATATTTATATAAAATTGAAACCTCTGTCTGTACATTGATTTTTTTCGCGAAATTTCACGATAACTTTTCGTTTCACATGTCATATACACCATAACTGCATTTTGTTTCTTTGATGTCTGTTTGTTTGTTACCTTTTCACACATAAACGGCTGAACTGAATTTTATGAAACTTGGTATGTATATTACTAATAACCCAACTTAGACTTTAGGCTATATTAATATCCTATGAGACGAACAGAGGTGGGGGTTATAAGGGAAGCCAGAAATTAAAAATAGCGATATTTCGTTTCCTATTGTTTTTTCAGCAAATATGAACAGAACAAAAGTTGTTTATTTTGTTAATTAGAGTAACTTTTGTTACATACACTTTTTTCGTATACCGAATTATAAACAAGATATACTCTAAAACCTATAGCAGAAGTGAACAATTTTATTTGGGACAAATGACCCAACCAAAATAAATAAAACGCGCTAACGATTAAACCGAACTTTAAAAAACTCGGTACGTCAATTAGCATTAATTCTTCCATGATTATAAGCTATATTATAATTTTTAGGTTAGAACGGGAGTGGGGGTTAATAGGGAAGCCTGAAATAAAAATTCGCGATATTTCATTGTCTATTTGTTTTTCCACAAACATGCACATAACAGAAGTTGTTTACTATGTTATTTAGATTAACTTTTTTTTTTTTTATACATTTCTCCAGGAACAATGTGTGGAGCAAGTAATTTGCCTAGAAATATTCATATGCTCAACAATTCATTCCAATTTGAACTATGAGGTACCTCACCTGGAGAAATTAATTCAAATCAATATTAATATTTTGCCAAAAAAATACCATCATATATATATATATTTGTGTGTAAGTTAGGACTGCACAAATCATGGACGAGTATATATGTATTTTACGGAGGACTTCAGGCCATTGACAAGTATATATATGTGTAAATTAGGACTGGACAGATCATGGACGAGTATATATGTATGTTAGGTAGGACTGCAGGCCATTGACAAGTATATATATGTGTAAGTTAGGACTGGACAGATCATGGATGAGTATATATGTATGTTAGGTAGGACTGCAGGCCATTGACAAGTATATATATATGTGTAAGTTAGGACTGGACAGATCATGGATGAGTATATATGTATGTTAAGGTAGGACTGCAGGCCATTGACAAGTATATATATATATGTGTAAGTTAGGACTGGACAGATCATGGATGAGTATATATGTATGTTAGGTAGGACTGCAGGCCATTGACAAGTATATATATATATATATATATATATATATATATATATATATATATATGTGTGTGTAAGTTAGGACTGGACAGATCTTGGATGTGTATATATGTATGTTAGGTAGGACTGCAGGCCATTGACTAGTATATATATATATATATATATATATATATATATATATGTGTGTGTAAGTTAGGACTGGACAGATCATGGACGAGTATATATGTATGTTACGTAGGGCTGCAGGCCATTGACAAGTATATATGTGTAAGTTAGGACTGGACAGATCATGGACGAGTATATATGTATGTTAGGTAGGGCTGCTGGCCATTGACAAGTATCTATATTTATATATATATATATATATATATATATATATATATATATATGTGTGTGTGTAAGTAAGGACTGGACAGATCATGGATGAGTATATATGTATGTTAGGTAGGACTGCAGGCCATTGACTAGTATATATATATATATATATATATATATATATATATATATATATATATGTGTGTGTGTGTAAGTTAGGACTGGACAGATCATGGACGAGTATATATGTATGTTACGTAGGGCTGCAGGCCATTGACAAGTATATATGTGTAAGTTAGGACTGGACAGATCATGGACGAGTATATATGTATGTTAGGTAGGACTGCAGGCCATTGACAAGTATATATATGTGTAAGTTAGGACTGGACAGATCATGGATGAGTATATATGTATGTTAGGTAGGGCTGCAGGCCATTGACAAGAATATATATTGTAAGTTAGGACTGGACAGATCTTGGGCTATGTACCTTCACAGACCTCTGTCTCTTGTTTTATTTTTCAATGTTTCTTAAGTCCTTGGTTAAATCAAGTTTAATCCTTCTTAGTTTTTATTGAAAGTCAGAGTACCTCACATACTCTTGTTTGTCCCTGAATACTGTGAGGTCTATTAAATGGAATATTGGAGCAATTGTGTCATCTTATAGCTGAGAATTCTGCTGGATTTTGAAATCTGCCACTGTCGCAGATCAATTAATAACATTGTCTGTTCATATAAAACATGCCTGGATGAAAATGAATGGCAGGGAGAATTGTTGTTTTATTTTGCGGTAGCTGGTCACTGCTGTGGAAATTGGGCCATGCTGGTCCCTTTGGTTGATTGTTTTTAGAGAGGTAAGCCCTAGAGAAATTCATCTTTATGCTGGAACTGTCTTAGAGAAGCAACCTCCTCTCTCAATAATATGTCAACTTAGCGGAAGTATTTACCATCTGATCAGTGAATGCACATTGTTAGATAAAATGAGTTACTTGTTATTTCAATAAACATGTATTATTAATAGACTTCGAGGTCTTGTCACATGACTTTGGTGGTAGGTTGGCTAGATGCATTTCCAGGTGTATAATGGTGTCAATACAGACCAAAATGTTTTAAATATAAATTAATTTCATTGTGACTATCCGTTTTTATTCCAGTTTTTATATAATGACGTATTAGTTTTATTCTTACCAAATAAATAAATATGTTGTTTTTGAAAGCATAATAGTTCTTAGATTTTAGGTTGGTAGTTTTGCAACTGTTTACGGCAGGTATGGACAACCTTTTACATGTTGTGGGCCAAACTTTAGTGTTCAAATACATTTGTGGCCGCTTTTAAAATTAGTGTGTTTTATAGTAGTGTTCATAATTTTTAAAAATAGATATCAGACATGAAATTATACGACAATGTAACTATAATACAATTTATTAAAACAACAAAACAAAATGGAAAAAAATAGTTACAACATTATAATTAAACTGTTAAATTTGAAATTATTACAAAGTTATTTTATTTTTTATTGTTATTAGACACCGACCGACCGGGTTATTTGTGCCTAGGTGGTCAAAGGTTCATTTTTGGTTTCCTTCCTTTTCTCTCATCTCTTCTCATTTGGAGTGTAATATTTTTATTTAATTGGGTTTTTCAAAATGTCTCGCAGGCCGGATCAAATCTTACAGCAGGCTGGTTGTTGCCCACATATGGTCTACAGCAATATTATCCCCCCCCCACACACACACACAGATTATAAACAAAATAAAAATAATTTAATTTGGGCCCATCAATTTGAAGTTGAGGATACAATTATAACTTTGTGAGGCACAATTAAGTCTGTCTGGTGTCCTATAATAAAAAAAATGTTTATTTTGTTTGAATTAAGAATTTTATTTTATAATTTCATTTATATCCATTTTTGGGGGAATTGAATCTAATTTCTAACACGCATCACCCTCTTCAGTCTCAAGAATGTTTTTTTAATATTTTAAAAAAGGCATGAATATGTATATCAAGTACATATACACTCATATATAAACTGCACTTCTAAAAATCTGGGAGCACTTTGTCACTTGATTTGCAAGCTTTACAGGAGGGATGAAGAACTGAACAAAGAATGTAAAAAATTTGAATGCACATCATTTTTGTTGTTTGCTGGGTAAGTAACTGGGTTTCAAACAGAAACACTACTGAGCTACAATAATATGTATTCTTACCTCAAACCTTTCAATAGTACCTACCTGTTAATGCCATCTCTCACTACCATTATCTTATTCTGAGAGAACAATTAGCAAAGTGAAGAAAAGTATTAGTAAGTATACCAGTCACCAATGTCTTCCAAAGTCTATAATACTTCATTAAAGACTATACATCTTTCAATTACTTTTAACTAAATTAGACTTTTTCATTAGAGAGTTTGAACCCCTAATATGATAAAAATATACTTGCATATAGGTTACTGATATTTTATGTAGAAAGGTAATGCATGTATAGATTGCTTCCTACACTTAAGTTAGAGAGTGTTTAAGAACCCAGGAGGATAAGGCTTTTCTTTAGACGTTCCATCCTCCTGATTGTTATCCAAAAAGAAATTAAGCGTGACTTTTATTAACCAAATTCATTTTTTGATTTAATATCAGGAACCAGAAGCTTAGTTCCTCCCACTGCCTAATTATCAGGCTGCGAAATGGCCCCTCTTCCCTAGGAAAAATATTATAATGAAAGGCATATCATTATTCAGCCAGTTTTATTTTTAGTAACCAGAACAAATAAAACTTGATTGGAAGATAACCTTTTTAATTATGTTTTTGAAGAAGTTTCTGGACTCAAAACTCAAGGGTCCAGAAATAAACAAGAGTTTGATGAATAAAACAAATCATGAAAATAGTATATTATTTTTAGAGTAGACAGAAAATTTATAGATATGATATCTAATAATATGAAAAACATAAAATTGAAAATAGTTCAGGTAATTGTTCATTTTGAAAAAACATATTTTGTTTTAAGTGTTTATTTCAAACTCTGTGATTTATTAAGAGTAACAACAACTCATAAACAAGTTGTTTATTTTGTTATTTAGAGTAACTTTTGTCGTATAGCAAAGTATGAACGAGATATACACTACTACTAAACTATAGTGGGAGTCAACAATTTTAAAGGCCACAAAAGACTAAACCAAACTTAACAAAACTCTGTATGTAGGTTGGTATTAACTCCTCCTTGATTAAAATCTGTATTAACATTTTTTAGGACCGATTAGTAGCAGGGGTTGTAATGGAGCCATAAAATTAAAAATCATCATATTTCGTTTCCTATTGGTTTTTCAGCAAACATGTACTTGACAGAAGGTGTTTATTTTGATATTTAGAGTAACTTTTGTTATATACAGTTTTATCATATAACAAATTATAAATGAGATATACGGTAAAACCTGAAGCGAGAGTCAACAATTTTATTGGGAACTAATGAATGAACCGAATTTCACAAAACTCGGTATGTGAATTAGCATTAACTCTTCCATGATTATAAGCTATATTAAACATTCTAGGTTTGGACAGGAGTGAGGATTATAAGGGAGGCCTGAAATGAAAAATTGTGCTATTTAGTTTTCTATTGTTTTTCGGCAAACGTGCACATAACAAAAGTTGTTTATTTTGTTATATAAAGTAACTTTTGTTATTAAAATTTTTGTTGTAAAGCGAAGTATAAATGAGATATACGCTAAAAACTAAAGCAGGAATCAACTATTTTATTAGTAATCATTTATGTGTTTTTAATATAGGCACACCATGAAAAATGATGTTCTGTTCTTAGACTTATATTTAAGCATTCCTATGGTTTAAAATTTAGAATAACTGAAGTTGCTATAATTTAAAATAAATAATTGAGCTGAAGATGTGAGCAGATAACACAGTCGGTTCCTGGCCGCCATTGATCCAGTCGGTTTGGGTCAGCTTTTGATGTGAAGGGGTAGTTGGTGCTAAATAATTGAAAGTAAAGATGATGCTTATTTTAAACTAGAGCGAAAGATTAAATAAGACTAAGATTTAAAGCAGTAGAACATATGTACTCATTCAATTTTACATGATAATTATTTATACAACATTTATTTGCTCTTTTAGTGATGATATGTTCTCACCTAGAAATATTTCGTTAAATATCACAAATTATCTAAGGGCAAAAAAGAGTGAACCGAACTCAACAAAACTTCGAATGTAATTTAGTATTAACACCTCCCTGATTATAAGCTGCATTAAAATTTCTAGGTACAAACAGGAGTGGGGGTTATAAGGGAGGCCTGAAAAGAAATATAGCGCTATTTATTTTTCTATTGGTTTTTTAGCAAATGTGCACATAACAATAGTTGTTTATTTTGATATTTAAAGCAACATTTGTTATATACAATTCAATGATATACACACTAAAAACTATAGCGGGGGAGTTTTTCGCGGGGAGGGGCAAAAAATGCTATCCACTAATATGATATTTGTGACCAATTTTGTCTGTCAAACTCAGCAATAGTTCATCAGTTTTCGAGAATGGTGAAAAATTTAATAAAAGTAATGACTCAGGCAGCCTTGCATTGGATAACATTCACACTCATTATTCAGCCTAAATATTTCCCTTGCAGAGCTACCTCAGTAATGGTTCTTAATAACTATGAATGAATGCAGTCCATGGTCATGATTAATATAGTCCGCAATATTTTCAACAGAGCAGACAGGGAATCAAACAATTTTTTTTCTTTTTAATCTCCATGGCTAAAAAAGTCTATAAGTTCGATTTAGTTGCCAAATATTCAGGTATAAGACCTAAAGACAACAAAAACAAATCTGTGTTTGCGAGTGTAATATATACACGCAATAGTATTCATAAATGAATGCATGTCTATACTAGATTAATTAAACTTTGAAAAGAATTATGCATAACTATACAATTTTTTCTTAATTTCATATTGCTAAGCATTGTTCAGTATAAATAAATAGTCTTATCTATATCACTATTCAACAACAGAAAATTGTGGTTCTTTAACAAGGAATTATTTGTCCTACTCATTATCACTTCATGCTGCATGCGACGTAAAATGAATCATTTAAAAAACTTATGTTTAAAAAAAAAAAAAAAAATAAAGCCCTCAATATACTCATCAATTTATACATTATCATAATGCATATATCTCAAAAATAAAAATTATTCTAGGGAAAAAAGGAAAAAAAAATAAGAAAAATCGTACAGTTAACATATTCATGTATTTGAGCCTTAAATAACCAAATTTATTGGTGAGAAAAAGTATTTGGAATAATAAAATATACAGCCAAAGTACAAATCAAAATGAAGCTGTAACAGGTAAAGTGGCTATGTAGCAAAAAGAAAAATAGTACACATTGCATCGTATATTCATTTAAAACTTAACATATAATCAAAATACAACAATTAAAATTCAGCAAGTGCATTACGTTAACTTTATACACAATTTTTTATGTTTTTAAAAACAAATTGTATATATAAAAATTATTACAGTTTATTATAAAAGTTAACAGTTGAAAAATTTGTAGTGATATTGGAACAAAGGCTGAGGAGAAAAATGCTGTTAGGCAAGAAAAAAAAATTAACCAACAAGCTCGGAGAAGGTCTGGTCGAGGTCGTCGCAGATGTATTTGTACTTCTCCTTCTCATGGACAAGTTCATCTGGAATTTTAAAAATAAATAGAAAAATTAAAAAAAAAAAAAAAAAAAATCAAAAACTTTTGATGCAACCGGGCAAAAGTACTCAATATAGATTCTTTACAAATTCTGATGTAGTCATTTTAGCTCATGATGCTGAAATAAAAATTTCCTAGGACGTATAAAAAGTTCCAGAGCACAATGTTTTTAAATTTACTAATTTTCTAGTTAATTGTAATCATTAATATTTGTAGTAAAGCAATAGAAAAAAATGCATTAGACTTAGCCACATGCTTGAAGCATAAAAATAGTATTACTGATACTTTAGAGAAAGCTATTTACAATATGCAGCTGAGAAACCAAAAAAATTTAGTCACTTCTCATTGAAAATTCATAACTTTTGGTCAATTTAAGTTGAAGAATAGTGATTAAAATATTATTTGGGAAGGTACTCAACTATTCGAGGTGACTGCTCGAACTAAGATTGAGATAATTTATTCATAATAATGGCATTGCCCAAAATTCTAGCATAAAGATGTAATGATTTGCTCCATGTTTAATTTTATTTTCAATATGGTCTCATTTTTTTTTTCCTTTCTCTTTTTCTGTTTTTACTTTCGAGAGGGAAGTGCAGCTGCTCCAATCTCAGTAGGCAGTGCATAAAATAGTCCATTATTCAATAGCTATTCATATGTGAATGAAATGCCAAAATTTGGCAATGACAATGAAGTGGTACCAAAATCATCACTGTAGCTCTCTATTGGACAAAAATGTTTTAAAATAGGACTTATGAAAACATTGATTGGGCATTAATACATGTATTACATTTTTATTTTTTTTAGGTTTTAAACCTAATGCTAGTATATATAAAATAAATTAAAAGAGGTCAAAGAGATAGCCTGATGCGTTCCATGCCGTATTGTGGTGGTACAACAGACCACGTCAATAGTTCTTTAATAAAGAAGGTACTAGTTACTATACAGAGTTAGCACCAGATAAAAGTACTGAGACAGTGCCTCAATGCGTGGGTAACTCCACAGCTAAATAAAAGGCAATGTGTATTCCAAGGCTTGGAACTTCTAGTACAGTAGTATAATATTTTAATCACCACACTACTACCAACACCAGTAAAATAAAACTCCGTCCTTTTTAAACATACTGAAAGATGGATACAACATATAATCTTTAAAGCATAAAATCTTTGGATAATCTCAGCCCAAGTATTGATAACAGAATATATTCAAGTTGGAATATCTGTTTACTCAGTTTCAAATATTTTAAATTATATGATTATTACTATATTTTATGTTTAGGCATGTTTTGTTAGGTGTTGATCTTAATAACCTTGGACAACTTTGATTCTGCGTTCTTGAAAGGACCAGAACAATTCTCAAGGTATTAAAAATGCTCTAGTGCAAACAAAATAAAACTACATTATATTCACTGAAGTCATATTTAAACTCTAAACCACTCAGAAAGCTTAAAAGTTAAATATTATAGCACTTATATTTAATAAAAAAACAATGTTATTAAGTATGTATTAAATCTGCCACTTACCTTTATTGTATTTATTACCTCCCCAAGCACAGGAAAAGTTTTATTTGGGTATTTCTCTGATTGTTGTTGGTATGGAGAATAACAACCATTCTAAATTTTATGAATAAGGTTATACCACTTACAAAATTATACTTACTGGCATCGCTGATACATCAAACTTACCTTAAATTTGTTGATACCTCGAAAGAGAGTGTGTTTGACCAGTATAACTGTTATAAAACTACAGCAGAAATACTACATGTATAAAGTGCTTATAATTTAAAAGTGAATTGATACTTAGTAACTTATAGTTTGAAAGCAGTGTATTTAAAAAAAAATAGGAAAAAGGATAATCTAATTTTGCAGTGTGCAAGCAAAGGTGCTTTGCCTCACAAATACCTTTAGTTTATTTACTCCTATGGAACGTCCCAAGATCTGTGGAGGGAAAGAGCTATTTTAATTTAATAATAATAATATAACTTCTATTATTAATTCATTCTAAAAGTGACAGTGTAGATTAATATGACTTATTATTAATACTAACATGATTCTACTCTAATGTATTAAATTTAATTGAGCTGTTAAATATGACAAAATGTATTAGAAAAAAAGGTGACCTTAAGAGGCAATATGAATAATGTTGGTACCAAACTCCCAAGGCTAGAGTTAAATCTTTTGTTATTAATAGGAGTACAATAACTGCAAACATAGCCTGAAAAATTATTGCTATATATTACTGGTCAATGACCTGATTCTTCTTAATCCCTCAAAATGGGACAAATTACGAAAGACTTCAGGAGCATGGATCTCAACATTGCCTAGTGGCTTACCACAAAATTTATGATGGCCATTAGATTTTCAAGGGTTGATTTATATACCAAAACAATATTCTTTGTTGTTTTTAACTTAGATTCAACTTATTTTTGTAATTATTATCATTGTTATTATCGATTATAACTGTTTCTCCCATTAACTAGTAGTGCTGGTTAACATTCAAGGACATTATAGAAATTCCATGAAATTTCTGTAGGTAATCTTTGAAGACAGAAATAGTAGATGTGAAGTTCATAGAAGGATAATATGGTTTAGAAAAAAAACCAAGTATTTTGATACTAAAAAAATATTGGCTATGCTCTCATTTGTCCCGTGTGTACTGCTTTATAGGTGACAACATTATAGACTCTTTGCTAAGAGAATATAATCCACTAGATGTGGATTTGATGCATAATCAGCAAAAACAGTGGAACTCAAAATGCGTTAAGTGAAAATAGTATCCTACCATGGGCATGGAGAAAAAAGAGATGAGTTTTATTGGGCTATCTTAGTACACAATGATTTCACCACAAATGTATTTTATCAAGCATAAGAGATGTGGAGTAAAAGTCGGTTATCAAAGACACCTAATTAAGACTCAAGTATTTTTAAACTGAACATGAAGTCTGTTTGATATCACATAAAAGGGGTTGTGGTAGACAAAATATTATTGTATTTAAACAATGAGTGGACCAAATGGTTCATGTTCTTTAAGTGCAATTGCAAACAGTATATATGAGTATCATTAACATTATTGATAAATAGAGATGCTTTTTAAAGGAAAACCAGAATTCTAAGGAATATTACCCTAAGTACTTTTCATCAATCTCTTCTCTACTAGCAGTACAATAATCTCTTCTCCATCAGGAAACCCTCCCATTTCATCCAAAAATGAATTTCTCATTTTCTAAAGTAAATTTCGCTACTTTCTTGTGCCTGAAAATTTTGCTGTATTTCCTTAAGTTTTCTGCCTTCATGAGCTTTCCCCTCTTCTAATGAAGGTCACTTTTTTTTCCTTCTCTTTTCAGCACTCTGCATATTGTTTTTTCCTTTGAAGCAGTGACATCAATAAATGGTCCCATGAGAATCAAAAATATCTCATATTTCCAGTTCTTATGTATTTATTTATACTCTATATGTTATAAATATGTGATGTGATCAATTATTTAAGGTATACTACCCTATGAAATATCTTGTACAGGCCTAAACCTCAACTCCACCACTATAAATGAGTATTTTTAGTCAGCCTACTCCAATACTTCCAAGGCTGCCTCACATCCTTTGCCCAACCACATTTTTTTTTTTTTTTTTTTTTTTTTGACATCATTTGTTGTCCCAGCATATCTTCCATAATCTTTTTTAGTCTACCATTTTTCTTCCACACAGAAGTTATCAGTGTCAACTGTTGAAACTTAATCATTGAGCTCCTCTCTCTAAAGAACCTTTACAAACATATCTGTTAGTATCTGCCCCGAAAAAGAATAGCTTGTTCTGAGTTATTCTTTTCTCCAGACCCAAATATTCGCTCACTACTTAGCCAAACCAATGTAATAGGAGAGCCTTGTAATCTATAATGACACCAATTGGGTTTCTATATTACCTTGGTCCTTCCATGTTTTTTTGAAGAGCGAAAACTTACTTTTAAATAAGGAACTACAGTTTCAAACTCATTATTATTGACCCTCTTCTGTTTACCATGTTATTAGTCTAAAGATCTCTTGCCTCCCAAACATGATTGATAAAAGGGTGGTAATCTGTAGGTATCCCATCCCAATTAGCCATAGTAGCATCAATGAGATGCTAGGAAAAACAAAAAAAAAGCTTGGCTTTAAAAATTGCATATCTCCATATTTTAGACTACTTGAGGATTTTTCATAATCTTAATTAGACCAAGGATTCTTACTGAGCCATAACTAAGAGCCTATGAGTCTTTCCTTAAATCTAATATTGTCGTTAATACAGTCACGTGATAAAATCCCCTCTTTATCATGAGCAGAGAGCCTTACTTTTTCAACCTAGAACCACTATTAATTAAAACACTTTAACAAATATTTTTGACCATACTTGTAGAAGTCCAAATTAGCAACATTTTAGCTCAAAAATATCCTAGTGATACATGAACTCGATGAAAAACAGGAAAGCCCTAAAGGTAAGATCTTTAAAGAAGACAGTACACTCGTAGAACCAGAAATAATAGATGCACCAAGCAAAATGCAGAGATAAGGCCTCCTTGAATTAATGGAACCTGACAGGCTGAACAAAAAATGTTTGTAGGTAGTAGGGATAGGAAGAGGCAGGCTCGGGCAGGGCCCCGGGGTGGGGGGGGGAATGGTTGTTTGACCAAGAAGTCATTGAGAGGCTGCTGTCTGCTAGGATGAACATTACTGTTGACCACAGTGAATTGTAGCTAAGCCGTGATCTTACAAGAAGTGTAGCACCCAATTGTAAACCAGAAATAACGTCCTAGGAGAAGGAATTTATGAAGCTCCAAATAATATTTCATTCAATGTTTTTTTTAAATACCTCTCTAGTAATTTCTTTTACCATTCCAAATCCTTTTATCTCTGTTATTATGTTTTATTTATTTTAGACAACCAAATAGTTTTCTTACGCAAATGGGAAGCTTTAATATTGAAATTAGGAGTTATGGCTAGAAGTGAACATGCTATATGCTTCCTCAAACTTTTTCATATTTATCCAAGAACTTGCTTCCCAAAAAGAAGGAAAACGTTCCAAAAAACATTGAAAGCTTTCATTTTAATTTGACATTTAATAGTTTATTTTACTTCCTAAAGAAATAAGATTAATCTCTTCCTGCCTCTAACAAGCAAAAATCGTATGCAATGTGAATGAGTTAAATTTACTATTTATTAATGCAAATATTTCCAAATTATGAATATATCTATGTATATATAAAATTGTAACCTCTGTCTGTACATTGATTTTTTTCGCGAAATTTCACGATAACTTTTCGTTTTACATGTCATAGACACCATAACTGCATTTTGTTTCTTTGGTGTATGTTTGTTTGTTTGTTACCTTATCACGCATAAACGGCTGAACCGAACTTTATGAAACTTGGTATGTATATTACTACTAGCCCAACTTAGACTTTAGGCTATACTAATATTCTCTGAGACGAACAGGAGTGGGGGTTATGAGGGAGGCCTGAAATTAAAAATAGCGATATTTCGTTTCCAATTGGTTTTTCAGCAAATATGCACATAACAAAAGTTATTTATTTTATTATTTAGAGTAACTTTTGTTATATACACTTTCGTCGTATACCTAAATATAAATGAGTTATACGCTAAAAATTATAGCGGGCATCAACAATTTTATTTGGCACAAAAGAATCAACCGAACTAAATAAAACTCGGTACGTGTATTAGGACTAATGCCTTCATTATAACAAGCCATACCATCATTTCTAGGGAAGGGCAGGAGTGGGGGTTGTAAGGGATGCCTGAATTTAAAAATAGCAGTATTTCGTTTTTCGGCAAATACGAACATAACAAAAGTTGTTTATTTTGTTATTTAGATTAACTTTTGTCATATTCATTTTTGTCTTTTAACAAAGAATAAACGAGATATACACTATAAGCTAAAGCGGGAGTCAACTATTTCATTGGGCGCTAACGATTAAACCGAACTTAAAAAAACTTGGTATGTCAATTAGCATTAATTCTTCCATGATTATTAGCTATATTAAAATTTTTAGGTTAGAACGGGAGTGGGGGTTATAAGGGAGGCCTGAAATAAAAATTCGCGATATTTCGTTGTCTATTTTCGACAAACATTCACATAACAAAAGTTGTTTACTTTGATATTTAGATTAACTTTTGTTTTATACATTTCTCCAGGAACAATGTGTGGAGAAAGTAATTTGAGTAGATATATTATATTATAGAAAAAGTAATTCAATCTATTTTAATATTTTGTCCTTAATAACTAAAATCTATGCATAATGCACAGGAGAAGGGAAATATGACAATTTGGAGGACAGTGAAGACTTACATAAAAAAATATTTTTTTTATTAACAAATGCCAACAACGGGTATTAACCCTAAACACTGGGACGGGTAAATGTCAAAATATTGTGCAAAGTAAAGCCTTGCCAAAAAAATACCATCACCATTCAGCCTCAAATAAATTCCCGAGCGAAGCCGGGTATCTGAGCTAGTTTATTAATAATTTTAATTGACTTATTGTCGAAAATCAAGTTCTCTGTGCCATCAGCAAATTTTTCTGCAATAGCTATGGCTTAATTATCCTGAGATTCTGTTCTAGTCTTGTCATTAACCCTTACACTGCTCTATGGTGGAATCTGTGTCTGCTCTGCTCCAAGCCACTATTGCCCATTTAGTGCCTTGTTCCTCAACTCCGTCTGGTTTCAACTATAATGCTCTCTCATGGCTATTCCATCAACTTCTGTTTTGTGAACTGAACCACTAGATATTATTATTTATTTACGTCCACTTTATTCTACTATGACTAATTGGGACAGATTATCTACAGGTTACCACCCTTTTCTAACCAGGATGGGACTAAAATAAATTCTTATTGGCCGCCACTCAAGGTTTACGATATGAGATTAAGACCTAAGCCATAACTCACATGGCTAACCTGAGCCCATGTACCACTAGATAGAAGAGAATGTATTAAAATAAAATGGTCCAGACAAAAGATATAAGTTACCCTTAGACCTGATAGATTAAAAACTAACCCTTTTTCCTTTTCAAAGGCCACTTTTTAATTGCTTCTCTGAGATAAAACAAATATTGTTTTCGTGTCATTTATTAATTCTAACATGCTAACAAAAAAATTCTATTCGAAAATAGTAAGGCAAGTTGGGTAAAATTTTCTGAGGATGACAATTTTTTAAAAGTAACAGTTAAAATTAAGAATAAATAAATAAAAACTTAAATGATAAAAATATAACGGTTAAACCTGTCAGTTCCAAAGCCCAGATCAAGAAAGGTGAAGGACAAAATGTGTAAAGATAAAATAAAGTAACTGAAACCAATAAAAATCACACGCATAGGACTCAGGTATGACCTTAAGCTGGCCCGAACTCAGAGACATATAAACTATGAAAAGTTATAATTTTGAAAAAAATTGAAATTTCATCATCATTTAATATAGAAATAAAAGTTGAAACTATTGGTACGTTAATCTCCAATTCCAATTTAGTACCTACCATGCCAATAACTAATTCAGTGGCTCCTTCACTAGCAAGACCGGAATCACATGACAATCATGGCTCTCAGATTTCAAGTTGTTTGGCTATACTTGAAAGTTTAGCTGCCCAATTATAAATAAACAACACCAAGCTCACATTTCTTTTTTAACAGAAAATGAATTGTTTTATTTTTGTTATAACAATCTGTTGTTCAACATTCACAATACACTAGAAATGGGAAGAAGGTCACTTATTTATTAACATGGTAGCTTTATGCTACCATGGTTAATTATGAAAAAACACTTAAGGCCATTAAAACACTTAAATACACTTTAACTTCCTTTATTGGTTTTGCTAAAGGAAGTTAAAAGACTAATTTAAGTGTTTAGATGACCTTCTCGTCCAGTGTTGTTTTTTCTTCTACAATTTTGATATTACAACCATTGACTTTTTGACTTGGCTAGAAAATGAACACAAGCCCTCCTAAATTCTACATTCACCATAATTGGAAATAAGTGGCAATAAGTACCATATTATGGTGGCAGAGTATGATAGCTTAAGTACTCTGGTTGAACTTGAATTGGTCAAACCAATTCTTAAATAGGTCCTCGACATTCTTTGATTCAGAAAATATGGTGTCTATTCTCAACTAGATGTCAGAGGTGTTTATATTACAGATGAACATACTCCAAGTTCCGGGCTCAAGAATGTCCTTGGCCCGTATGACCTAATTTATCTCTTATGTCTATAACTTTACTCTGTCTAAGCTCATTTTCTTTACCACTTTTTCTGATCTGGACTTTGGCACTAACAGGTTTAAAAACTTCATTTTTTAATTTTGTTTTCATTTTTCTTAGCTTTAACTGTTTTCAGTTTCTATAATTTTAATATCTTTAAAATAAGTTGTTGTTTTTTTATTTATTGTTAGATAATTTAATTTTTGTTAATTTGAGGAAGAAACTTTAGGACTAAGAGGAATGTCACTGTTTATACAAAAGTAAGATTGTCAGATTAGTCGAGTTGAGCAGCAAGCCTAGCTAGAAAGGCTAAGACCCTAAAATGGTGTGGATCACGCCTGTCCTGAGGCACTGTGCTGATGTGGAGCATAGTGGTTAAGACAAAAAAAATAATAAAAAAAATTAGAGCTCTGATTCAGAATCAGAGCAAAGTATTGCTGAATTACAGCACTGATGGCTTATTTTGTAAACCAACAGTATGGGGAGATTGTTAATAATGTCAGTGGATGTCTTTGTTATTGGCTGATTTTCAAATCCACCTGGTCACGCTCTTTTAATGAGGGGCACCATCTTCAAGCCTGTCAACTGTTGTACTTGTACCTATGGTATCTACTGATATTAATGAGAATAATATAATATATACTGACAGAACCAACACACTTCTTGACATGTATGCCACACTACTTGATCCACGCCTATAGTATGGAGTTTCTCCTATCTGTTGCCAGTCTGGGACTTGCATATTTCGAAGAGAATAAGTAGTCAGGAAGTCCTGGGTAAAGGAAATCGATTATATATGTGAGTATGTCACGGAGACTGACTATCAGCAGTGTTACACTGAAGTTTTCAGAGTTTCACCATTAAGGAAACTAGAAGTTTGTACTGTTAATAAATGAAGGATTCCATAATACAATATCTAATTTGGTATGTCAAATCTTAGGATTACTAGACCTTGCCTCATATCTGAAATAGTTTGTTATAAGCATTAATAAAATTAAAGTTAATTTTCTTAAAACATAAAACAGATTAGAGTATGTATCCAATAAGCAAATCAGAAGCAATGTAGCCTTATTTTAACTCATTGAAAAATGAGTTATATAGTCATAGGCACATTAAAAATAAAACCACATCAATTTGCACATCAAATCGTTAGAAAAACAAAAACAAAATGAAAACTAGGATATTAAAACAAAATGTATTATTGGCAGTTTTTATTGCTCTTAATTTAATTATATAATAGAATATTTATTGTAAATAATTATAATAAAATATATATTCTAGAAATATGAAGGAACCTAAGAAAAACAAATTTGTACAAAACAAAAATAATATAAATAATGAGCTGGTGACCATACGAAAGCGTTCAGAATGGCGAGCCAGAAATGGGGTAAAATAAAAATAAAATATTACAATTTTAACAGTAAAAAAAATAATAAGTGCAAATCTAAAAAAAAAAAAAAAAAAAAAAAAAAAAAAAAAAAAAAAAAACTAAGGCGAGATTTACAATAAATTATTAACTAATTAAAAAGAACATAAAAAGGTAAAGAATGACAAATGATAAATAATCGCACCATTTCTTACCATAATTTAACTAATTACAAAATTTCGAGGCAGTCCTTCAACTACGTTAAATAGATAATTTAAATATAAGCACCTCAATGAAACATATTGGTAATTATTATATACTTAATGAGCTTATTTATAAGAATGTTTATCATAAAATGGTGTTTCTCTACAAAGTCCTGAGCAAATTATTCTAAGGAAAAAGAAGATAGCCTTTACAAAATATTTAATTTATTTCTAATCATCCAGTGGTTAATCCCCCCTCCCAAAAAAAACTTTATAAATTAGGAACATTAACTATAATGCTACTATTCCCCTACAAATAATGAACAGAAAATCATATAAAAATATAAATTATATTTTTATATAATGCTATTTACATTTTAGGAGAAAACAAAATTTTCTCATCAATTTATTCTGACTAATGTTCATGAAAGTGTAAAAAGAAAAAAAAAACAACCATTCAAAAATAAATTAATGGTTAATCTTCTTTTTCCTCTAAGTCAATTTTAATTGTACAAGTTCACTATAGTAGAGAAATACGCAAATTAAAAGTGGATTCATTAATAAATAAGTCTTCAAAAAAAGTCAATTATATATACTATAGATTTCAATTTCATAGGAGAAGGACTGAAATCGCATATAATATGCTCAAAAATTAAAATTTAATATGAGCTAGAGAACTGCCAGTATTCATAGAATTTTGAAGATTTTAACAAATAAATAAATTTTTGATGTAAAATAAATAAAGAATAATAATAATATAAAGAAGAGAAAAGAAAGCTGCAGAGAATTAAATAACATAACACCTCAATTATAAAGAGTTAAGTAAAGTAAAGCACACTTTTTTTTTGGTTAGTTCAAGGCTGTACATAGAGCTTGTAATGTATTTAAACAAGTTTACTCATGGAAGATGGTATTAATATTGGAAAAAAGAAAAAAACAAACTGAGCCCTCATAGTATGAATATATAATCTGATGATTAGAGTGAGCTATGTAATGTTAAAGCGTGTCAATTTTGAGATAACACAGAGAGTGCTAATGAACACAATGTGCGTGCTGTACCATGGTATAAAATTTTAATAATAAATAGTATTAAAAGAAAATGAAAGCAACTATTAATGGCACACACACATACACACAAAATCCGTGTTGAGTATAAAGGCAGTATTTTATTTATTTTTTTTTTTTGTTATTTATTGATTTGCCTTTATTTGTTTAAATTCTGTTTTCTTGAATCATTACTTAATAAATATATATATTATTTTGTATTTTAACAATGTTGACTGTTTTTGTTATATGTATTAGATGCCATACAACTCTACAAAGGCGAGGTCCAGACCATCCCCTATGTCTCTGTATTTTTCCTTCTCGACAACTATTTCATCTGTAAAAACAATATAAAATATAAGATCATAAGTCCACCCAGAAGGATAGCAGGGCCGGAGGAAAAGAAGAAAAATTAACCAAAAAAACAAAGAAATTACAATTAATATATATCATATAAGACAGCAATTGCTATACACAAACCTTAATTTAGACAACAAGGAAGAAAATATTGAAGGAGCTATAATTGCTCCCAAAATCATTAGATAGGTACTAATATACTCTCAAATACTTATTGAACCCAGAAAATGTTTTCTTTCCCAATTATGAACAACTAAAATATTATTCGTTTTAAGTTGTATAAAATATGCATGACTTTTGTAAATTACAATTTCATGTTATTTATTTAGCACCTATAAAAGAATAATTTAATCAAACGATTCAAATATTCCGGGCCCAAATGTCAGTGATAGATCACGTAAACCTTTAACTCATTCTATTCACTCCCAACTAAAGAATAAATCCTAATGCTCATGCAGCCCTTGTAAGCATTTGCCCAATGCCTGCAGAAGAGGGTTTTCAGACAATGTAATACATTTTCCTAAGATAGTTTTCGGTTTAATTCGCCTACTATAATACTGTTCTGCACTATTTACCAAGAAAAATTTGGAGATATGAAATGCAATATGTAGAGACTTTGTAAATGTAGACAAATATTTATTATCTTTTAGGTTAAGCTGTCTTCAAATCTTCATATATGCACAATATAAACTAAAATGTTTTCATTAAAACTTATCAAAAACCTCATATTATTAAGCAATGTTTCTGTGACGTAAATGTTGACACTACTTAGACAATGAAATAGTGTCAATTCATCTTCCTTAGACAGGCTGAATTTCCAAAATGGACACTGAATAAATAATAATAGATGCTTATTATAATTGAAATATGTTTTTACTTTTATTAATAAAATGTTATAGTCGTTAAACATTAACCACAATAGATAAGGCAAATTATCCTATTTTCAGAGAAGGAAGAGGAAAATATCCTGGGACTCTGGCCCAAATAGCAGACAAATAATGGGAAACATTTTTCTATTTCAACCCTTGCAAAACAAAAGATTATAGGTTATATGAACAATTTACATATGAATAATTTATGATTTATTTGTGGGTTGCAATTGCTGTCATGGATAAAAAAAATGATCCCAAAAGTCTTACTTATTACAAAAGATTATACTTTTTATATTATTATTGCAAAGATATTACATGAAAGTATTTGTTTAAAAAAAAAAATTATTTTGGGATCAAAAAAAAAAAAAAAAAAGAAGCAATTTGAAAAAGAAGCAAAGGAAAAGAAGATATAGGATAAGGAAGAAGAAATAAAGCACAATATGCTAAATAAAAGAGAAAAAATAATAGAAAAACCTATATGAAAGTACCCCCACTCATCCCAGAAAAATAAAATAATTAAGTATGGATGAGATTACATGCTTTTAAAATAAACAGGTGATGTGATGATACAAATATCTCTGCTTTCTTGAGAGGCACCATGTTCACTGAGAGTAAAGGAAGCCACTGAACTCTTGAACTAAAGTAATGCTTAAATGTACATCTCTCTCAATAGTACAACATATTTTATGTTGTTAAATTTATGTTGAGTTGATTATTCAATTCCAAAGGACGATCAAACAGATTTTGTAATAGGTGTAACATGTAATATAATTTGTAATATCCAAAAGAATTAAAAATACGCCTGACAACCCCATCGGAATGACTTTAACAACTTGACTCCTTTCTGGGGCGATCTGGTTTTTGGTGATCTCATCTCTGGCCCCCAGCCAGTGATAAAGATTAGCTACTTAATACTACTAAGTGCTTTATTTTATTCGAGGTATGGCATGGGTTAATAGTGGAGCATCATATCTTTCCTCACACCAATATCTGTATAGCAGACCCTGGCTCTTCATAGCCTATTCAAATAAAGTATTATACTATATTTTGCCTATTTCCCCATACCACCGGAATTTAAAATTATTTCATAGAACATAATTTATAAATCTTTTCTTGATGAAACAAATATGGTATACACATTTTTGTAGCTCTAATGGGTATGAAGAAATTTGGATTTTTTTATTCCTGCCCCCTCCCCCTCTAAACCCTCCCCTAGTCAATTTTGATCAAAAGGGGAGGCGGACAACTTGAGTTATGCTAGGTACATACACACATATAGATGTGATGCCGAAACTAGTCAAAATGGGTTCAGAAAAGGTCAAAAGGGATAATTCCTTTGAAATATGAACATTTTCATGGTTACAATACTTCATTTACATTGTACAAGAAGTAAAAATAATTTTACGTGAAAGGCTAAACTCTATGGTGAAATGTGTTCAGCACATGATATAATCAATCAGTTTATTCTTGTTACTTCTTTAATCAAAAATTTTTCAATTGATCAATGCTGAGAGTATATGGAATTTTTAAAAACCTGTTTCTTGAAAAACTAGATACTCCTGAATGTTTTTGCATTCCATGTGATCTCAATGTAGGCTGTATTAGCACTGTAGGGTAACCTTAAGGGAAATTAGCTATTTTAAAACAAGGGTAACAATTTGGAAATCTTTCCTGCTGAGCTAAAAGGCGGACATCTTAAATAGTCTTTTTTATTACCCAAAGAAATGGAGAGAAACCCCTGGGGTGCAAAGTTTCATTATTTTATGCTTTATACTAATATACGTAATTTTTGTTATAGATTATTGGGAAAAAAAATTGTTTCAAATAATATTACCAATTTTTAAAATATTCATAGGCCTTTATTTAAATGAGTTTTAATTAATACATTACATATAACCTTTAAAAAAAGTGAGGAATACTATGAATTTCTGTTTTTTTTTTGTTATTTTATTAAAGGTTTTGCAGGCCAGATTTATTATTATGTTGATGTTCCTCTAGACTATTCCTTCCAAATTTATCCTGTTTGTAGTATTTCTATTAAAACTAACCAAGAATGGAGGAGAGTCACAAGGCCAATGGTAGTGTTTCCCCATTCCTTCCCACACCATAATATCCGCTGATAAAGGAAGAGTGGACTGAATTCCAACCGAAATCAGAATTGTTAGAGCCTTTTTAGTATGAATGAGCTGACTAATTCACTAGAGAGCTGAAACTTCTTAAATTTTCTCTAGTAGGACGAAAGGAATGGAAAAAGCCCAGATTTTTTTTAAAATGCACTCATGGCAGGTTCACAGGCGAAACGATAAACAAAGCGTATTAAAAAAACACCGGTAAATAAATGTTAGCTTGTTTTCAGGAGATTAAAATTAGGCCCTCCAAGTCGATATAACAAGTGCGATAACTCTCAGCTAACCTACCCACACAATGTTCAACTGAGGGTTAATCAAATAATTTATCTTGGACAGATCAGATACAATTTGAAGACTAATACATATGAAATTATTACTCACCCAATGAAAATACTTTGATTAATTAAAAGTACCAACTGACATCCTTAACTCTTTAATAGCATGTAATCCCATCACATCAAGAAGATAATCAAACAGGAAAAATTAAATAACGTCCAAAAAACTCATGCTTTCAAGAGGAAAAATGAAAGAAGAAAAAAACAAGTGAGAGAGAGCGAATTTCCCAAAATGACAAGGTGTTCAATATGAATTCTTTCTGAAGTAAAAATAAATATTTATGAACTGTTACGAGTAGGAAGAACAGAAAATACCTCTACCATAATAAATATTTTATATTTAAAAAATAAAAAAGGGGGAAAAAATAGCAACAAAACAAACTAGACTTTTTAGAATGGATTGTTTGTAAATGTCAAAGATTATTGACTGACTGACACCCACAACTAATTCATTCAGAATTAATGAAATGATATTTCGATATGATGTTTAGACAGAATATCAAAAACTAGAACACATATGTTATTCAATGTATCAATAAAGCATAGTTCTATTCTAATTTAACAAATTTTTCAGAACTTTTAACTTTATATTAGCAAGAGAAGACTACCAAGAGAGATTTTGAATAAAAAATTTCGGAAGGGCTTATCTCGCCAGGAAGTATCTCAAATTTAACAATTTTTCAAAGCAAAAAGCGACCATGAGGAACAAAACGGTACCTCAATCTCGAAAATCCACTGGGTGCTGCACAGATTTTGAAAAAATCGGTTTGCAGGTAAATAATAGAATAAAAATTAGTTAATAAAAAAATTAAGATAGACATTTAAACATTTTACTAATTTTTTTAAATACTATAGATGAAGAATAAAATTAGTTCTTAATGGTAAATTGGCTTAGTTATTAGACTTACTACATCCAAAAATTTATTTTATTGTAGTATCAAACCAAGATTAGGATCAGAAGATTACCAAACCACCTTTTGCACAACAACCCTAGTGTAACAAAGTGTGCACTATATTTCGTGAAATTATTGACAAGTTTAAATATAAGCTCTTGAGAAGGGATCAGAAGAGATATGAAAAATATAGAACTATGTTTTAATAAACATATTTTATATCATACATGTTCAAGTTGTTCACCTTTTCCCTAATAATCATAACGAGTATGGATAGAGGCTCAAATTCTCACAACAAAATGAAAAATGCAATTTTCCACAAAATAAGTTACATCATTTAAATTCTGAACTCATCTTAAGTAGAAAGAGAAATATTTGCAATGAAATGAACTGTCATTGGTACACAGAGATTTATTTGGAGAAGTAGAAGGTATACTAACAAAACTAGTTCAGGAAGTGCTTAATTAAAATAAAAGTTCTCTGAATTGGCAAGCATATATATAAAAAAGAAAGAAATCATATTGAACGTTTGAAATACAAATAAAAACACAAAAGAACCCAGAAAAAAACCCATTTATACATTTAAAATGAAAGAAAAAAAAAGAAAAGGTGCAAATTCAAACCTGAACTATAAATAGTTGTGTGCGTTGATCATTACAAAATGAAACAAATATTAACTATAATTAAAAAAAAAAAAAAAAAAAAAATGCAATACAAAATGGAAGGGCATAATAGAGGAAATTGAGATTAAATTTAGGATATATTTACTTTTGGCCTTTGTTAGATGGAATTCCATACAAATAATTGCTCAATATATACGTATCTTAAATTAAATAATAAAGAAAGAAGAGTGAAAGAAATATTTCAAAATACCTATTTTACAAAAAAAAAAAAAAAAAAATCAATTCTTTCAAAGTGCTTAATGCTATTTGAAAAAGAAATATATATATATATATATATATATATATATATATATATATATATATATAATGTTCTAAATAATAAAAAATAATAAGTTTGAATTATAGTCTATTTAAAAAATGTTTTGAATAAAAATTATTTTTTTTTTTTTAAATTAAAAGGAAAAAAGACAACCAAAATAATTGATTAAGAAGTTCAGAACACACTGACTAGACTTAAAAGTTGTATCCTTACCCAAGGATTCATTCTAGTTTCTTTCAATAGTTATATTGAAAAGAGCCCATCAACATATTATGCAACTAGCTAAAAAATTCAATTTGTTCTGTGAATATACTGACTTCCGAACAACGTGAAAATTTGAAACGAAATTAAAAAGTAATTAATTATATTAGGCAGCTATAACCTTAATAAATTTATTCATATGAAAATGAATAAAATTCATTTGTATAAATTTTAACAGTATAAAAATATGTTCTATCATTTGTATTTACATAAAAACATACATATGCAAGAAGGCATATCTATAGAAACAATTAGTCAAGCACCCGCCTACCCACACATACAGGTATAGTATAAATTTAAGTCAGTTTTTTTAAAATTTACAAATCATTACAATAACAATATAGATAAAATTAAGCTGACCAATGAACTCTAAATAGCAAGAATTCAATTTAGATAATCGTCATACCTATTTTAAATACATTAAGCATATTTACAAGTTTGCTAATTAAGTAAACTAAAGAAATTGAGCAGTGAAAATATTAGGAGATAATTATTTTTATACCAATTTTAAATGTATAATATCTATTGTTTACTGATCAACTGGTGATCAAACTATTACAGCTCGTTACAGAATTATTGCATTTGTCGTAAGACAATAAAATCGAATTTCCATTAAAAATGGCCTAAATAAATTAATGGTTTTGTTCAAGATATAAAAAATACAATCTTTAGCAGTAACAAAAGGTAAAAATAATAGATAGGATCCACCATCCAGCAAAGAACCAAAAGGTGTTTTACTGAAAATTAAAATTAAAGGACGGGATTAAGGAAGGATGTGCGCAGGACGAGATTTAAGTCTTGGTTACATGTTCTGTATGTCATGAAGTGTTGCTTCCATCTCTTCCTGAAGAAGTTTGTTCTTCTCCTTCTCGACGACAAGGTCATCTGCAGCCGGTCAGACACGCAAACAACAACAAAAACAAAAACAAACAAAACAATGTCATGCAAGGAAGAATATAAAAAATAAAATAAAATCCAAACTTAAAATAAAATCAGGAAAATGAATCAAGCAATTAAAGTTTTTAAAACAAGGAAAGATAACAAAGAAGTAAATAATTTATTTTCAAATTTTTGTCATGTTCTTTTTTTTAAAGGTTCATTGCCTCTCATAATGAGTATTAAACAAATTGATCACCAGATTACCTAGTTTCTGAACTGAATAAATAACAAGTTGTGGCAAAAAGCATAACTACCCTGCAAAAATGCAATTGTAATACTGCTGAATACCCACAATGTAACCAATACAACAGCTCCAAATATTATGGTCTTAAAATGAATATGTCTAAACATATGATTTTGCAGGTTGAGCAAGCACCAGTTTTTAACAGGTGTGACAAACACTCACATGTAAACTATTGTAATTATTAGCAATAGTTGAGAGAACTGAATCATTGTGTCTATTGATGACATTTTTACATAGTCCCTAGAATAAATGGTGATAAATATGATTGGAGAGAGCACCGATGAATGGAACCATCATGCCTGGTCAGTTCATCCCATAGTGCAGTCAATATTATAAGGAGGATGCCAGGGGCACCTCATCTAACAGTCAGTTAATAATAAATAACCTGCTAGGTGGTAATTAGGGGAAAATTGGAATAATAAATATCATAACAAAAATAATTTCAATTATGCAAAATTAAATCTTTCCTTGTTTTGTAAATTTAAATAATGTTATTAATTTCTAATCTAAAGTAGAGAAATTAATACATCTAAAAACCACTCGGCGCTGCTAATTAGCTAGCTAGTTATATACACAGCTGGAGCAATCACAAGCCAAACAATTAAAATCGAAAGAAAAAAAAAATTAATTTTTAAACAAGAACAAAAAAAAAGAAGTCAAACATGTGCTCTGAACTACATACTTACATACATAGGAATAAAAACAACCAACAATGATTGAAATAATATGTACTTCACAAATAAATGGATTTCAGCGCAGTGATTGTTCATAACATCTCGGGAATCTTCATGCTCAAAAGGTTTACATTTTAACAAACAAAAATAAATAAAATCACAGTGAATACTTAAATTTAAGTAACTGTTAACTGCTGTATGTATATTTCTTTTTTTAAAAAAACATAGGGGAAATATTTATTTATGAGCTAGAGATTATTGAATTTTTAATTATGAAACTACAAAAATAACTACTGGTTCATAATGTTGTTTACGTTTCAAAGGAATATTTAATATAAAACAAACTAAAATTTCTATCAAATTAATATTCAGAGTGGAGAGAAACAAATTAACTACCTGATACATACAAATAAAAGGAAAATGAAAGTATAAAATTTAAAAATTAAATAAAGTTACTCTGCATTAAAAAAAGAAAAAAATAATATTTCAAATTAAACCTTTTTAAATTGGAAGAAATAAAATAAAGAAAATACTTTAATGTACACACAACCCAACAGGGTAAGCATACATAAATGAAAAGGAGATAATAAATTCAATTAGAAATGAAATAAATCTTTTAAATATTAGTAAAAATAGTTTTTGCTCACCCTCCAGCCTGTCAACTTCCTTCTGCAATTTCTGAACGGAACGTTCAGCAAATTCAGCTCTGGCTTCAGCCTGTGAAGTAAATAAAAATTAATTTAGTATTCATTCACTTGAAGAAGCCTTCAACAAAGTACAACTCCATTCTAATGGTAAAGAAATTTTTTTTAAAAATTATTATTTTTATAATCAACAAGACGTGATGTTTTGAGTCAGCCTAACAAGTTGTTACATGTAAAAGCTGTTTGAGTTTTTAATGTCTTAAATGAATGTTGAAGGATATCGCATTAAAAAAAACTTTAAAGTATAGATAGAAGTGTAAACCTAAGATGTCAAACCATTTTTAAAAATAAACTGAATTGAAATTTGATATTTATTACAAGAAAGTTAAATGAGAAAAACACTCTTGTAGATAGAATAGATTCTAAGACTATAGAGCTTCTATAAAGAAATTTAATTTTTTTTTTAATTATTAATTTAACAATATTAGAATCGAAACATTTATGTGGTTTTTATAATTCTATAATTTTATTTCATAGCACTATTTGAATAGAACAAATAGCACAACAAAATATTCAGAACACACCAGCAGTAAATGAAGGTGATGTATAAAATGTATCTTTTCACAAGTGAAAATAGTCATCAAATTTAAATTTATTTGTGAAATGTAGTTAAATTGTCAAATAAAAAATTAAGATAATGTCCATATTAAAAGAAATATTGTAAACCGAGGCAATTTCAGGCCACATTTAATTTTAAATAAATAGTAGGTATCCATAAAAAATAGTTTGTATTCATAATTATTTGCCTCTTGCATGAGTACAATAATAAATGCACAAAATTTACCAATAACAAACTTCAAAACTAAGATTAAGGGTTAGAAAAACAAACGTGCAGAACATCAATAAACAACTATAAAATATTAATTAATTGAATGAATATAATGAAAATTAATTATATAAACTAGTAAAATTGAAAACCAAGTATTACTTTTTTCATGAGAAATGTAGGCAAATTATTAAGTGGTCTCTATAAACTAAAGGTATTGAAAATAAATGAGTTAATAAAACTGAAACAATATCAAATTACAACCTGTCTAAGTGTGTAATGTCAATTATTGTTAGGACAATTAAATGAAATAAAAAAATTATAAAAACAAAACTAAACAAAAACATTTTTAAATTAATCAAACAACTTACTCATTTTTTGTAGCCACTATATTGACCATAAAGGGTCATGTCAAAGGTCCAGTTCTTATAATAATGGTTTTGCAACAAAATATATATTTAGATGAAATAGCAGCCATAAGAATACTATACAACCAATTAAGAGACAAGGTCTGCTGCATAAAACTAATTTGTAAACCTGAAGATACTAAAAATCATAAAAAATATAATTGTTCTTATTGGTTTAATCTGAAACTTAAGACTCTAGGCCACTGCTTCACTGGTATAAATTATTGAAGAGAATAGGAAGTTTTCATTGTTTTCATGAAAGATTAACGACAACATTAAAACTGTATTATATTTCCTGAGTAGTAGTTAAGTAGAAATTTGATTTTTAGTGAAAATATAAATTCTTAATAATCCTAAAATCTGTATTATTGAAAACATAACAAAGATGGAATATTCCAAGTCCCCCCCCCCTCCATGCATGGCAGTGAGGTGTGAATAAAGGAAACAGGGGAGCTATGGTATAAATCAAATGAAATACTAACTAATAGAATTTTATGTTAATCTTAATAGAGACTGAGACTATCAAGAGAGGTAAACTGAGATGATTGGGACATGTTGAAACAGGAACTCAGAAAACTGACGAATTAAGGACAATGGGGAGGAACAAGAATGAGGGAAAACTTGTGCAATTGTGGTTCGATGACTATGAAGGAAGTTAGGGGATCAAATTGGAGGTAATGTTATAGCTACATCTCATGAGTTGTTCTCATTAACACAAAGTCCTGCTTTCCATAAAATACTATCGAACAATAAAAAACATCAGGGTGAAGAGAATTCAACTAGAAATTGTTTGAAACCCCTCCCTTTAAAGTCTGTTCCTATATAGCCCACCAATAATAAGCATTCATCAGTATGAGTAACTAGAATAAACTTCAATATACATCTAGTCTCAGAATGTATGGAGAGTGGCAAAGACACCTGTTGTACACATAGTTATATCATATCAATAAGTTTCAAAATAACACAGTAAAACTTTTTTTTTTTTATTTTTTTTTTTTTTTATTGGATTTTATATTTTTTCTCGAAGAAGGGGTCGATGACTACTCGGGTTCCTAAACTGTCTTTTAAAGTCAGGGTGGTGAAACGAAAAGTGAATTATTCCAAACACCCAATAATTTTACACTTATTGACATTTGAGTCGAAGAATTGAATAAAACTACAAAAATTTACTGTCAGCCCAATTGAAGAACCATCACCTACAGATAAAAAAAAAAAACATACCTCTTTTAACTGAGCTGAGAGAGCTTTCACTTGTTCCTCAAAAGATTCTTCTCTCTGTGTCGCCTTGTTTGAGCAATAAAAATATATAAAATTAGCATTATACATACAAACATAACAAGCATTTCAAGGATTAAAGTTAAGAGTTAAACAAAATCTAAGGAAATGATGGGGCCTTAACATTCCTAAGAAGGACAAATATGCAGCTATTAGGAATATCGAAAACCACACACAAAACACTCTTGTTTGTTAGTAGAAAACAAACAGTACCTCCTTGAGTCTGTTTGTGAGGGTCTTAATTTGATTCTTGTACTCCTCTTCCCTTTGGTTGGCCTGTAGAGCAATTTTCATTAAAATAAACTTTCAGGGCTCCTTAATTTTATTTTTAAGAAGTAAATTTCATTTATGAATTTACAGCTTTAACCCCATTAAAACTATATTAAACGATAATGAATATTAAAAGATAATGAATCACATTAGCTACTTTTAAAAATAATTATCTAATTTTCCTTATTACTGAGCTATATTAATACCTACGATTAAATATGCTCAAATCACAAAAAAAAATTGTTAGCGTGTGCTAACCAAATGTTGTTGTGTTAAATCAAACGTTGAAACCTGTGCTTCACTACAGGACTGCCACCACCCCCTTAATTGGATGTAAAACCTGGCAGAAATTTAATCTGAGAGTCAAACAAATAAAAAATTCTGCCCCCCCCCTTTTGCTTGGTTTTATTTTCTGCTATATTTTTTTAATTTCTGGAATTATTAAATTTATTTGAATAACTTTATTTATTTACATTCTTTGTTTCGAAGAATTTTTATAAGCTTTTAAAAACAATTTAACAAAGTTATTTTAAATTACACTTCCTATCCTATGTAATTAAACACCAATGTATTGACTAATTTACCCTATCCATCACTTATTGTTTCAGGCTCCTTTAATTACACTTTTGGGATAAAACTAACCGTACAAAATCATATTTATTTCTCATTCGAACATTTTCGATCATGGCTGCTAATTTCAGTGAATAAATTGGAGTATGGTAGGAGCATTTTCATGATTAAATTGTATAATTAATAAGCACTTAGCAATACCTTTTTATGATTTAAGAGTGTAATACACAAGCCTGCATGAATGAAAATATTATTTATTTCTTTTTACGATTTGAAAGGCAAGATACACAACCATGAATGAATGAAAATACATTTTATCTTAAAGAAAACTGTTTTGACTAAGCTGAAATTTTAAGCTTAGACCTTCTCAAATTGATCATGGGTGGAGAGCCAGGTATTAAATCAGATTCAAGTAATTAGTCATTTATAATCTTTAAGACATATCTTTGAATCTAACAACTAAACATTTCTTTATTAAAAATATATTAAACAATCACTGATGGAATATTTTATCCTACAAGTCACTCCTTTGTAAGAATAAATTACTTTAGCCATGGGAAATTGAAATTAATCTCTTCCCTTCGAATCTTTAGACCCTTTGGTCAGAGACATGAAGAGACATCGAGTGATAGAAATGTTTGGCTTATAATAAGCTTCATGAAAATTGATGGATATGAAGGACTGTAATCTTCACAACGTCACAGTCCAACATTTTGCTTTAATAAAATAATATAAAAATTATGAACTATATTGTAGTGTTGAAATATAAATTACTTAAATTTAAACATAAACAACTTCAATTGAAATTATGAAACATTAACAATCATTATAAAATAATTAACAAAAAATATTACCTTTTCTTCAGACACTTCAAGTGATTTCAGGTTGTTACCAACTACACGGAGTTCTTCCTCAAGCTCTACAATCTTACTGTAAATTTACAAACACATTTTAAATATTTACCAAGAGACTCTTTAAAACAATTTTAATATGCATAAAAGTAAACAAGTGAATGGGTAAATATTAATAAATTATCTATGTGGGTTCTTTAAAAATTAGTATTTCTATTATCAGCAAAATATTTCAGAACAAAATCGGACTACACAAATACTGAGCTTAGGGAAAAATTGATGACAGATACATAAATAATTATTCATTATTCTAAATGAACTAGGGACTAATATGACACAGCAAATAATTGGCGTGATTCAAATAATTGTGTTATGGGAAACAAGTCAAAATTTATTAACTGGCATTCAAATCAGAATAATGTGAATAGACAAGAGGAAATTGTGGCTTAAGAATAGAAAACTTATCTTGGTTAACCTTAATAATAAAAAGCATAAACTCAATAGATATAGAATGACTGATCTGTGTAAGGGTATTATTTATATTTTATATTATTTAAGATGTAACAAGCAGACAGATAAGAGGGTAGATAAAAAAAACAAAAACAAAAATACTACCATGCAACACAAAAAATATAATGAAAAATATTATATCAATTCATGAACTACTACTACTTTATAAAAACTCTGAGCTCAAACTAATTATAGATTTCAAAAGTATTAATTGCTTCAGGCCATTCCTTGAAATCATGTAGATAAACTGTTTGCAAATATGAACGCTACAATTTGAATAATGAAGCAAGAACATTCTAAACAATTTAGAAAAATTACCAGTAAACTTAAAGACTTCAAACTAGGAGAATTATTCATTTTTTCCTTATTATTGATTTATTATTTCATAAGAGTTTAATTACATACGTTATTCAGTAATATAATGAAAATTGAAGAATTTTTATTTATAGAAAGTCATGCAAAGCCCAAAAAGCCAGTGCATTTATACCTGAAAGGCCAATCAATAGAAAACTAAATTTATCAATAAATAAAAACTAAACTCAATTGTGCTTTTAGTGTTTTTGAAAAAATATGATCTACATATTTTAAAAAAATTGTCATACTGCTCAACAAATTACACCTTGAGAGATATGGAGACATTAAAAAAATTACAATAGAAATTAGTTATTAACAAAAGTGAAATAAAAAATAGAAAAACAACAGAATTTAAAGTTCCTGAGATATTTCATGACTCGTATAACTTAATAATAATAATAATAGCTTTTTCAATACTGGAAAGTTCGAAAAAAATGTATACTCAAACATTCAGACTATGTCTTTCCACTTTTAAAGCTTTCACAACCAGAATAATACACAAGGCATTCAATTATTTAGTAACGATTCTCAATTTTTTTTTAATAGCTTAAAAGCCAAATTTTTTCGAGGTGGTTCGAGTTTTATAATTATTGAATAATGTATGCATTTATTTAATTACTATTGTAATATATTAAAATATATATTTAAAGAAGCAGGGACAACTCACAGGTCACTCTGTTCGGCTCTTTCTTCAGCTCTCTCAAGGTCTTGTTCCATCATAACAAGCTTCCTTGCAACCTGTGAACGTGCGCAGATGGCAAACACACATGCATGGTTAGAGATAATTAAGCAAATACAACGTTAACAAACAAAAAAAAACTTCTAAGGTGCTTCAAAACTACTTAATTAATTGTATATAAATGAAAGCAAATAAAAAGATTCAAGAAAAGTATTAAGAAACTGAACAAAAATAATTTTCATAATTAAAATATCTATTCCTTGAAATACACAAATTCATAACTTTATAAACCTCGTACAAGATACAAATAATACATCGTATTCTCCATACTGTTACAATTGTTTATTTTATTTTCAGCTGTTTAGCTTCAAATCAGAACAAAAAAGCCATCTAATTTTAATGTAAAGTGTTGTCCATAAAACTACAAAATTTGACATTGACTTTTCAAATACAAGCAATTGTGTTAATAAGTGAATAAGTATTAAAATTGAGACTCTGTATATTAAAATCACCAATAGAAAGATGGATATGGTACAACATTCATTAGAATAAATATCTTACTTTCAATAGCATTTTATAGATAGAATTTTATATGTAGAAGTTGTGTGTAAGAATTGAAGCACCTAGGCATCAAAACATATTTAAAAAAATAATAATAATAAAACTGGTGATTATACGGCACACTGAAATGTCTAAAAAAATAATGGTGAAAAAAACAAAGGCATTCCTTAATAAATTTAATACAAAAAAGTGATGATAAACATAAAAACAAAGAAAACGATATCAATTAAATTAAAGCTTACGATTCACCACTCTCTGCCCTTTCTTCAGCTCTTTCCAAATCAGCCTCAACCATAGCCAATTTACGAGCAACCTGATAGTTGTGCAATAAAATTTAGTTAAACATAAATACGTAACTTTAAAGTAAAATTATTAGAAAAAAAAAACAAGTTAAGTCTTTATGTTTTTAAAAAGAGAAAATCTATAATGCACTAAATATTTAAAAAGAGTAACAATTCTTAATACTAATAAAAAAACGTAAAATTAAGAATTTTCTTACAATATTATGATTTATAGACATAAAAACTTCCCAAAACATTCCTTAATTGCTTACGTTACACTACTCAACATAATTCAAAAGTGAGTGAATGTGTTTGTGTAAAGAAATTAAATAAATAAAACTGCATAGTACAATAAATATTTATTATTTGTAGACTACGCTTTAGACAGTATTGATATTTGTCTCAACTGGGTAACTAAAGTAAAGAGCTCTTGAGTAAAACTTTAGTGACAAGTTTTTACACTGTACTTCAATACCATTCATTAAATACACAAAGATCACTTTCTATAAATGAAAACCATAAGCACAAGGCAAGGAGTTAGGAACAATATAACTCAATGTATTTAATAAGAGGATAGAAACATGCTTTGAGGTCTTCTGTCACTTTTTTCAAAGATATTTATTTAATCAACAAGTTTTTCGGGACAATTAATTTTTGTCCAAAAAAGTTTTTAGCTCTTCTTTTTTTTCAGCTAAGTCCTTATAATTACCATAGTTTTAATAAAACCAGAGCACTAAAAACTAAACAACTTGCAGTCTGGATAGACATTTATGATATTCAATCTATTTAAATGTTACTTACTAATGATCAAGTACTAAGGATAATCTCGGAATGGATTTTCTCAAGATTACCACCCTTTTCTGGCCAGGATAGGACTAGGATTTTATTTAGAGGATTTGTCACTAAATAAACTCCCAAGGCTAATAAGACTAAAACCTTAACTCCCATAGCTAACCATAATCCACATATTGAATAAAAGGTCAAAAAATAAAAACAATTATTACTGCCCTTCTTACTTACTTTTGTTATACAAGCCTTTGCTTTTTGTTTAAAAAAGAATTCCTACTAATTAAAGAGAATATCTTGCTAGATATTTAAAAATTTGAAGCGGCTAAATTTAACCTGTGACCAAAGTTAATAACCCTTTAATTAACTAAGGGCTAAAGTAATTCTTTGTATTAACTGCTTGTGGAATCAACACTAAAGATCAATTTCAAAAAACTACAAAGCACAACCCATAAAATCTCTTACCTCTTTCTGTAAAAATGCAAGAAATGTCGATAAAGTAAGTATACCAGTTATTCTATAATTTATTTATATCTGAAACCTGGATTATCTATGTTTTAACTTTTATAAAAGTGATTAAGAAGAAAAATGTGTGCATAATTAAAAAATCATGCAAAAGTGTTCACTAATAAGTGAAGCTCCGCTATCAGAATTTTCAACAGGATCATACTTTAATCCTTTTACTGCTGGTACAATAGTGATAAGGACATTAAAGTAACAATAGCTATATTAACTAATTCCTAGCTTTTTAGCTATATTAACTAGCTATAGTTCTAATTCCTAATTAATTCTCCCTGCTTCTTATTAACACTAATTTCCAAACATTTAATATGATGTTATTGAAGCAGGTACAATATATTTTGGAGGTTCAGGCTAGCCATGTATGTTAAGGTGTTAGTCTTAATCTCACTTGGTAAAACTAGTAATGAGTTCGATTCTCACCTGGGCAATGGGAATTTACTTAGAAATGAAGTCATTAAATAAAATCCTTAGTCCCATCCTGGCTAAAAAAAAAAAAAGGTTGGAAACCTATAGATAACCTATCTCAATTAGCCCTAGCACAAAAGGACGTTAATAAATAACAATATATTTTGATTGAAAGGGGCAGTAATGGGAATGGCGAATGTAAAAAAAGCCCTTCCTATTTCATTTATTTTTATTTGATTAACAATTAACACGTTGAGTGCTAAGGTGCCCGCCGGCGGGCAACCTTCCTACGCACTTTTACTAGCCCCCACCACTTACTTAGCTTCTACTTCGTTTCTTCATGGAATTCATTATACAAAGGTTCGAGCAGTGTGAAACAGAGCTGTGCCTTGAGCTTACAATTTTTTCAATACAAAAAAGTTGGTGTTTTGGATTTCTTAGATTTCACGTAAGTATTTTAAATTAATTCACTTTAATTTTTTTCTTCACACAACTGCCACAATCATAATAGCCAGATTTTTATTTTTTCTATTTTCCCGATAAATAAAATCTCTCAATGAAATAAAATATGAAGAAAAGAAAAACATTTTTTTTTTGAACCATTAGCATGAAATTCGAATTTGGGGTCCCGCTCAAAACGTGTTAACATTAGTGAGCACAATACTTCTGAATAAAGTATTCTCTTTCGAGCAAGAAACAAAAACAATAATGTATTGGAGGATATTTTTGAAATATAAAACAAAGTAAGTCTTCATTTTCAGTTTTTTTTTTTTTGCTATGCCAAATGCAATTACAAATTAGATTTATGTTACAGAGCATGAAATCTGTGAGATCTCATTTAAAAAAAAAAAAAAAACATATTTTCGTAAGGAAGTAACCAATATATTTTTAACAAAGAATATGCCTAAACAGAAAAAAAACTGTATATGTTTCTTACTATTCTCAACTCATAAAGAATAGTTTTGGTTAAACTAGTAAAAGGGATAATCCCAATTTGTATTCGGTAAGTTTAATAAAAACATAGAAATATCTAGAAACATGTTTTTAAATAAAATAATCACTATTTATTTACAATGCCATGTCAGATATAAGATAAAAATAAAGGGCTATCAGTTTTTGCTGTGCTTAGAGAAACTTTATCAATTCTACTAGAGCTATATTTTACTCAGTGTTGGTTGTTAGAGACCATTTGATGAACATCCTATATTTCATGTTTTACAAGACTATGATTACCTGTGGGTACATTATAAATTGTACATCTGTTTACTATTTAATGATAACTAGTTTTAAAATTTGCTAAAATGACAAAAAAAAAAAAAAATTAAGAATGCTTTTATTGTACAAAGAAAAAACAACTAAGAAAATTAAAACAAAATAAATGAACTAATTAAGACAATCAGAAACAAAATATAATCTGAAGTTCAGTTTTAAGATGAAATATTGGTTTATATTAGGAAAAATGTGCATTCTTCTTTGATACTTTATAAGCTAAATAATTTAATTTTCCTGAAGAAACATATATTTTTTTTTCTACAACAAAAAGTGGCCATAACAACCTATTAGGTTTGTCCAACTTCAGTCTCAATTCACTTACTCATGTGTAATTAACAATTTCATTATTTTTTATTGTAGAAAATTTTTTCACAACTCCTGGGCAAAGAACCAAGATAACCTGGGTATCTAGAGCAGTTCTCTACCAACTGAGCTACATGCATGACTACCAACCTGTGTGACTCTCCCAATTTTAAGCACTTTCAAACTCTACTAGCATATTTTCTTGAAGGGTTGAATTTGGACTCATTATACAATATTCAAAAAACGGTCTTCCAATGCCCTTCTAAGTAGGAAATTACGAAAATGAGATCCATTCAAATTTATATAAGGTCTGATAGCAAAAAATATATATATATATATAAGTCTTGCAAAAAATGTTATACGACAAATAGTATTGATTATTTTATTTCCTACAATTGTTATATTTCATTTTTTGTGTTCTCTGTCTCTAACAATAACAGAAATATTTGCATTCTTGATTTTATTTTTGGGGAAGGGATTTAGCCTTTAGTAAATCCCTCACTCCTACACACTCAAATTAGCAAATAGCCAATATATCAGGAGTATCTTATTTCAAGCTTAAATACGATGCATAGTTTTTATCAAACAAAGAGGGGAGGGGTGAAGCTAAGAGAAAGGCATGAGTCGGATTGAAAACTGATAAATGGCCAATCATGTAACAAATTTAATTTTCTTTAGTCATTGTTTTACACCTTAGCCCCCTATATTTTAAATTTCTAGTTTCGTTTACATACTGGTATTATTATACCACTAGATGGTGACTGACCTGCATGGTGTCCAGCACATTGAAAATCTACTTATGCAGCCTTAGAATGACGACCATATATCTATACAGATCACCAGTCATACCTGTAGCTCAGTTGATAAAATACTGGACTAGATATATAGATACAGAGGTTTCAACCCACCAGGAGAAACATTTTTTTTCATTCAAATAAAAAAATTAAATTATTAATTATTTACTGATATTATTTCATAAAAGTAAATTAAATATGGAAAAAGTGTAATGTTTTAATGAGAGCTATACGTATGTTCAGTATAGTGTTTTTTCAGCAGGTTACCATAAGTTAATGATGGGTTTGTTAGAAGAATATAACTCAAAAATAATATTGTAATGGGTCACTGATAATTGTACAGTAGCTTCCTTACTACAGTGACCCAAGACATCCATAGATAATATATTTATGCAATCTCAAATATATAGCACTCTATGTCAACTCAAAATATTAAAAAATTTCCACTGAGGATCTGAGGTAATAGTAGCAGTGGAACTTCTACATATACAGCTGAATAACACATTTGTTTTGGAGATCATTTTTTTGAATGATATGATCCAGCCCTAGAATTACAGATATTAATTATTAATTTCTGAAAAATGAGCTTGATAAATAAGCAGGATTAAAACAAATATCAGAAAATAATAACCAACATTTCTTTTTGTGATGATTGATGTTATTGCTATAGAGATAATAAAATTGTTACTAATAACCAAAGTTTGAGTAAAACGACAGTAACATTGATCAAAACACTTAGTTTGGATAAGACTTTTTAAAGATACTTATTTTTACCAGCCTCTAGAGACTTGGGAAAACACCGTCTAACAGAAACTATCTTTACTTTTTAAACAAAATATGAACAAATAAAAATGGTCAATAGTCAATGACTAAAGCTATTGTTTAAATAGGTCTTTTTCCATTTGTTTTGTTGTTTTTATACACAACTCACACACAAACACACACACACACACACGCACACACTCACATGCACGCACGCACACACATATAAAAGAGGGAACCAAGAAAATCATCAACTATTTCTCAGATTATCCAAAACAAGGAGCATTAGAAACAATATATATTTTGTTAGGGTTAAGGACAAACAAAACAACCTCGGGCAGTAAAGATGAGTTTTGAGGAAACTCTGCTTTGATCACTGTAACTGTAACTTTACTTCTCCAGTATTGCTCCAACTGTGAAGTTAACACCAGGCTCATGAAATGATTATAAACACCTTAATAATGTTTAATTTAATACCCAGAAAAATTAAATAGGAGCAAATAATGTTGATTTACTATTTATTGTAAGTTATAACAGTCACTTTACAGATAAAGAATATATAAAATAGAATAAATATTTTATTTCAATTTCATTTTCACAAAAAGAATATTAAAAATACAACAAACCCTAACATCATTTTAAAAAGAGTATTATTGACAATTAATTAAACTGTCAGTTTAAAATAATAATAAAAATCAACAAAAATTAAAAATTTCACTAATAAAGATTACACATTCTGGAAAGATAGTAAGTTGTAAAATGAGTTACTCAAAGCCATTCTTACCAAGATTATTCATAACATCCTTTTAGTATTAAAAGAATTAAATTCAGATACTTTCTAAACAAATAGCCATCAAATTAATATGATAGACTAAATATGCTTTTAATATATCTGCAACATATTTTTAAGCTTTGAGAAAAATACATTAACAATCTTAAAATTTGTCATTATTAATTCTAATTTTAGAACCAGATATTCAGTGAAAGCCAATATTTATAATAAAAAATGTAATTTTTGAAACAAAATAATTAAGTTAATAAAAATATATTCACTTATAAATACAATAAACAACAATAAATAAATATTTTGATTATTTATTTCCTAGAACTAATTTTTGGTAAGGCATGAAAAAAAAGAAAAAAAAAATCCATTTAATGATAAAATTAACAGCACATCATTAAATGTGAAGTCATATCAAAATATAACTATAATATTAGTGGATAATAATCACAAAAGTTTAATCATGAAACTTTAGTTCAGGTGTATGTTTAATGTTTTTTTGAAGTGTGGATCCCAGGCCAAAAACCTGAATGAATATATACAAGATATACTAAAAATCATATAAAGCAACAAACAAATTTGTAACAAAAACAATTGCAATAAAGGGTACAAATCGGATGAAAATTAAAAAGGGAAAAATGAACAAGCTAATTTCTAAAATTAAATATGGAAATTTTTATGTTCCTTCACATCATGATCATTTCCGACATGATTGTAAAAAGAAAATAATAACAATCAACAACAACTAATTAGACCTTCAATAAAATTAAAGTAGGCAAGATAAATATCACGCAGGTATTGTAAGATAAGCATACATATATTGTGTGTATATGTATTATTATTATTTTTCATTATAAAACGTACTAGTTGCATTTTTAAATCTATGAATTAATATTTTAAGTCTTAAAGTCTTAAAAGTGATGCTTTAAAAAATTCATAATTTGATATATTAATTTAGGACAATGTTTTCTAAAGAAGCGCCTGACATTGGAAAGGCCATTTATTCTACTTTGAGGCTTGTTCAAAACATTAACAGTCAGTTAATCGTTATAATTAAGCTATGTCTTAATCTCATTAGTTTTTAACATCTATCACATGCACTAATGCTTAATTAATACTTTTGAAAACTCATTGCTTTGTTAAAAATAGTTCAGTGTTGAAATTAAATTCAAAGGACTCTTTGCTGCTCTTATTTTGATTTTTCAATGTTATTAGAACTAAACTAATGGAGATTCGTTACAAAATTATGAGAGAAAAAAATAATCTTGTAAGCTTATTATATTGAAATAATAAACTTTAGAATTAAAATAAAGGGTTGGTACCGCCAGTATAAATGATACTGTTGTCATACCTATCGGTGAAGGCTGTCATCACTGATAAGTATGACAACAACTTTAGAATTATTTATCAAGCAGAAAAGGCAACTATCATTTACAGCAAAAGGAAACAATTATAAGTCTAATTAATAGTCCTCTAAATGCTAAGTTCAGTAGTTACATTTTGAAATACAGTATGTAAACATTCAATAATTAGTTAAGATTTTTTATGTTTTAAATTATTTTTTGATCATAGTAATTTTCAGATGCCAAACTTATACTGTATAATCTTCAAATAATTAAATATTTTGGACAGCCTGTCCTAATTGATGAAACTATGCAATAATGAACCCTTAATATTTCTATAGCATTGAACTTTTTCTTAAAATATCAAACTATATAGAACAACTTCACTTATATTAATAAAATAATTTTGATCAATTATTTAATGAAAAAATTATGTTTTAAAGATTGAATGTATAAATACATTTTAAGAATGAAAAATAAATTTTAAAGTACCTTTTCTCCAAGTAATCTCAGAATTGATTTTAAATTAAAGATATATTTATTAAAATAAGAGCTAATGATAATTAATCAATTCAAAAAATAATTAAAAAATGAAGCACATACGTAAGGTGCCAAAAACTAATCTCGTAATTAATTTCCATAAAAGGATAATTAAAAGAAAACCAAAACATTAGTAAAGATAAATGTATCAGTTATTTTACAAATTGTCAATTCGTACAAAATTTTACTGTAAATTGCAATATTTCAGTGGAATGGATAAAAATTAACTTAATATGAAAATGGTTAAATTTTAAGGTAATTACTAGAAAATATTAACCAATATTACTTTGGATGTTTCTGCTTTTCGAAAAGATATTTAAGAAATGGATTTAAGTCTGTTTTCAAAAAATGAACCTCTAAATGACCAAATCATATTTACTTTTTGACTTTTTTATTATTATTATATATATAAAAAAAGACCTTTTTGGATACAATTGTTGCGCTATAATTTAGCTCAAATATACACAACTCGATCACAAGACTACTATTCAAAATTTATTCCTTTATTTAAAATATTATAAAAATTAAACTTGCTGTAAAGACTAATACAGTTAAACAAAGCATAAAAAATAAAAATGGATTGGTTTAAGTCTTATTTTATAAGCTAATAATCTGAAAAGTCATTTTAAAAATCAGATATATTTTTAGCTGTTTTGTAAGAATGTAGAACGAATTAAATTTTCTATTTATCTATTTTTTTTTTGTATTTGTTGGTACTGCAGTTCATTTTTACATTTAAAAACAAGAGTGTTGAATTTAAATAACTTTGACAAGTCTAATTGAACTTGAATCAAATGTATGTTAATTTCAATTTAACTTCCATTGAGGATCCAACTTTCAGTAATCAAAATTTATAATGAAATTCAAGCTACTATTTTTTTGTATTCGATAGCTTCTTTCCATCTACAGATTAGTACACACTAAGGCACTGTCATTTCTTTTCATAACACTCAGCATAACAAACAAATGGCATAACATTAGTAAAAAAAATGTATAAAAATATATTGAATAAGTCTATAAAGAATTTCATATATAAATAGAATATATCTATAATATTTTTTTTTTATTTAAGGAATAATATAAATATTTATATATAGCACTTTCCCCCCAAAATAATCCCTCACTTAAACACAACACTGAAAACACATCACTTAAAATCACTTAACTACTCGAGGAAACGAAGACACTGTTAAAAACAAAACAAGAACAAGAAGAAAAAATAAATAATTATTCAAATATATGGCATAGAAAGAGACAAAATAAGAATTTAAAAAAATCTGAAAAAAAAGTTAGAAATAGAGATAAATGAATGTCATACAGAAAACATATTAATTTATATAGAATCAAATTTTCCATACAGTTATATGAAAATGTTATGTTATCACAGGTCAAAACATTAATAACAAAATATATAATAAGGTAAAACTATATATATATATATATATATATATATATATATATATATATATATATATATATATGTACATACACACACATATGCGTGCATGTGGAATGGGCAATAGGAGGGATAACATGCTATTTTCTTTCTACATTGGATCATTAATGTTAGCTAAGATACTATTTCTTTAACTCAATTAAAACTTGAATTGACTAAGCAACATTCTATAAAAATAATAATATGTATTTTTGAGTAATATATCAAAAATTATAATTTGTTATCAATAAAATATTTTAATGTTGGATTAAGAGTAAATAATTGTATTCCAAATACAATATTTCTACCCTTCAAAAATGGTTTTCAGCCCATTTCATAGAGAAAGTTCTCAATATAACTTACTAAGGTAAGACCACATATTTATGTTATCACAATTAGCCGAGTTACTCACTAACTGCTGTTTTTACATTGTTCAACTCAGAAACGGAACTTTTTGTTTTCTTAATTAGGAACTGAAAATACATGGACCAACTTATGAGCAGAAATAGCTAATAAGTAATTAGCAAGGTAATTAAAAGAATAGGGGGTCTACTTTTAACAAGAACATTAGTATTAAACATTTTATTAGTATTTTTTCCCCCATTTTAACCAGATTACAATAAGAATGATCTCACGGAGAATTAATTTCTATTATATTGGCAGTAAAGAATCGACAGATTCATATTATACTTAAATTTCGTTTATAGTAATTATCAGTCTACTTTGTTTAAAATTGTTTTCAACAAATAACATGGACAGTCTTTAAAAAATAGCTAATCCAATATTTATATGTAAAGACTATTTCCAGTATTAGGTTAAACCAAAGTGTTATCATGATACACATGAATGAAAATCTTTAAAAATCTATGACATTAGCTGGTAAAAACAAAATGTATCAAATAATATATAATGGTAGATGAAAATATGTAATTATTACAAAATACTTTTGAAAAATTCAAAAGAAAGCAATTAATTTATGAGATTATGATGAACACAAAAGTTTTTTTTAAAAAACCATAATTTATAAAAATTATATTGTTATAAAATATTATATATAATTAATTATAAAAGGCCAATTCAGATGAAGGAGAAATAAAAAACGGAAAAAAACTAAATTATTGTTGAGAATAATAAAATAAAAATTCACTCTTTTCTGGGAAGTGATTATATAGGGGCTTTGAAAGACTGCTGCAAAGTTAATAGAAACCAGTAAGAAAGAAGTGTTTTGTTGTAATTAGTTACATCATTCAAGAAAGCAATGCACAGATCCTTTAGTTATATTTCATTTATTTTAAATAAATATTGGGACTCAATAATTGCAAACCCCATTGGATTCAATACTTTTGATTTAAAAATAAATAAAAAATTTACATTCAGTAAAATTATTAAATCCAAAATAAAATAAGTTAATCATTCTGGTATAATGGAATAAGAGCCTTGATATTTTGATCAAAAATGGAACTAGAATAACTTTTATAAATATGAAATGATAAAGTAAACAAAGCTTTTATATAATTATCTTATATACTAGACTTCCGAAATTTATACCAAATATTCTAGATAGAGAAGCATTTATTATTTTTAAAAAAGCAATGCTTATTTATTATAAAATTTAACGATTATTAGGGGCCTCAGGTTAGTCATGTGAGTTATAACATTGGCCTGAATCTCACATGGTAAACCCAGAGTAGAGAGTTCGATTCCTGCCGTTTATTTAGAGACAAACTCATTAAATCAAATCCTTAGTCCCACCCTGGCTAGAAAAGGGTGGTAACCTATAGATATACCTGCCCCAATTAACCATAATATCAAAAGTGGTCGTTAATAAATAAATAAAATTTAATTTAACAACAATCAATTGATTTTTAAAAGTTCTTCAATACTGATTTTACTGGTTTCATAATTGGGCAATTAAACTTCATAATTTACTATAAATTAATAAGACAATGTTGTTAAAACACAGCACACTGTTAGAGGCACGCTTTGACTTATCATCACCTCATCATATTTCTTATCAGCTTCTTCAGCCAAGAACCTGGCTTCCTTCAACTGATTTTCAAGGGCATCCATTCGCTCCTCATCAGCCAAGCTGCGGTTCTCAAGAACCTTTCTTTGCCTGTATTTATTATTGAGATGAAAAAATGTATAAAAAGACAAAGATAACAAAAGATGGTTTAGATAAAAATGAGGGGAGCAGAAGCTTAAATTTACAGTTCTGATGAGATGACCTTTTTTTTAATCTCACACTGATTCAACTCAAATGTATAGGCAGCGAGGCCCAATCTAGTGGACCAAATGTTATTTGACCCACAATAATAATGAGCTTACCATGAACAACTAGATACTTAATGTTGGACAAACAAAAAATGCCGTATAACCAGACCAGTATCAGTCCTGAAAGTAGATAATAAAAGCCAAATGATATTGTGGAAGTGCTTGACAGGAAATGAACAAAAAAAAATTTACTATAAAAAACTAAAAGAGTAACCAATGTTTATCTATAAATATCTTCTTCTCAGTCAAGCACCTCTCTTTATTTCTCTCTTTCACTGCTTACCTCTTCATATTTCTTATCACTTTCTTCTGCGATCAGTTTAGCCTGGGCAAGTTGTGCCTCAAGGCTACCAACCCTGTCATCTTCCATGTTTGTCCTGTTTTCTAGAGCTTTTCGTATCCTTTAAAGATGAAAAGTGTTAGTAAAAGCAAACACCCACAAATAAAAAATGATGCGAGTAAGGCCACATTTTATATACATTTTGGAATAATTATTGAGTTGGCTACAGCTAATTATTACTATATATTATATGCATACTATGAAGATGTTATTTTAAATAATAAAGGATTGTTTAAAAATTAATTTTTTGAGACCTTCTTCTGTCTTATTAAACTCTACCAATAAATAAATTTAAAAAAGAATTATAATCTTAAAAAAAGTATGTGATTTGATAATAAAAAATAACAGAAATCTATTGCTAGATAATTAAAAGAATTGAAATGATCAATTTCACATTACAAGTTCTACAAAATTTACAATCTGATCTTTAGATTTTCCTGCCCCACTCCTTCTATGTAATTGCCATAACGGAAACCAGTAAAAAATATTTACGTTAATATCAGTTTCCAAGTCTCATTACTAAAAAAAGGGATGTATTTGATAAAAATTCTTGGGATGAATGAGACAGGTTCCATGAATTATATCAGGTTGGACAATATATGAGGCTTTCATACATTGTAAGCCAAGTGACCAAGTCTAGTAGAATTTCACATAATATAACTCAAATGAATATAAATTCTCTCATTAACTTGAACCCCCCCCTCCCCTCCGGTGTGTGTCGTGTGTGTGTGTGTGTATGTGTGTGTGTGTGTGTGTGTGTGTGTGTGTGTGTGTGTGTGTGCGTGCGTGCGTGTGTGTGTGGTAAATAATTATTTATTAATTAATTAAAGCTCCATATTGAATAATAAATTAGCTCAATATGAAGGCTAAAAGAAAAATAGAGACACTTTTGACCTTACTCGCAAAACATTAAAAGATCATTACATAAAAATAAAAAACTACACATAACAATTATCATAATGAGGAAAAAAGAAATGAAAAAAAAAATCATAAGCAAACATTGAAATCATGTTATAGAAACAAAATTAACATTATTAGATAACAAAATGAAGGTGATTTTGTATTATTAAATTAATTTATCATAAAACAACAAGCTATATTAGCTAGGAAAGGATAAAAGTATGTAATCTTAATACATATTATGAGGAGCAACTATCTTTTTAGAGTAAAATGATAACAGTAAGATGAAGACTAAAGTAATAGGGTCGAGAATAGAAGATGAATACATTTTTCTCCTTATTATAAAATACTATTATAAAAGTCATTACATTAGTATTTTATAATAAACGGAGTGAAAAATAGGCCAAGAAACAAAAAGTTTAGTTAGGTTTCAATGAAAAACAATTCAGTTTAACAATGCAAAAGACACATTACAGGATTTTTGGATGGAGCCCAATGGATAACGATTAACTACAGATATTTGCGATATGTGTAAACATGTATTGTAAACATCAATATTGTTTCATTTTGCCATAAATATAAAACTTCACGAAAGGTAAAGAAAATGTTTACAGAGAGGAGTAAAAATTACCAAAATATACTCAATGTCCCTGAGTTAAAATTTCACTCCCTTTTTTTTAAAATAAAAATTGTTCTGATACAACTAAGTAAACCATACTTTCAAGTTTACATAACCCATGCTAGAGGTGTCAAATTCAAGGCTGAAGCAAGATTTTCTTTAGCCGAGTACTTACTAGCTACTTGATAAAGGAGTAGCGTACTTTAGTGTGCAAGACAACCACAATATTGTAGGCATCATGTTGACCACTTGACCCCCACGTCAATGCATTGTAACTTGCCAAAGATTTTCACCTATTTTTTTCCCCATTCAAGATGGACTTATCATTTCATAAAAATATAGACTTTTCTTTTCTTTTTTCCAACACTTCTGAAGATAAAAGACAAAATTATTTTATGCTATAACAAAACATGGAAAATAATGAAATACCCAAACTTATTTTATTATTAAGGGTTTATGAATGATTAAGGGAAAATTGACAACCAAAAAATGAAATAAAATAATCATAATTATAATAAAATAAAATTCACCAAATAAAACTTTTAAAGGAAAGGACTTTACATTTTCTGTATTTTAATGATTTCAGTAAACTAATAATAATTTAATTAATAAGTGCTATAATATTAGTACTATAAAATTTCAATCAGCTTTTTATTTGCTCTAAGTAAGCAACTGATATCACTTATGAAATTTAGAGTGATTTAAAAGGAAAATGTAATAATGATCAGCTAAGGAAACATTCGATGATGATATAGTTCCAGCCAACTTTTTATTTAATATAATGAAATACAAGACAAATTTCCAAAAACATTCATTCAAAATTGTAAATACTCTTAAATATAACTGCAGTATTTCAATAGTGAATTGGAAACTTGAATATATGGGGAGTGCCCCACCCAGCCTATTTCTTGAACCTATACTTAATATTGGTTTCCTCTCTTTTACCCATTAGAGATCTTAATAATCTTCAAACAGATTAGTAATGTTAAAGGCAACATAAAACCCTCTAAAATTTCTCAAACTGAAGGTATGAAATCAAAAAGTATCAAATTACTTGAACAGAAGCTAAAAATAAAACGAATATGCTCCACTGATTGCCAAGAGACATTCCCAAAACAAAATGGGTAGGGCAAAATTCAATAATAGCCTCAGAAGCTTCATTAACACTTGATTTTTTAACAATTTTCTTACAAGAGTATCACAAAAAAATTACTTTATTCTTTTTAAACTATATTTATTAAATGATTGTATAAACATTAGTTAAAAAACTGGGAAAAGATGAGTTTATTTCAAAACCATGCAAAAAACCACACACAATACCAACCTGAATTCTGAAGGTCTTTAAAATAAAATAAAGCTTCCCACAACTGACTACCTTACATATACACTAAAAATTATTTCAAATATAAAATTACTGATATCCAAATTAAATTATGAATAAAAATCGTATTTAATGATACATGTCCTTTCGTTGAGCATAATTGCTCGAAATATTTATTTTAATTGTGCACACAAAAATATATTAAATATTCACTTCAGTTTTAAGTTGTTTTAAAACTTCATATGAATAACAATATGATTTTCATTAAATACCATTATAGGCAGCTCCCTTCCATATTCCTGAACTAGACTTCCTATAGACACCAACTATAATCTCATCACAACAAATCTAGTAGATTTTCCATTACATTAACACTTTAAATATACGAATATTTTCAAGGGGATTTGCTTATTGCAATGAAACATCTACATTTTAAATTTGTTAATAAAATATACCTCGGTAGTCAGAAATATGGACATTTCTTTTTGAATGGGGAATAAGGGGATATTTTAAAAAATGCTATCAAAAATAATTCATAGATCTATTTATGATAAAGAAAATAGTCAATCTTGTAAGTACAGCATAAACTACAGAAATTTCCTGTTATAGAATAATATACAGATAAGATTGTCCAACATTCTGTTCTCTAAAGAAGAGAAACTTCTTCTCTAAAATTCTCTAAAGAACTTGTCTAGAGAAAGACAAGTATGCACAATTATAATTGAAATTATTTCAACTGTTGTAAAGAATACTTATATCCTTTTAATATATATACTTAAACGTAAACATTTATATTGCATGACTCATCCTGTGAAAATTGAAACATTAAACTGTGAAAAATAATAGTTCAATAAATTCAGAGATTACACTGCAACAAATTATAGACCAATAATAAAGGACATTAACTAAGCAAGAGCTAAAAATAAAAAAAATAAACAAATATCTTACTCCATAATTTATTTTAAATAAATAATGACATTGTGAAGGGAATTCAAACAGAAAAATAACAGGTAAAATTTCAAAGTTGAGGCTGCCAACTTACTTATAATGGGAATTTGATTAAAGCTTATGTTTATGGCAGCTTTTAAAAGCGCCATAGAATCTAAAGTTTCTTTATCATCTACTTCATTAATGTATTTTAAGAATAAATATATTTCTAGGTTGAATCATTTCTACTAAAGAACAACAACAAATATCCAGCATATATTGATAACATATCTCTTTATATTGGCCAGTCATATTGAAAGGGTTTCAGCCCTATATCAGTCCAGCCTGCTTGTTTTTTCTTCAAAATATGTATTATATTTGTTTGAGAATAACAGTTGAAAAGGTAAACCACCATTCATAATAATAAGATAATAAATAAGTCTGATACGCAGGGGCTGCGTTAACTAAGCAGATTTCTCATGTTTGTCACATATTTGCATTTATTTCAAAACGTAAAAGTTTAATGGGAACAATATTTGGAATTTAGGGTTCAAATATGGTGTTTCATAATATAACAGCATATTGTTAATATGACATTAGATGGGGTGGGGGTTTACTGAAGCCTAAAAACTAAAAAAATGCTGATATCTTGATTAATAATCAAGATATTGAAAAAAGTCTGTTACGCAGGGGCTGCGTTAACTAAGCAGATTTCCCACGTGCACCACTTATTTGCATTTACCTCAAAACGTAAAAGTTCAATGAGAACAACATTTGGTATTTAGGCTTCAAATAATGTGCTTCATAATATAACACCTTACTGACAATGATGTGCGTAGGAGTAGTGGGGGTTTACTGAAGAGCGAAAAATAAAAAATGCAAATATCTCCGTTAATAATCACAATAGAGCAAAAACGTACATTACAACATTTATCGAGCATTACATTTGCAATAAGATTGGTTCTAGACAATTTTTCGATCTGACGTATAGTAACAAAATATTTAGAATTTTCGATATCTGCTAAAACATCAAGAGCTATGGCTCTGGATTTGTGCTGGCTGGTGGAGGTCCATCATCAACAGAAGGATCAAGAGCTATGTCAAAGAAATAGGCAAATAACTTTAAAGTCAGATTTCTGTACAAGTAATATCCATATGTATCAACCTTTATTCAATTAGTTTTTGATGTTTTATAATTAATTCTGATGAAGTACCTTTTTATTATTGCTCTCAAATTAGTAGTTTTGTGATATAACTACTATAGAGTGACCAATTCGATTCGTGATATAGAAGAAATATAATGGATGCCACATAATTATTTAAGCAAAATTTTTTTTTGTTTTTGTTTTTCAGCTTAGTTATTTAAAGAAAAAAACAACCAGCTTGTTTTGAAATATTTTTGTATGTCCTAGAAAATTCATGATTATTTAGATTACATGATAATATGTTTTTAGCTTAATTTTAGCAGATTTCCCTTAAGGGACATCAGCTATTGAGGTCGTACTCATGATGCGAGTTTCGAAAAATTTCTTCAAATGTCCATCGATCCTACCCAGGAGATGACGAAAATGAGGTCCGTTCAAAATTATATATATATATGTCTGTTAACGCTCTAGCGGTCGTAATTTTTGTTTGATCGTTACCAAACTCGGAATTTAATCGTTTTATGTAAAAAGGAAGATCAAGCTCGTTAATGACTGAAATCGGACCAGTGGGAGGGGGGTTTAGAGGATTGGGATTTTTGAAAATTCAAAAAATCTCCGTTATTATGCGTCGGATCGAAAAATTGTATAGAATCAATCTTATTGCAAATTAAATTTACTATAAATATTGTTCTATACATTTATTCTGTATCTTGAATATTAACAATTAATATTGAATTGATATTTGCATTTGTATTCTGTATGTGGTCGGCAGGAGTCGGCTATGTTCGGGACTTTCCGCCGAGAGCTCTGGCGGCCGTTTCCGTAACTGTTCGTCTCTCGTGAATAGGTTTAGTTTAGGCTATTACAGTTGTTATTGGGCAGATTTCTCTATTGTAAAACTTCACGTGGGAAATCTGCTTAGTTTACACAGCCCCTGCGTGACGGACTTTTATTATTATTTTAATCTCCAGTTGTTAGACCAGTGTTAAAGAGATATAACAGAGGCGAGGAGCGAAGTCCTGGGGGAGAAAATAGCCGTGACTATATTAGGTATGAATGGGAGATGAGAAAGGTTGAAGAGAGGCGTAGGTGGAGAATGGGCTAAACGACTTCCCGAGGGATTTGGACAATTTTAGCGGCTGACCTACTACTGCAGGGGCCTTGGCGCTCTCTGCAATAGCCACAGCTTATTAAAACCTTTAGAAATTAGCAAATGACTACAACTATAAAGATCGACGAATTTCATTCGAGAAGAACGAAAAGATACCAAAGAATTCGCCAACAAATTCCATTCGACCCTACTTACTGAATGCCTAAAATAGTTTCCTTGTAAATATAATCAATGAAGCAGAGTAAAATTTCAAGAAGGCAGGAAGAAACCACGTGCAACACAAACAAAAAAGTAAAGAAGTATATTATTTAATAATCCGCATTAAAACTAAAAAAGTCCGTCACGCAGTGGCTGCGTAAACTAAGCAGATTTCCCACGTGAAGTACTACAATAGAGAAATCTCCATACAAGAGCCCAACACTTACGGCAAAGGGCCGAACTAGGTTTTGGCGGGAAACTCAAAAATCCGTTACCGGCCCAAATTTAATAAAAATGCAAATATCTCGGTTAATATTCAAGATAGGGAATAAATGTATAGAACAATATTTATAGTAAATTTAATTTGTAATAAGATTGATTCTATACAATTTTTCGATCCGACGCATAATAACGGAGATATTTCGAATATTCCGAAAATCCCCCCTCTAAACCGCCCCTCCCACTGGACCGATTTCAGCCATTAACGAACTTGATCTTCCTTTTTACATAAAACGATTAAATTCCGAGTTTGGTAACGATCAAACAAAAATTGCGACCGCTAGAGCGTTAACAGACAAATATATATATATATATATATATATATATATATATATATATATATATATATATATATATATAGATATATATATAAAATTTTGAACGGACCTCATTTTCGTCATCTCCTGGGAAGGATCGATGGACATTTGAAGAAATTTGTCGAAACTCGCGTCATGAGTACGACCTCAATAGCTGATTTCCCTTAAGGGAAATCTGCTAAAAATCGAATAAAATAATAAGGGAGCTGATAATGAAATGGGGCTTGCCTTAAAAATAGCTTTACATTTTGAAGTATTAGATAACAAATAAAACCATGCCCATGAGGAAATAATACAAATCGTTTGAATTGATTGCGATAATGTAGGTTACCCATGAGGTATTTAATGATAATATACCAGTGTACTTTTATGGAATTGGTTTTGAAGGACTGTTAAGCTGTCCGTCATTATTCCATCAGTCTAGACCAGCCATTCTTAAAGAGTGCTTCGCAGAACCCTCGGGTTCCACGAAATCCCTGAGGGGCCCGCAAGAATTTAGAAATAAAAATCAAAACCGTCTTTCTTCTCTCTGGTCAACTTTTGCACGATACATGTGCTCGGGCTACTCTTTGAAGCGATGTATCCAAAATGGATTAATGATTTCAAAATCCCTTTTTACCAAACAAGTATGGGGTCACTGTTCAAAACGACGCCTCAATGATTTATGGCGCGGAATCCGTGATGAATGTCCAATGGTTGGCAAAATGGCACTGAATGTTCTCTCCCGTTCCCAACAACATGCTTGTGCAAAAGAGAATTGAGATTATCAACCTATGCAGGCACGGAAACAAAATACTGCACTAGACTGGACACCGAACATGATATGCGCTTCAAATCTTTTCTATCAAACCTGATATCAACCAATTTATGAAAAATAGTTTCATATCTCCCATTAGATTTGTTTTATCTCCTTTATTATTATATTTGCAATGTAACAAGTAACTTTTACATAGTACTAGTATTATGATTATAAATAAGGAATGTATATAAGACATTTTTGTTTTATTTTAGGGTTCCGTCAAGTATTTTGCTTTCCAAAAGGGTTCCATTACCAAAAATGTTTGAGAACCGCTGGTCTAGACGTCCCATTTCCGAGATTTCGGTCAGCCCTTCTGAAAATGTGTAAATTATACGTAAATACTGTAAAGCGCATATCGAGAAGTTAAGTGTTTTTTAATGACCTTCTGCCCATCGCTGGTTTATTGCGGAGGTGGTTTGGGGACTGATGAATATATCTATATTATTTAGATAACAATTAATTGAAAACTTTTCAAGTTTGAATTCCCTTCTGATAATACATAAATAAAATGGAATGTGATGATGTGCTTACCTCTCAGACTCATCGGCAGCTTGGGATGCTTCGGCTAGCTTGGCGGTGGCGGTGGCAAGCCTCTCCTCAGACCTTTCAAGGTCCTCCTCCAACAGCTGGATACGTCTGTTGAGGGCGGCTACTTCGCTCTCCGCCTACCAAAACACAGCTGGTTAGGGTAATACAGCAACACTTACATATAATACAACACAACCAGTATACAACAAAGTAATCTGTCGATAGAGACAGATCAAGGATCATTGTGGAGTACAGCTGACAAGCGCCATCATCGAAGTCGGACAAACCCGCCCAGTATCAAAATTTCAAAGTGATGATGTCTCATCAGAGATTAGCCAGCTGGACTCCATGATCAATCAATATTAACCGACAGTCTTATGTATTAATAGGCCTAAACTCCATCTCAATATATGAAATTCATTTTTAAAAGGCTGTAAACGCTATATTTACTACCAAATGTTTACCGCGTCACTGATACATTGAAATAAATATAAATTCTCTTGTAATATCAGGATGTATATGGCGGTGGACAGAAATTGGAAGTCAAAATACTTATCCCAAACCTGATATGTCTCCCGTATTTAGTTTCATGGCATTCTTTTGCACCAATTGAGCCAATTCACTTGTAAACAGGTGAAATACACAATTGGTGCCAATATCCAAATAAACCAATTCTAGCTTCAAAAACATTTTTTAAACTGAAAAATATATTTCAAATGAAATAAATTATTTTTATTTTTTTGTTTAAAATAAAATCTATAGTAACGAAAATGTGAAACGATATCGAACTAAACACAGATTCCTGGTTAGAAAATTTCCATTCCACTTCGAAAAATAGCTTCCTACAGTATATAATAGGGGACTAGAAAACACCTATGACGACCAATAAAAGGTCGCATTATGAGATAAGGGACGTCCAAACTGTGGCAGTGATTTCAAGCATAACTGTAGAATATTTTATCTCGGCTGAAGAGAAAGGCCTAAACTAATATAGTTAGGGATATGTAAAATAATTATATAAGAATAGACGAAGAAGAAGAAGTATAAGGCAGAGTGCACTTAATGAGATTGAGAAGGAGAGAATATAGTTAGGTAAATGTCATTGTGTAGGAAGTCAATCAGAAAATGTTATGTAATAAACTGTCTAGGGGCTGCATTAAAATCAATAAAGCAAGGAGTAATTCTTGCTCCTGAGACTCTTACGTCATGTCATTGTAAACATTAAATACTAGATCCGATGTTATTCTAGAGATTCCTTGAACACTACGGCATTCCTTGAAGCTCAAATATTTGTAGATCAGAAGTAAATTCTTGTGATTGGAGAAATGAAAGGATATGTACTTCCTTCCTTGAGTAGTTACATCATGATCTGAACTGCTTAAATCGTCTGCGTATTGCCCTTGCTTGGGATTAATCTGTGTAATACTCACTAGCTGTGAAGGAAAGAGACTCGTTAAATGAAATAAGAAGAGTCGCCTTGATTGTTTTCGCTCAAGATATTTCTACCTCAGTAGTAATATATCTATTACTGGTTCAAAACGCACCTATTGCAAGCGAACCTAAAGGTAAGTTGAGCTAATAAATTATAAGCACACGTATTTACGTAAAACTAAAGATAACATTGTGTGAACGAAACCCTACAATAAAAACCTTCTATAGTTCACATCATACAATAATTAAATAATACAAATTAGTATTCAAGCTACAGAGAAACAATTACAAATTATATCAAAAATACCACGAGCTAAAGAACTGTTAAAAAGGGAAAGTCCGTTCAAATACCCCGGACAAGACTGGGAATTTAAAGTTTCAGGGGCGGTGGATTTAGGAAGTTATTTAATATCGTAACAATCAATAAAATAAATGGTTAAAACAATTTTACTATATGTCGTAGTTTAGATAATGTCTAAATGCAGCCGGCATTTATACCTTAAACCATCAATAGTGTAAGAGATGAATTTTGAAGTTCTTGACAAAGGATTTGCCTTGTTGTTCTCCGATTTTTAATAGCTTATTGGTATATTACTCTAAGAAAGGCGAGAAGCTAAAACAGTAAATAAGTCCTACAAATAAGGGAGAGACGCTACACTCTCGCACCAAAAGTTACGAAAGGTTGTTATTTTTCTTTAAGATTTAGTATTCTAGCATGAGCTGATCAAGATAGTGCATATGATGACTTTGATTTAGCGACTAGATCATCCTCACAGAGTGGAGTTAGAGTTACTCCATAAGACTTATGAAAATAATAGAGGATTACACACAACGAGGAGGAACTATTTCTAGTTCCAGAAATTATTAAGCAAGGTTCTACTGGCGCAGGTTAATATTCCAAGACAACACTCTCCTGGCTCCTTGCATCTTACAGAATCCTTCAAAATGTAACTACCTAATCTCTTCTTTGGTTCATAATAACCTCTATAATAATAAATTGTTATAAACTATCAAAATTTAAGGAGTCCCTACAATGTCAAAGCTCAAAAGTAAATAAGGCATTTATGGAGCAATATTGTAAAGCTTAATGGTATCAATAACATGGATTGGCCGAAAGGATCCTTCATAGTCAACTAGTAACTGCTATGTTTAATATAAAGGAAAACTTTAGAGGAACAAGACAATTTACTGTTAGTTCGTTAGGAATATTATCAATATTTGAAGCGCATCATTTTAAAAACTGAGTATTGAGTATTGATACGACTAGAGCGCAAGTGGCTGTCCATAAGACGGCATTCCATTGTCAAGTCCTTGAACAATCGGAATCTCATCGAATGAGCCACGTTCTCTTGCCCTGTGCCTGTGGGTTTTAAAGACAAATAGCTACACAATATCTCATGGCTGTTCCATAGTTCTTCCTCCCTTGTACGCTATCGGCTGAATACTAAAATATTGTGGGTTTTAGACATATCCAATTACCTGAGGAGTACAACAGCTGAAAAAAATCAAGACTACATGACCTAAAAAGTGACACTGCGGATCGATAAGAGGGCATTGACCTCCAACACTGCACCAACATCCAAGCTCGGCAGACTACGAAATATTTATAACGTATCCCTCTATTTTGAGGAATAAATAGTTCATTAAACACTGTTACATCATTTTAAATTATCATATTGTTTCAAAATTTCGATGTCCTTCCGCCTGCCTAGATTTTGATATTCCATTACTAAATTTGTGAAACATTGTAATTTTAAACTGGCCATGAGATGTTTGTTGTTATAATAGCTGATTATGAAGATGGAAAATAACTTATGCCTATAAGGTCAGTTTGGAACGGCCTTCAACACCTGGAGTTAATTGATAAGCAAACTGGAGGACATTTCACCACAAGGTTAATTAATGACTCTACCACTGAAGCAGCTTTCAACACCACCAAAATATAAACTGATTTTTTTGTAAATACATAAATTAAATCTATTGCTATAATGCGGCCATTTTAATATTATATTTTTTACCAGACTAAGATTTGACCCCCTCTTTTCAAGGCGAGTCACTATTGATCTTATAATTTTTACACTCGACTTGAGCACTGTTTTCATCAAAATGAAAACATCGAGAGCCTATATCGTACCAATGTATTATACGTAAACAAATTAATTGCATGGAAACAAAGTCTCATAAAATGCCTAAAGGACTCTTAATTCAAGGAAATCTAAACAAAAGGTAGTAACACTAAATGGAACAGTTACATCACAAGGCCAATTATTCTTATTATTAAAACAATCACTGCAAGTTAAAAAACAAAATGATAACAAATAACTAAACCATCCAAATCATTTTAATTGGATATTTTCCATCATTATAATTACAAGTGAAAATAATTGTTTCCTTCGTTAGGACCTGGAGAAAAGTTTGGGGAAAATACAATATTTTAAAGAAAATTGTACGTTAATTAGTGAAATAAATTCCCCATTTTTCCTCTTAGGCTATATTCATTCCCAATCTAAAAGTGATTAAGTTAAATTTTCGGTAAACAGGCGAATGGGTATAATTTTTTTTTTTAAAATAAATAAAGTAAAAACGTGCCGTGTTTTAGCTTACTGGAAACTTAAGTTATTCAACATTTTTAAGTATTTGTGAAGCTTGCCCAAGATAGGCTGATGACCAAAGTCCGGCCATCTATTCTATCAAAGGAGATAACACACCGTGAATACGATACGTGACCCTTAACAACCAACACTTCCTTACCAACTCTCCTTCACATTAATGCTAGTCTATTCACCTCTATCCTCCGTATTATCAACTTTGTAATCAGAAATACTAATTTAATAATACCTCCCGTGAACTTAATTTCAGCAGTTTAAAGTAATTCAATAAATAATTATATAAAAAAAATCAACGGGAAAAACAACACCGGGAAAAAAAGGCGAGACCTGAATGTGCAAAATGATCTTTACTACACTAAGGACAGATGACCCCAGAACAATCAGATATGCTGGCGTGTGCATTTAGAAATGGGCAAATTAATACATAATTCAATAATTTTATGACCATCTTTATGAAAGCGATTATTTTAAAGAAACTCATGTCAATTTTCAGGCGATTCCACCTAGACATAATAAAGGAAGATACCTGGTTATTTTTTAATTATTCATACGGTGTGCCATAGTTACTAAAACGATTAATTGCAATATTTGTAATTTGGGAATTTTTAATAAATTAATTAGCTCACTTAACTTTCAAAGAATAATATTTTTTTTTATTAATATTTATTAACGTCCACTTTTTGCAACTTAGGCTAATTGGGACGGGTTATCTACAGTTGACCACCCTTTTCTAGCCAGGGTGGGATTTTAGGACGTTATTTAATGAATTTCGTCACTAAATAATTTCCTTTGCCCAGGCAAGAATCGAACTCGCCACTCTAGGTTTACCATGTGAGATAAAGGTCAACGCTTTAACTCGCATGGCTAACCTGAGCCCCAAAGAATAATAATTTTTAGTAAAGAACAAAATTTCGTGGCGGGAAACAAATAGTAAAATTCAATTATTGTGAAATCAGCCATTACAAAAAAAAAATCGCTTAAATCTCTCTGAAATAATTTTAAAATTGTTTTAAGGGGAATGTCTTAATTTTAAAAAAACGGAATCTTCGAAAGAATAAAATTATTTTTCGAGGGGACTTAAATAAATAATAGGATTTAATTTATAGAAGACAACGATAATTCCTCTGGAATATCATAATTCTAAGGGTGCAACCTGTTTGGTCGAAGGAGTCTTATAGAGACGTCCACGGTTTATTGTTTTGTGGACACAGACCAAAACAAAATAAATAGATAATAATAAGGACAATTAATGATAAAATATTTTTACTCAATACTTCATGTATTTCGCTCTCTCGGATATTTTCAGTGATTTAAATTAACATTAATATTATTTCTCGAAAATGATTAAATATATAATTAGTCCATTGAAGGGCAAATAATGTTTAATAGCTATAAAATAATTAAAATTACGTTAATTTATTTGTTGTAGTATTCATTCGATTTATATTCACAATTTGGGCAGAAATATTTGATAATTTGTAAACAGCTCATCCGAATTATTGAATCGATTATATTTTTACTTCCGGCTGTCAGCAGACGATAACAGCTGGTCGCGTTAATAAAAGTGTTTTTATTTAAAATTGCTAGCTGTATAATGGATTGTATAAGCCCATTGTATATTGGCTATAGCCCTTGCTAAGTCCTTGTAAAGGCCGGCTGGGAGGCCAGTAGCAGGGAGGAGAGTTTTTTGACCCGACCAAACAGGTTGAAGCCACCCAGCCTCTCAAATCCTTCCTTACTTGTTCTCTGGACCGTTAACTAACCTTATCTCCGCATAACCTCATACCTCAACGCACAAAATAATAAACGTTACATTTTCACACAGGATTGTTCCTTTTGAAATATTATTTGAGAAACCAGAGGCTGTAGTTTTTGTGAACATCTGTCCTGGGAAATAACTTTCGTCAGATTTTACTATGCTACGATTTATCAAAACTTTTTTTCAGATATCCAAAGAGGGGTTTTAAAGAATGGATAAACTGTTAATTTATAATTACCTCCTTCATTATACGCCGGGCCGAAAAATAGTATATAGCTAATCTTGTAGGTTAAGAAATTTCCTATAATAGTTTTCCTATACATTTTCTCAAACTTGAATATTAACTGAGGTATATGCATTTTTAGCATTCCGTAAACCCCCATTCCGAATCATTCTTAAATTTCATTCTTCATCATAGAGGGTATCGTAGAAATAGAGAACAGAATGAGCACATGACATATATTCCATTCCATCTGTATTTACCTGTAGTATATGCTTCCTCTTGAAAGAATAAATTTGAGTTAATCTAATTGTACGGCTGATACATATTAAAAATAAACAAACAATACAAAATAAAACTCCAGTATATTTCAAGTTATTTCTAATACGACATTAATTTTGTAATCAAATATCACTAAGATCTAAACGCTAAAGCCCTCTTAGACAATGGGTCATGGGAAGCTACTCTTTTACTACCTACCATTCCATGAGAAATTCGAAAAATTACTTGCCCTTTTTAAGCCAGTAAATCGTATATGAACATTTCAAAATTTTAAACATATTCAAAGGACATATAACTATATCCTTCATTTGTCATACTTATTAATTATTTTAAAGTTCTTGTGTTCAAATTCTCTTCGACATAACGTTCTCTGTTGAAAAGATGGCGTATATAAAGCGACACTGTTTTCTGTATCTGCAATTCATAGAAGGAATTAGTGACCAAGAGTCAATTTAACTGGAAACGTAATGACGTAACGTATCTAGGTTTCTAACAGTGACCATGAAATGCTTTAATAAAAACAGTCGGTGGTTTATTGGGGCGTATGCCTTGGATAAAGGAGGCAAGCCAGCTTTCAAGAAAGGTTATAAGAGTTGGCTAGGAGGGCTGGCCGTATTCCAAGAACCTTCTCTCCAAAGATGTTTGTATTTGCACAGAGGTTAAAAGAATAGGGCAGAGAGAAAGTACATCACGCTCCTCTTTGGACACTGCTTCCCTCGCCTTCTCACTTTCGAATCCTGTGGCTGCTAATCCGGGCATAGTGGAAACTGATATTCCCATTGGAAACAAAAAAAATAAATTTATTTGTGGAATGATTCGTTGTTTGATTCCGCCTGCAACAAGAGTTTCTTAGTTCGAACATTTCTGTAATTAATATCTGAGGCAGTAATTCATCTTTGAGACCAAATGTATTTCAAGAAAAATAAATAAAAAACTCGAGGTCTAACCAGAAACTATTTTTATTGAGTATGAAGGCGTTTCTCCTTCCAGGGAATTTATATTTCTTCAAATAAATAAGTAAATATTTGCATTATATTCCCCTAACATTAATCCGACAAATTAATAAATATTCATTTCCTAAGCATTATATACAGCTTACTACATAGTATCCTTAGAAAAATGTTCTTGTGCACCCCGTACGTTATCAAGGTATAATCAAAGAATCGGGCATTTGTTTAAATAGTGGATAGGGATAGCTGTCTTGGTTGCGGGAGATTATGCCTTTATTGTTGAGTGGTATCATGCAGAGGTCATCGGGAAACCACTGCATGTTATAATGTTGCTTTTCATTTCGTTGTTCATTCCTCTGTAAGTCAGGATTACATGTGTCCAAGGGAACTATTACCAAATGTAGCTTGTAGATACAACAACAACCTTGGAATTAGAGATTTCTGAATCGGCTGAGCGTTGGGGAGAGCCTAAAACTTGTTCTCAATTCTACAACGAACAGGTGCAGGTGATCTATAATAACTAAACAGCTGTTGTAGGAAGTGCGTTGCCGGAAGTTTGGTGTGGCCTCAGTGCTATTTCCTGCCGGTTTACACAGGAGCCAGCTAGGCAAGTCAATGGTAAACCAACAATCTCTACCATCAACAAACTCAATCCAACTAAAATCCTCTGGAAAGCCAGGGGTGGTGATTCGATGAAACAGGAAAGTTAATAATATTTTGCTGAAAGGATCTAGTATAGTATTATAAGTACTATATATAATGTTGATATTGACATTTAAACCAATAAAGTGGAAATACTTTCAGAATAATTGGTTTAGCGATCAAAACGAAAGGTGAACGAATCGCCTCGGTAGAGAACCACAGAAAAATATTAAAACATTATATTCTTTAAATAAAAAGATAAAAGGAGAGAGAACAGCAGCGAGGACAATTACTCTCAGAGCAGCGGGCATATAATTTCTCACTGTCAGCCAATATTAAAGCCTTTTATCTTTCCCACAAAGATTAGTCTTTCGGCGTACTAAATGTAAAATTGCTGTTCTACAAATCTTACGTTTACAGAAACAAAGAGAGGAATTAGTAAAATTATCAAACAACACTTAAGATGTGAAATGAGAAACAATATTTTGTGAGTATTCCATATGACATGCATAATAAATGTTATAAGATATATACCGGTATTTTGTTAGAGGCATTTCATATGGCTAATGCTAACAGAGTACGAGATGTATGTAGATATCACGCATTTCCAAACCTTCATTGGTTGTAAGGAAATGTTCGGCGGGCAAATATCTAATAGCTACATCTACAATGTCTGAGGGACGTGTCTTAATCTATGCAGCAGTCTAGGTTTTATTATTAACCTTACTCATATTATCGTCTTCCCAAAAACCCTAATAGTTGCAACTACAAGGGCCTTAAGACCATGATAATGATATGGTCATCATAATTATTTCAGCATAGAGTGCCAGCAAATAATAATTTACAATAATTTTATTGCTAATGTTAGTTACTCATTTTAGGAAGAGAGTAGGAAGTAGTCGGATCAGTAGTTGAAATGTAATTGACGAGAAATCTCAGTTTGCATTCGTCTTGGCAACTCATTACACATTATAGAATTTGGCAAGGCATACATCTGCCTTTCTTGCCAAATTCTAAATTTGAACGTATCCGTTGATACACAGCCTTAAAAATCAGTAAAATTTTGCTTACAGTCTTTTATAACACAGGAAAGGAGGGAACTATAAATTATTGTTCAACAGGACTATAAAATATTGTTATTTAAACTACAAGAAACAAAAAAATATTCTGTTTATAATACTCATAATTTACACAGTATTCATCATAACTTTTGTGCGGTAAAATTGGAACCTAGTAGGTACTAGAAAAAGTCCGTCACGCAGGGGCTGCGTAAGCAAAGCAGATTACCCACATTTTGGAATGATCTCATCTCAGCCTATATTCTCTATTCCTAACAACAAAACATCCGATGAGCAGAAGTGGGTGGTTAACAAAATCATAATTGATAACGTCATCACACTAACTATTAGCATGTATCTCACATAATAAAGGTCCGTTGAAAACAAACTTTTGTATTTATGCTTGGAATAATATGAGACTAATAAGCAGTGGGTGTTTTCTGAAGGCCGAAATACAAAAAATGCCAATATCTCGGTTAATATTGGAGGTAAAGAAAACATATATAGAACATCAAATTTACAATAAGATTAGTTCTATACACTTTTTTCGATACGACGTATAATAACGGAGATATTTTGAGTTTTCGAAATTCACACGGGATTGTGGTCGCACGCACACACACGCATGCAATTTCGAACGGACCTCATTTTCGTCACCTCCTACGTAGGATAGATGGATATTTGTGGAAATTTGTCCACCTTAAAGCATAGCAAATCAAAAGTTTTAAAAACATTTGAAAACTTCGACTACTAAGACTCGATGATACAGCTTCCAAATCACATTGCCCTTTAAGTCCAGACCACTCTTGTATCTGGCAGGTCACATAGGAGAAAAAGTTATAAACTCTGGCCATATTTTGAACGAGAATCTTCGGAGCAGGGGGAAAACAATCAAAAAATCAAAACATCATTTCTTGCCAAAATATTTCTCAAATTGTAAATGTGCTGGTAGAATACGATAAAGACATAACATAATAACACATTGCTTAAAATACCCACATTTGAGACTCTGCAGTTCCCACTTAATTTATATTATTATCACATTACCCTCAAAAGAAATATTTCCTTGCACACTTTTGAGATCAGGAACCAATTAAACGTTCTTAATAAAAAAAAGAAGAACCAAATGACTCTTTTAATCTCAAATAGTTAGTTACATTTATTTAAAGAGGTTTAAAATGACAAAGGTGGCCGAGGCGGAAAGCGTGGTTACAACTGACATCAATAACCTGCGATATTATCTTCCTTATAAATCCAATAAACGTTCGTTGACAATGACGTTCGCCGAGAAGAATGGTTCGAAAAAAAAAGACGAATCCATTTGACACACTTACCCGTGACAATTTTCTATTCTCCTTACATATTACTTGTGAATACAAGGGAATTATACTTGTATGCCTAACAATATTAAAACTGATCTGATGTTTTATATATAGAAAAAAAAAGTTCATTTTTTCCCTGATTATATACATTTTGATACATTAAAAAATATACAGGAATCTATATTGAAGCGGAATACTAACTCAGGGAATTAATTAAACACTTTAAGAAATATAATTGCAATGTTCAGAAATTGAAAACAGACCTTCCATGACACTTGTTGAGGGCTATTTAAATTGAGCTTTATAACTGCCCAAAAACACTATACTCCTTCTTTTACAAAGTATACCTCAGTGAGGAAGGCGGGATAAAATAAGGAGGGAAAACTGACAGCAACTTTATAACTACGACTTTAAATTTTTAAAGTTTAACTTAAAACTTTATAAGTACGAAGTTGATTTTTTCAGCCCTTTCCTCATAACCATGAAACGACAATTCCATGTCCTTCTCTCTGGTTAAGCACCTAGGTATTCTAGCAACAATGTCTAACCCTCCATTTGCTTAAACCAAGCTCGGCCAAGAAAAGTCCGACACGCAGGGGCTGCGTGAACTAAGCAGATTTCTTAAGTGATGTTTTAAAATAGAGAAATTTCACGAGAGCCGAGCAGTTAAGGAGACGGCTGAATTAGCTTTTGGCGGGAAAGTCACTCCTCCGTTGGCCGTCCAGATTTAATAAAAATGCAAATATCTCGGTTAATATTCAAGATAGAGAATATGCATATAACAATATTTATAGTAAATTTAATTTGCCATAGGATTAATTCTATACAAGTTTTCGATCCGACGTATAGTAACGGAGATATTTTGAATTTTCGAAAATCCTTCCCTCTAAACCGTGGTCCGATTTCAGCCGTTAACGAATTTGATCTTTCATTTTACGAAAAATGACTAAATATCGAGTTTGGTAACGATCAAACAAAAATTGCGACCGCTAGAGCGGTAACAGACAAATATATACATACAGTTTTGAACGGATCTACTAGGTAGGATCGATGGACATTTGAAGAAAAATTTCGAAAATTCCGTCATGAGTACAATCTCAATAGCTGATTTCCCTTGAGGGAAATCTGCTAAAATAGCAACATAGAAAATTTGTTATTAGACAAACTTTCCAACAATTACATTAATTAATACTTAAAAAATAAATTTACCATTTAACCTATATTCTCTTCACAATTACATCCTGTTATTTGGGAAAAAGGAAAGAAATTTGAAATTGTATATAAAAATATTCATTTATAATGAATTATTAAAATTGGTAAGTCATCTGACAGAAAATCATTTCATTTTCACCATTTCGAATGCTTTCTTTTGTTTAATTTTTTTGTGACTATTTGGTTATTTTTTTCCTTTGTGAATCAGCTGATTTTTATTGAATTAAATCAGCTGTTTTATATGTATTTTTTAATATAACACATTTTTTAAATAAAAGAATAATAAAACAGTCGAGTAACAGCAGCCTACCAAGCAATATCTCAGTTATTCCTAGTTTAATTAAGTTTAAAAATAGTTTCGCACATTCGGCGGATATGAAGTCTAACATAGTTAATATTTCAGGTCAATATAAGGCATTAATATTTTGGTAGAATTTCTTACAATTAAAATTTCAATTTTGCCAAACCTTGGGATCTATTATCATTCTGTAAACGATAAAATAATTTCATAAGAAACATGTAAATATATTTATTAGTTTTTATAGTTTCTTCCAAACTATTCTTTCCAGTTTAAAAAATATAAATATACAGATGACCAGTCCCACCCATCCAGTTAACTTTTTATACAAAATGGGGCCCACGATTTAAAGAAAAATCCACTTTATTTTTTTAGACATGTTTTATTTAGGAATGATAATCATCCATAGCGAGAATGGAAGAGGTGTAAGGATGGAACCGGCCGGCAATTGTGTTATAACTCGGTCTCCAGTTTAAAGTAGGACAGAGGTCATCACGTCCTCCGCCCAGCGAAAAATAATTACTCCACTCCAAAGAGGTTCCCTCTGTCGTTAGACATTCACAATCGAGTGAGTCGCTTGCGTAAGCAGTCTCTCTCTAAACTGTCATATTGTATCTTCATGCAAAAAAAAAGTCCATTCAGTCATATAAAAGCCATATTTTAATTATTTAAACCTAATACTTATTTTAGTTCAATAAAGAACTACAATTTAATAACAATAAAGAACTACCATGCGCTAACCCTAAATAAAGAACTATCTCGGTAATTATTCAATCATAATTATAACCAAAGTCTGCATATTCATGGGGGCTAATGCATTCCAGTCAGCATAGGAAATAGTGGAGGCTACAGGCTACACAGGGATGGCAATCCAACAATTCTGCCAATGAGTGGGATTTTCCACATGACGCCTTGTATTGCTGGATGGTCTGGTGCAGAATGCAATGGAAAAACACTGCAAGTCCTTGTGGACTCTCTTATTCCGGTAATCAGGTTTACATGATCTCGCGAACAATTACCAGGTGTAGCCAGTAGATACTATATTTCAAATTGTATGAACGAAAATGTCATTCAATAATAGAGAATAATCACTACATTGTAATATATAATTTGCAAAGAAGTACGTGTTTAAGTACAAACAACTATTCATCAAGAAAAATAATATTTTACTTATGGATAAAAACAATTTTGTCATCAATATATACTTAATCCATTTTTTATTAACGTCCAATTTTTTGCTACTATTGCCAATTGGGACGGACTATCTACAGGTTACCGCCCTTTTCTAAGGGCGGGACTAAGGATTTTATTTAATGAGTTCGTCACTAAATTAATTTCTATTGCCCAGCTGGGAATCGAATTCGCCCTTCTAGGTTTACAAAGCCTTTAGCTCACATGGTTAACCTGAGCTCCTTAATCATTCCTGCTACTTTAAGATCTATTAACATTTTTCCCCCCATTACAAAATCGTGTCCTATTGGAATGTTAGAACTGAGCGGTTGAACTTAAAAAAAATTAGCACTAAGGAAACAGAATATTCCCATCGTACAGAACAGTGATAATTAATTGTTTGGTGTAATACAAGCAGAGGTTTTAAGGGAACCTATACTGCCCAAATGTTTGGTCTTAAAAGTGAAAGACGAAATGCAGAGGGGTAACCCTGAATAATTTCTCTGTGGGGTATATAAGAGAATTTACAGGAAAACAATGGAAATTCATAACTCAGAATGGTCATTTTTTATATTCATTTAAGTAATTTTTCCCTGATTAAAGAATTGTGTTAATTTCAATTATTCTGTGTTAATATAATATTTCCATTTCGCGAAGGATACACTCCTATGTAGTCCCTGAGTACGGCTTTGGTTTTTGTTTGGCGATGGATGATAAGTTTTGCTAGTTCCGATTATCTTCAAGTTCATAGACTGAAACTCTATAAAAACTGAAGTGAGTGGTTTAATAAATGCTAGAAATACACAGTGGACTAGTAGACAGTGTATGATCCATAATAGTGATGCATATATTTGGTGAAACTGGAAAGATAATTTGAATAGATCCTTGAGGAGCGGAAGGGAGTGGTCAGATAATTAATTTTGTTTGTATACAACCATTTATCCGTTTAGATGGTGTGATCTATCGCCTACAAACAGATATTAATCTCACAACTTCATCAACTCGTTATCCGCACTGAAATTTACATATTAAATAAATACTTGGTGGTCTCCCATCCTGTTCATTATTCATAAACGATAGCAAAATAGTACTCTCTCAAAGCAACATTCTTCAACGAAGAAAGTTTCCAATGTAAGGTATGTGACTCATATTTGATAAAGGGCTCATGGTGACATAATAATAGGGAATCAGGAAGTTGGCAACCGGTTGAAAAGTAATCTGACCAGCTATGACGGCCATCGTAAACAAATTGTAAAAAGTAGCAAAGAATAATGAATAACCCAGACTATTCAAATTAGTCTACAAGATATAAAGATAAAAGTTCTGGGAACTACTAAATGCGAATACATAGAAAGTATTTTAAAGAAGAAATTCTCTCTCGCTAGCGGTTTCATGATTTGATTGATGACCAGATTCCCAGGATTCTACTTTCAGGAATATAAGAGCTTTGGGAGAGAAATAATAGTGGATCTTAAGACCCCTTTTATTATGTACTCCACAACCAATGCAAAAACGTATAAAAAGCTAGCTAATACAATTATTGTTTGATAAACACTTCGATGTCAATACATTATCATTTTAGCTAATTATCAAAAGTAGAACATGTATATTGATTGTTTTTCTGAATCTAGGAATTGCATTACTATAAATAGGCATTGGAATCACGACGAAGGTTTAGATAGTTTGCCAAATGCAATTAAACATCCTTGAGGACAAAAACAGACTTAATTTTTTTTTTTTTTTTTTGCATTTGAAAACACGAATTTTTGCATTATTATCAACGACATTATACCACAAACTGTGGGGAAACTACTATTGTGGCCCACCTAAATAAAAAGATAAAAAAAAGTTTGTGTGCTCCATTTGGCACACACCTGGAAGAATTGGCCAGTCCAAAAATGACATAAGCCCACAAAGGGGAGAGTAAAGGGGAAAGCAAGCGAAGAGTAGAGGGCTATATTTAGAAGGATTTCTCATTGGCCGGGGGTCTGGAGACGCCGTTCTGACTGGAGAGACGTACGTCAGGCCGTTGGGTCGCAAACAGATCGATAATGTAGCAGCCGTAGTAATGAGCTCCAACACTACTCTCCGAAGAGGATCCCAACTACAGCCAAACTGGTGGAACAAATGTATCCATAACCGAGGGGGCAGAAGAAAAAAACCTAAACAAAGTATTTAACTTCAATATTATACTTTAAATTAACCTACTTCCACTTTATGCGATTATGGTTAATATACAAGTTACGCCCTATTCTAACCAGACTGGAAGTGAGGGGTTTGTTTGTCACTGAATTAATTCCTATTAGTCAGGTAGGAATCGAACCGCTAGATATACATAGTGCTTAAAGATTAAAGCCTTAACTCAGGGCACATCAAATCAAATAATGGGTACAATGATTCATATATATTAGAAAACGGATACATATCATACCCACCACTCAAGGTTAAACCCAGTATTATCAGGAAATTACTAAAATTATCTTATCTTTCAAGTATTTTTGCGAATGTGCATACACTCCCTCATAATTGATTAGAATATCATCGAACCAAATTTCAACTTATTAAAAAAAGGCAGGATTTATTCAAGAAATGTAATTAATTCGAACAGATAAGTATGAGTAGTTGTTGGGTAAACTAAGCACATTCCCCTCATGCTAGAACACCATTCTGATATTACAATGTTCTATTTCTTCCATAAAATTAGCCCGTGAAAACAGAATTATCAAAACTATTAGGCATGACATCAGAATGGCAGTTTCCTACAGTCGCCTTAAAAAATGAAAACTAGAGCAGGAGTGATTAAATATCGAGTGTGGTATAGATCAATGAAATGTGATGTCGTCAGGTCGCGAAGTTTACCACAAATCACTAATAGTAAGGACGAATGGCATCAATATAGTATTCAAATTGGAATGTGACATGAGTAGGGGTGGCCCCAATAAACCTGAAATGAAAACGTTTTAAAGCCTCACAAACTGAATTTTGTCTTCAAGGTTTTGGAAAGAACTGTCACTACTACACGGCATATTTTGCGTTAATCCTTGGCGTGTCTTCAATAGCAGAAGGTAGTATAACAATTATGTAAAAATGTTCCTGGCGAGGCATCACCAAGTCGGGAATCCGGGAGAGCAAAAGAGAATTGAAGTGAAAGGTACCGTTTATTGACCTTCTGCCCAAAACTACAGAGAAATATTGGTTTAAAGGTCACGCCTTTCAAACATAATTTAAAATTGCTTCTAGGCATCTCCTCAAAATGATATGAATTTTATTATATTAGATAAATTTCCCAAATTCAACGTTCCTTGGGGGTGGGAGGAGGCTTCACTACTTCTAACAAATATCTCATACTTCGACTAAAATTAAAACTATAAACAAAATGCTCATCAGAAAGAAAAAACAATATTATTGATTAAGTGTGAAAGAAGCAGAGGGGACTTTGCTCTTTTTGGCACTTCAAGCGGCAGCAGGGAGCGAAAAATAAAGTAAAAGTATTTAATCCTAAGAAGTGGGATTAACATGAACTTAAAGAAAATCAAAACTGCTTCGTCCATTTTTTCACCAATCCTGGCGGATGAATTCAGAGTGTTTTGTCAATTACATTCCTGCACACCGACTCCTAGGCTCATGGTAATTTCCACTTTTTACTAGTGGTTCAGTGGTGGATTTTTGGAATGGCCAATGTTCACGCAAGATGCTCGGGAGTACCACATACAGTGTAATCCTACCACATGATAATAAATTTTAAAAAAATAAGAAGAATGCTATTCATCTATTCTGAAGATTTTTTCCTCTTGACTATCAACAATAGAGAACCATTTTTGGAGTACACTATTCCCTACGAGGAAACCGCCCAAATTAGTAAATACAATCTTCAACCAATTAGCGGGCAATCATCTTGTCTAAAATCAATTAGACAGCTTAACTCCTTAACATCCATTGCCTACATATCAAACTGTTAAGCCCTATATGCCCAGCAAGAACATTTTAGCTAGCTGTTTGTTCCATCATCAATAAGAACTCATTAGAGTCAATTGTATATATACTCTTCGCAAACGAACATCCTATTCTTCGTAAAAGATTCGGCTTAAGACGGCAGTAAGTATTTGAACTTCTGGAATACAACGAATAAGGTGAGAGCGCACCCACTGCGGGCCATTCTCTGAGCAGGATGTGTAAAAAGTATGGAACACCAAGCCATATTTAGCGGATAGGACTAAAGCTCAGGAATCGTGGATGTTAAAATCCTAAACCCCCGAGAATGTCCTTTGAGTTTAAAATAAGAGAAACCCCCGCTAAATTTTCTGACGAGTAGAAGCAGCTGCCCCAGCAGCCCGACCATATTTCGTCCTTGGCAAGCAGCCCCCTCCCAATGTCCAGGGAGAGGTGCGTGGGACCCACACACATACAGAGGAGACGCATTCTCAATGCTCGATTGATTTGGTAAATACTCAGTTCCTGTTGGGTTGGGCAGGGTCCATCTATTTACACTCTCACTCCACACCACTCAAACCACTTTTATCACACATCAAATTATCCTTACACCAAGAGATAAACTGTTATCTGGGTACTGACCCCGCCTGAGCAAAGAAACTAAAATGGTTGCTAGGATTTTCTTGGTATCAAGAATGTAGTGGACAAAAGGACTCTATCAACACCGAACAAATGGGATCTCATACCACATGAAATATCACAGATCTAATTCTTTAACATGATTTATGCTCATCTATAAAATACGTCATAAGAATGTAATACTGGTTTCTTTATCAATATCAATTGTAAGTGAATAGACGGAAGAGAGCGTAAATAAATTGCATATACCTAGCCTGGGGTTTTTCGATCGTAGGTATAACACGGAATACATAAATTGTTAACCAATTGCATCTTGGAGAACCCAGCTAATGATTTTGTGGGAATAGAATCAAGTTCCATTGTAATGATCACCATAATAAATGGACTTTTTAAGATAATAGCAAGGGGGGTCGATCCTCTGGCTATTAAAATAGATTTTTTTGTTTTCAAAGACCACTTTCTTTTTTGTCAGGCACAGTGGCGACGATTCCTAGGGTGTATCTAAAAAAAATGTATCAATGTCACCTATCTAATTGTAACTTTTATAGCAAATGTACTTAAATGTAAAAGTCGAGATATTTATCCATTTTTAATTAGTTTTATTTTAATTTTATCGGTTTTGGGTAAGGACGAGAAGTTCGACAAGAAGCAAATAATCTGAGGAAGATCCATTTACTGGATATATCCCAACATTTACTCAGTATATCTGGCAACACTGCAGAAATTAAAATAACTTCTTATTGAACGAAGCCAAAAGGCATGTCAAGAATGTTGACTACCGGGAGAACACTGTTCAATACACTAGTCGCAATTTCACTAATAGCTTCTTCATTTTGGAGATATTTTCTTCATTATGGAGATATATTCTTCTCGTTTTATCGAACACAACTCTTCCTTCAATTAAAAAAAACAAAAAAAAAACGAAGTTGGGTGGGACCCAACGTCCCAATTCAGTTCCTCTTAAAGATAACGTCCTTCGCGTTGTTAAATGCTTACAGAAGTGTTGGACGACATACTACAATTAATTTAATAATGCTCCACGATAATTCTTTGTTCAATAAAGCTTTAATGAAAATCATTTGAAACAATTCTCATGAAATGGTAAACATATGTTGGTCTGAGACAATAGAGCTTTGTGAAGAGTAAAGTCCATAAGAAGCATAACAATGGTAAACCCGTCATCCAGGGAGTGCGTAAGCTGAGCTTGATTTCCTACGTGCGAATGTCTTTCCACCCTAGATTAACGCCATCCGCCTCTTCTCTATTTGTCACTTAAGAAGAATGAACAAGACTTGAAATTTAAGTTGTACATGCGAAATTAGATATGTAATAGTTTAATGAGAATCCCCCCACTCCTCAAAAGGCGATTTATCAAAAGCTAAAAAAGTCCGTCACGCAGGGTCTGCGTAAACTAAACAGATTTCCCACTTGCTGGTATAAGACGCTAATAATCTCATACTCTATTTCTATGTTAAAAAAAAAAAAACACGAATAAAAGGGTTGAGGGGGAGGGTGTTAATGAAGGCTGAAAACAAGATCGTTCCAATAACTCGCTTAATACTTGAGTTACGAATGAATGTATAGAACAACAATTGTAGAGCATCAATAGCTTAACAATTCCATTCTATAACATTTTGTGATGCGACCCATAATAACGGCGATATTTTGAATTTTCAAAATTCTCACCTCTAACCCCCCACCCTATTACACCCCGATTTCAGCAATTGGCTAATACGATCTTTAGTGTATAATGAAACAGTTAAATGACGGGTATGGTTATGGCAATAAATATTTTCAATTCACGACCTCAAAATCATCTAAATGGATGACGTTATCAAACTACGTTTTTGTATGTATCTCTCAAAGTAAACGTTTAATGAAAACAATATTTGGCATTTAAGCTTGCAATAACATGGTTTATGATATAACAGCTTATTGCTAATATGGCATGAGTCGAAGTGGAGGTTTACTGTAGGCTGAAAATTAAAATATCTCCGTTATTACTAAAGATAGAGAGTAAATGTATATGACACTATTTATAGTAATTTTATTTTCAATAAAATTGGTTCTATACAATTTTTCGAGCCGACGAATAACAACGGAGATATTTCAAATTTTCGAAATTCTCCCCCCCCCCCACTTGTTCGATTTCGGCCATTAACGATCTCGATGGAAATCAGCTAAAATGAAAAATACAAATAAGTCCACTAATGTTCGAGTCACAGCAAAATGCATAATTGACAACAATTGCAGAAAATAATTCTATTTATGAGATAGAAGTTTTTATCCAATACTGGATATATTTACGATTTTGTAAATATCTTGGCCTTAACTTGTCATTAAATGGTTAAATATGAAGTTTTGGTTTATGAGGAACCCTGCACCATCGTTCATCTTTAGAACTAAATTGACTTTCCTTTTCAGACTTATTAACCCGCTGTGATTTGGCTACTCCATACCTTGACATCAACAATATAGCAATACGAAGAAGACAATCAAAATATTATCTGTAATTCTCAGTGAATAATATCACCAGGAGGTGGTAAAGATAAATAATAATAAATTTTTCAACAATCGAGTCTCACAAAATATTCAAATTTTCATTAGTTTTATGGACCCCGATTGTCCACTCAGGTTTCTGAAGTGTAACTTCTACACTGTAGTCTGCCAAGATCAGTTTATGAAACACCTAGAGCCTGGGGAGGAGAAAAATATTTGCAAACACAAATTAAATCTCTACAAAGACCTCAGCCTAGCTCCAGCAAATACTGAAACTTAAGCAGACCCAAGCTTACATGGTGTCTGATATTCGTTAATCTTAGTTTTATAAGAATAGACTACATTTTAAGCGACAAAGAAATTTTTGAAGAAAGAGAAACTAACATCAGTTCTAATTATTTGCTCAAAAGAAGATTCATTTTACCAATGGGATGGCATTCAATTCAATTTTGTTGTTCCTATTAATGTTTATTTTGCCAAAAAAAAATTATAATAATCGAAACAATAAAACATTTAAAGTTTTAAAAAGGTGAGATTATAAGGTATTTGTAATAATTAACATGAGGACAAACACATTAAGATGGTTACAAATAGCAAAAATTTGTAAAACCCTAGCCAAGAAATTAATTAGTTTTCCACATTAGTTTTTTAACTTCCAAGAAGCCCATGATAGTAATAGTGTTGGGTCTTAATATACTTTGTAGTGCAGTTTTCATTCCTGTCTGGGCTACACAAATTTATTTAGTGATAAAATCATTAAATAAAATCCCTATTCTCACACTGTCTGGATAAGGGTAGCAACCTCAAGTAGAATAGAGTGGGCTTTAATAAATAAAAACAGCATAAGTTTCATTAAAAAGCAGGTAAAGTAAAGATTAAACTGATAGTACGGAAATCCATAATTTTCTAAATAATGACATATTTATTTAATTAAGATAAATCATAAATTTACAAAGATAACAGCAAATTCTTCTGAGACACTGAATATAGGCATTATAGTCTCATAATCACAAACTCAATTCCAAATAGTTTTCTTTGAAACATTAACTTCAAAACAATTGATAATTATGCATCTTTCAAAAGAGTAACGAAGAGAATAATTCTATTCTGTATTTAGTATTAGCATACTATGATCAGCTAAATTTGTGTTCAAAATCTGAAAAATTCATTTTTAAACAGTAATACCTTACCATAAAACCAGAAACCTGTTGGAAATCACAGCTGTACAAGAGAATATAAGTTTCATTTTAAAAGACGGCTTGAGGTTAAAGTATAATTTATGGAGTTGTATTTAATACTTTTTGATAGCAATAAGCCATACATTTATTCATATTTAGTCATGAGAATCTATCTAATGGAGGGCTTATCAAATAAAATCCTAATTTTCACCTAAGAAAAGATCTTCATTAGATAAAAACACAAATTCTGAAGGGATTCTTTCAGAAACAAACCACTCATGAAATATAATAAATGCCTTATAGGACCTGGGCCTGTAGTCAGTGCCTTAAACCATTCAGTGATGTCAGCAGCAAGGAAACTCTAATTCCAACCTAACTCTCCCTCGCATACCTTACCACATTTTCTTTGAGAACCTCTGATGTACCATTCTCTCGATGTACACCAACCAGCCTCAACAATCTGCTCTTCATCAACACCTATCAGTAAATTCTCCAAAAGCTAACAGCCTCAATTTACAAATCTATTGTTTCAGTCTAACTTCTGATCCTCAACCTGTGTTCCTCTCATACATGTTTATTTCACAGCTGGAAATACCTTTCTCAGGACAGGTGAGTTTTAATTGGAGAAAGGATTCAGTTTCAATAATGAACTTCATCAAGAGGAAATAATGAAAGGATGGCAACCACATATTAAAATGATAATCAGGTCAGATTTGGGCAGAAGTCTAGATATCAGAATGTAGCTTGCTCAGTAGTTTAAGGGGAAATACCCAAAGTATAAATATAAACTGATTAATACAACTCTGCAACAGATACAATATGCAGTCTCTATCAGTATCAAAATTGATTGACAATTGAAATTTGAAAACAATAAGAAGAAAAAATAAGAATGCTTCAAAAAGACGTCTGTCCACAAATATATAAGACAAATGTATGAGACTTCTAACGCCTTTGGTGGTAATTCTATATCAATACATGGCTAATAACCAGTTTATTGATGTATAGCTATGGACTTTTAGAGCCTGTTAGCCCCTGACAACATAAATAGATCTTCAAGGTTTTTTTCATTTTTGATGACTAAGCCACTTTCAGTCTCAAGTATCACCAAGAAATAATGAACCATTCACAGCATTTTAGAAATAGATATTCAGACTTCTGAGAAAGATAACAGTAAGCAGACATGGGCTTAACAATTACTGTATTTAAAAAAAACAGTAATGAATCCATCTTTGTTTTAGATACAAGAAACAAGAGTTTTTAAAAATTAAAATTTCTGGCTCCGACAAACAGAAAAATACACTTCAATTACTCAATGAGACCCCCATGGACACACAAATCTTCTAGTCAAGCTTTATTATTTTAAACGTATCTAGAGCCATCTAACATTCTATTTCTCCAGTCTAGTGCTCTAAGCTCAAAGAGGTATTTTATGACTTATCTAAAATGATGTAATTCGAAAAGAAATAAAAATTTGATCAAAAAATAGTATTAGACATGCATACAGTTTCAATTGATGAGATACTTTTTACACTCTCCTAAGATTAAATAAATCTCTCATAATTAAACTATTAAAAAACAGTAAGTTACATTAAAATAAATATAAATGAAATACATATTTATACATTTCAAAATGTTTTTTAGTTCAATTACTTTAAGCTAATCTATTCAATTCTTCAAATATTTCTTTCCTGAATAATATGCTAAATAAGAGTCAATGGATTCTATTTAATAAATCTCTTGTAAACTGTCAGAAGTAATTTCGAAAAATTCCAGAATTCAATCCCAAATGCAAGCCACAAAGTAAATTAATTTCAAGGTAAAATGCTCAATTTATATGTTGAAGTTTCCAGGCTTGAGCTAGACCATAAACTTTTAATTAGGCCCCACTCATTAAAAGTTTATGATTAGGCAAGCTGAAGTTTATTGGCAAGCCACCCTTCGGAGATGTAAATCCACCTCTGGCAGGAAAATATTTAAAGACTGTAACCGTGTATCAGTAGTAGCCTGTACACCAAAGGAAGATGGAAATGGTCAGCAAACTTCAGGAAATCAATCTAATGAACCACAATATTAAAATGTTCTCAAAAGATCAACCGAATTACAGTCATATTACTTGGACAAATCCATCAGACATGCTGTCAAAATTACTGAATTATAATCAGAAATATCCCTGAAAATAAATATCTTTATAGATAAATCTGTAAAAAATAATAATATTAAGAAACAATAAGAAGCTCAAAATGACGATAGTAGGAACCACAACGAAGTGATTATCAGTATTAACATTAGTACTGATATAAGACGGGATAATAAGTGAACAAATAATAATAAAAACACATAAAACTTCTTTTTAACATAACTGCAGTTATGAAGGAAGAATATCGCAGAACTCTAATCTCATAGAAATTGCCAAATATGCCAAGCAGTTGAATTTCTAAGTCATAGAAATGAAATAATCTAGATGCCTGAAATATATGATAAAAATTGGATAAGCGAAATATGAAGTAGTATGAAAATTAAAATAGTTGAAATAGCCTATAAAACTGGAGACTAAGAGTAAATATGTATTAGAGGAATCAATTAGTGTTTCATTTAAGCATTGCTGTTTTCTTTATTACTCGTCAATTTTCAATTAAAAACTAAGAGAAAAATAGAGGGAAAATTTTAGTAATAAAAGAGAAGTAACTTTTCATTCAGATGTGCTACATGAATGATGTAGTACTAATGAAAAATATTTCTAATATAAAAAAGTTGCCAATTATATTTGAATTGATATGTACTGTTTTATGGGCAAATTTAAAGTATTTAACTTACTTCCTCTCTCCTCATTACTTCCAATTGTAATTTTTTTGCGTACTCTTCACATTCTTCTTTATATTTCTCCATTTCTTCTTTAGTTTGTCTCATTTTTTTCTTTAGTACGTCTAAAAGCGTGCCTTGTTGTATGTTAGTTGTCATTTTGCCGGCGATTTAAGAATAAATACGAGAATAAAGTTTAAAATAGAATATGCAAGGAGCACTAAGCGTAAAAATAAAGCCGATATCACAGAATAATGATGAACGGAATGTTCAAGTAACTGGCAATATGGTCGAACGAAACGAAAAGTCCAGAGACGAGTCGCCAACTCAACTGGACTTGTTCAGAGGGCGCCGGCCGGGCCACGCCTTCTGGAAAATAGTCCCAAGCTAGGCAATAAAACAATTAGACTTTAGACATATATTGCGGTTTTTATTAATATTTAAAAGATCTCTAGTCATTAATTCTATAGCAAAAGTTAGTCTGAACAACTCAGTATAACTTTTATCCAGTATTAATGCACATGTGAGCGGTATCCCTCCGCAGGTAGCGCAACCAATCAGAAACGAGCTCTGGAGCATTGACTTGGGCGGAGAATTTAAAAAGAAGACCGGGGTTTAAAAAGTAAGTATAGTGCTGCTACTTATTTTTATATAAGCCCTTTTATATATTGTAGCAAAAATATAAATATGGGAGAAAATGTTAAGTGTTAAAATTTATCTAAATTCATCGATCGAAGATATTCTTCCTCGCTATAAACCAAACAAGTAAAGAAGACTCTTAATTAATTAATACGTTCATATTAATGTTTTTTTCAAATTGAAAAGGAAACAATATAGAACAAGTATATCATACTTGAATAAGTAAACAACATTCTTTTCACCACTTTTCCCACCAAAAATTGTTGCTAACTTCAAATGACATTTAAAGGCCAGTCAGAATTGTTATTTTGTGTGCTCACTCATGAGCACACAAAATAACAATTCTGATCATAAACAGCATCCAATCAATAGTAAACAATACCCGTAGAGATGACAATGTATTTATTTTGGAAGGTCATTTGGGAAAGAAGTTTATTAATTGGTAAAGATGGTTCTCGTCATAATGAATAGTTCAAGAAATTAGTCATCTACAAATAACACGCCCATATATTTTGTTTAATGAGACTGGCATTTGGTACGATAATTATAAAGTATGCCAAGCCACGTGGGTTGAGAGTTCGAAAGAGGTCAAGTAGTAATCTGAGCCTGAGGAAAAGGGAGGTTCCAATTATTTTGACTGGTGACTCATAAAATTTATCTACTCTATATTGCTAAGGAATTTTCCCCAGCCTAAAATAATTCAAAGAGTATATTAATCAAACTCAATGTAATAAATTGTATAAACATTTTTGAATCAACAGTACTATAAGGCAACGCCCAAAGGTGACGTTCGGCAAAGGGAATGCCAGTCACGTGACCACCTGTTACGTCACTCCTAAGTGACGGAGTGGGGTTTAAGGGTGGGAAGGATCCGGCAACGCCGCATCAGCTGTTGCCCATATGACAGGTGAGAGAGGTTCTAGAGAAGGTTTGGCATGACTAACCCTTTTAAGCTGGCTGTTGAGTACGTTGTGCAACTCATTCTTGATGACAGAGAACTTCATGAGAGTGTCAGAGCTGAAGATGGAGGTAGCGAAGCTGATGCCGGGATAATCGGAGCATACCCTCCTTCTCCGCCGTTGTTCCCGCTCTGCTATGACTTCGGTCCGCTCTGAAGTGCATCGGAGCCGTGCAAGCTCTTCTTCTTCGGCTTCCTCGTCGCTCCTGCTGCTGCCGTCGCCTGCTGAGCGCTCCTCCCTAGCTGTCGGTGGTGGAGACGGAGAATTCTTCGAAGGAGAAGCTGATGGTGACGGAGATGACGACTTGTAGATCTTCGATGACAGCCGGCGGCGATTCCTCACCCTCTCGCTCCCGATCACAATTCTTTCTGCTTCCGATGGTGTTCCCACGGTGGCTGACTTGTCTTCATCAGCCGCTCCAGCCCCTCCGCTCTCAGACATAACTGTCGGCCAACTCACGTAATTCTCAGACTGCCATCTTGGAGCAGGGGAGGTGGCGTAACCTCTCGGCTCCGACCAGTACTAACCGAGTTTCGCCATCTCTCCGCTCAGCTGCGCTGCAGTTCACATTTAGAACATCCCCACTCTTCCCGCGCCAGATATGAATCACATGCTTTTCCAACATATAACCATATAGGGCATCTATCCACATAAGAAGATTAACTTCGTGTAAAGGTAGTATGTTGGTAAGTAATCTGATATATAGGGCTTGCCATATTCGGAGATGAAGAAGGCATTCTATTCTTAGAATCCACCCCTCTGGCAGCTCTTCATTATATTTAGCGTTGGAGATGGTGTCCCTCGGGCGTTTGTGTTGTCCCAGTCAAATAACAATGCCTTGGCCCACTTCTCCTAATGTGAAACCTAATTAAACATTCCAAAGTATCCTTTACCATCTCTATCTCCATTCAGTTGTAACATTCATTTGCTCATCATATTTTTATGTATTCATATAATTTACGAACAATGAGTTTCAAATTATTAACGCTTGACTTTTGTTTCGCATCAGAAAGGTTAAAATATTTCTGTATTTTTTCTGCACTTTCTTCATAAAGTATCTCATCACCTTCATAAAATTAGCAATGAATTTTAGTTGATTGGAAAACTCAAAAATCTTATAAAATATGTATTAGTCCCTGGAGCACGTAGTAAAACTTAGATCAAAATGCATACAGTAGTTCATAAAACGTCCCAAACGAGTAAAAAGCTGATACCAAACTCATTTCCTGGTAATTAATGCACATAGATTAAATGGCCCAATCTGCCAGGATTTTAGATATTTTGAGAAGGTTCGCTAAAGATAGTCTCAATAATCATCAGCACGCTTATAACTAAAAAAAACAACCCTGTCTCACGTTTCAAACTCTAAATCTCAAAAAGAACTTTACATGAAAATCAATAAAACAAAATTTAAGCTGGATAAGGGTTTTTAGTGACAAAATAGACTACAGTAAAAGTCCGTCACGCAGGGGCTGCGTAAACTAAGCAGATTTCCCACATGAAGTTTTACAATAGAGAAATTTCACGAGAGCCGAGCCAGTCAAAGAAACGGCCGAACTAGCTTTTGGCGGGAAAGTATCTCTCGTCCGTTAGGCTCCGAGATTAAATTAAAAACAATTCAATCTCAAAAAACAACAAGAGCACAAAAGATGGACTTACCGTTAATGATAGCAGCGCTCTGTACACGTATTACGCCAACACTAAATAGTACCACAGAATATCCATTATTTGTAAGACTTAATACTGCTGTGGATATTAAGTAAACAAATAAAGGGCAAGTCAAATGGTAAGAACCTTCCTGATAGCACACAGTATGAGTTGTAAACAATCAGGTTAGCCAGCTTTTACCGGAAATAAAAGCAATTACGGAAATATATTTGAATATAAGTTATAAATTTTATTCATATAACTATTTATTATATCTAGTACTGTAATTAATAATAGAACGTAACCTACAACGTAATACGGCTGGATTGTAAACAAACAACCTTGTAGTGCAGTATCGATAGATAGACCGGAAAAACAAACAATTAAAGAAATATATCTGAATATAAAATATTAATTTTATTGGAAACTATTTATTATAGTTGTTAGTGGAGTAATTTGAAATGAATCAAAATAATTTCTATCTCAATCACTCAGATTTTTATAGTCCAAGAAAAAAAGGGGGGGAGGGGTTCAACAGAACGTATTCGTTTGTACCTCGTAAAATAAAGCTTTGTTGAAAACAATATTTTGTATTTAACCTAATAATGAGGTGGTTCATTAGATATCAGCTTATTATTAATTTTTCCCTAGTAGGAGTGGAGGTTTACTGAAAGCGGAACTCGTTACAAAAAATACAAATATCTCGGTTACTACTCATTATACGTAAAATATGTATAGAACAATATTTATAGTAAACGTAATTTGCAATAAGATTGATTCTATACAATTTTTCGATCCGACGTATAGTAACGGAGATATTTCGATTTTTCGAAAATCCTCCCCTCTAAACCCCCCCTCCCACTTGTCCGATTTCAGCCGTTAACGAACTTGATCTTTCTTTTTACATAAAACGCTTAAATATGAAGTTTGGTAAGGATCAAACAAAAATTGCGACCGCTAGAGCGGTAACAGACAAATATATAGATAGATCTATATATATATATATATATATATATATATATATATATATATATATATATATATATATATAGATATATATATACAGTTTTGAACGGACCTCATTTTCGTCATCTCCTGGGTAGGATCGATGGACATTTGAAGAAAAATGTCGAAAATTCCGTCATGAGTACAACCTCAATAGCTGATTTCCCTTAAGGGAAATCTGCTAAAAACCTTATGTGAGAAACATATGCCATCCCTGTACTCGAATTAAATAAAATTAGCAGAATGTATTGATGCACTTTAATTTACATGATTTCATTTGAAACTTACACACGATATTCCCGTGCAACTCATCGCATCAAAAAATGCCATATAACATAGTTTATAAATTTGTTCATGTTAAACACAAACGCTTTCTATACAAATGTTTATAACTCTAACTGGTACGAAAACATTTGTAATTTTTTAGCAGATTTCTCTTAAGGGAACTAGCTATTGAGCTTTTACTCATAACGCGATTTCCAAAAAAATTACTCAAATGTCCATCGATCCTACCTAGTAGATGACGAAAATGAGGTCCTTCAAAATTATATACTATATTTGTATGTTACCGCTCGCAATTTTTGTTTAATCGTCACCAATCGATATATAAGCGTTTTATGTAAAACTAAAGACTAAACGTTCGTTAACGTATGAAATGGGATGGGGGGGGGGGTTAGGGAGGAGGAATTTCGAAATATCTTTGTTACTTAATGTCGGATAGAAAAATGGTTCCCTTAAGGGAAATCAGCTATTGAGGTCGTACTCATGACGAGAGTTTTGAAAAATTTCCTCAAATGTCCATCGATCCTACCCAGGAGATGACGAAAATGAGATCCGTTTAAAATTATATATATATATATATATATATATATATATTTGTCTGTTAACGCTCTAGCCGTCGCAATTTTTGTTTGATCGGACCAGTGGGAGAGGGGGTTAAGAGGGAGGATTTTTGAAAATTCGAAATATCTCCGTTATTATGCATCGAATCGAAAAATTGTAAAGAATCAATCTTGTTGCAAATTAATGTTACTATAAATATTGTTCTATACATTTTTTTTGTTTCTTGAATATTAACCGAGATATTTGCATTTGTATTGTGTGTGTTCGGCAGGAGTCGGCTATGTTCGGTACTTTCCGCCGAGAGCTAGTACGGCCGTTTTCGTAACTATTCGTCCCTCGTGAATAGGTTTAGAGATTCCTTACTATTGCTGCCGTTAGTATGCAGATTTCTCTATTGTAAAACTTCACGTGGGAAATCTGCTTAGTTTACGCAGCCTCTGCGTGACGGACTTTTTTTACTCTCTCTACCCCATTAATCGAGTTTGCACAAAAAATGAGGTGCACAACTAGACGATGATTCTTAAGTTTAACGACTGGTTAAATAGATGCAAATGGACCTTCCTGAAACTACCTCATTATAGCAGAATATAAATATTGTAATGTGGGTTCAGTATGCATCAGCTGGCTATAACAGCACGCAACTCATTTCATCTTATGCTCTCTCTCATTCAGGAATTCTCAATATTTCAAGTAAGTGAGGTATTTGTTGTCGCAATGCCATGTTTCCCTAAAACCGGTAAACTTCAAGCAATATGCTAACGATGTATTGTCCAGAGAAACAATATAACCGTTGTTTCAGTTTCAGTTAAGTTTTTGACTAGAGTCATCGCTCAATAGTCACCTTTTTCAAACTGCCAACAAATGTAAATATACTTTATTACTTAACTTTGAGAATACAATTATTACTAGCTGACCAGACTTCTTCCCTTAAGGGAAATCAGCTAATGAGGTTGTACTCATGGCGAGATTTTCGAAAAAGTTCTATAAATGTTATGAACATGTTTTTTCTATGTTAAATATTAAACAGAATATTTCCATACACTCCTACTCATATCATATCAACAATAAGCTGTTATGTCCTGATGAACTTCAATCCAAGTTTAAATACAAACTATAGTTTTCATTGAACTTTTATATTGTGAGATACATGCAAATACGTTATGTGATGACGCCATCACTTCATTCTTTACACGAAAATGTTTATTTGATCTGTATCATACTTGATATTTAACCGTTTCAGTCAACACTATAGATCACAATTGTTATTGGGGGAAAGCGGACCTGGAAAAGTGGGGGTTGAGTGGGTGGAGGGACTCGAAAATTCGAAATACTGTCGATATTCTGTAACAGATCGTAAAATGTTATAGATCCAATCTTGTTAAACTATAGATGTTCTACAATTGTTCTATGCATTATTTCGTAACTCAAGGATAATGCGAGTTGTTCATACTTTCTTGTATTCTGCCATCAGAACCCCCCCCCCCTTCTACTCATTGTTACATATAAATAGAGAACATGTGCTCCAATGGGATTACAAGGGTGTTATACTAGTACATGAGAAATTTTAGTTTACGCAGCCCCTGCGTGACGGACTTTTTACGCAACAAACGAATTTTATTTTGTTTGTTTATTATTATTTACGTCCACTTTATGCTACTATGGCTATTCGGGACGGGTTATCTATAGGTTACCACCCTTTTCTAGCCAAGGTGGGCTCAAGGAGTTAATTTAATGAGTCCGTCACTAAATAAATTTCTACTGCCCAGGGCGAGAATCTAACCCGCCACTCTAGGTCTACCAGGCCCCTGAATTTTATTTTAAACAGCATAGTGATGAATACAAAAATCGATATTCAAAGAATGAAAATATTGTATAAATAAAATATGCTATCGATTTTTTTTACACTTTTACTTTGCCTTTGCACAGAATTAATCTATTTTTATAAAAATGAATGTTTGTCTGTATGTCCTTTATAGCATCAGCCGTTTGCTTGAACACAAATTTATGAAACTTGGTATGTATATTACTACTAAGCCAGCTTAGGTTTTTGGCTATATTAGTGTTCTCTGAGTTGAACAGGACTGGGGGTTTTTAAGGGAAGCCTGAAATGAAAAATTGCAATATTTCGTTTCCTATTGGTTTTTTAGAAAATATGCACATAACAAAAGCTGTTTATTTAGAGTAATATTTGTTATATACACTTTTGGTCGTATACCGAAGTATAAATCAGTTGTACGCTAAAACTATAGTGGGGGTCAACAATTTTATATGGCACAAAAGACTCAGCCGGACTAAACGAAACTCGGCATATGATTTGGTATTAACACCTCCCTGATTATCAGCTGTATTTAAATTACAGGAGTGGGGGTTATAAGGGAGGTGTGAAATATAAAATCGCGATATTTCATAATCTATTCATTTTTCGACAAACGTGCAAATAACAAAAGTTGTTTGTTTTATTATTTAAAGTAACTTTTGTTATATGCACTTTTGCCATATAACGATATATAAATGAGGTATACACGAAAAACTATAAAAGGGGTCAACAAGACACGAATGACTAAATCGAAATCAACGAATTTTTGACTATAAGCTATATTAACATATTGGCTTATGTTTACATGGGATTTGATGATTATAGTTTTGGTAATGTAAAGTTTTTCTCAGAAATGTGAATTTTTTTGTCTCATAAATATATAATTTAAGAGAATGATCGCTGGAGAAATCCTAAGCATTGAGACGGGAAAGTGTAAAAATATTGTACAAAGTAAAGGCCAAAAAAAATACCGTCATCATTCAGCCTCAAATGATTTCCCGAAGCCAGGGGTACCTTAGCTAGTCATTTATAAATATCCTGCATTCAAGATAAGCTCGAGACTGTAGAGCCAGTTTGTACTATTTGTCTGGCTAAGGTAGACTCATGAAATGGGTTAAGAAGGGTATAGAGGAAGAAAGTATAATAGGGAATGTCGGAACGGGTTCTGGGGTCTCCCACGCTCTTCTCTCTCTCTGCCTTCCGTTTCTTGGATCTCCTTGGGCCAAATAGTCAGGTGCGGTCACCTTGAGTCAGCGCAGTCTCTACACTTCCTGGATAGCGTGCCTAAGCAATTTTGGTTGTGATTGTACCGCCAAAAGCAAAAAGACCGTCACAAAGAGCCCGCGCAAACCTATCAACTTTCCCATGCATATTGAACATTAGGAATTATTGGCACTTTTTAAATTATGACTGTTTCTCTTGGCATACTACAAGAGTTTCTTTTGAACTATGTATATATATATATTTATTTGACTGTTAACGCTCTAACAGTCCCAATTATTGTATGATCATTACCAAACTCGATATTTAAACGTTTTATGAAAAACTAAAGATGAAATCCGGCCCGTGGGAGGGGGGGGGGGATAGAGGAGGGATTTCGAAAATTCTTAATTTCTCCGTTATTATACACGGGATCGAAGGCTTGTATAGATTCAATCTTTTTGCAAATTTAGTGTTCAAATACATGTTGTTATGTACGTTTTTTCATTATATTGATTATTAACCATGATATTTGGAGTTTTTACTTACTAAAAGTATTTATGTATACCTTTTCAGTAAACAAATTACAAATCATTATCTGCATGCCTTGTGCTGTTACAAAAATACTGAAAATGGAATTTAATGTTTTCAAACATTGGGGTAAATTCAAGGCAGTACCGCTCGCGTATAGACACTGTGGAACTGCAGCACCCCCAATTTCCACTTAATATTATCTATAAAATTTAATATAATGAGCCTTTATTCATTAATTCTTTCTTTATTCTTGAATAATATATAATCCTTAAGCTAAATGCAGTAACCATCCCCCAGTTTATGAAAAAAGATACAAAAATCTTTGTATGGAACTGCGCGCTTCACAGTTCCAGCGGCGAGGTGTTTGACTGTTGTGCGCATGCGCACACAGGAAGCTCCACAAGGGAGGGAGAGCACTGTTCTTCCCGCAGTGCCGAAATGTTTGATTTTGTTCTTTTAGGATTTTATCAAGTTTCTGAATAAATTTTCTTTTTATACACGTTTTTTGCCTTTAACACAATTTTAAAACAAAGGCTAAAACCTTTCTGGAGCAGCACCCCCACTAATTTTAGCTACGAGCCGCCACTGATTCAAGGTCTTAAAGGTACTTTTTAATTAAATAACACACTGGACCATTCTCTTAGAGCATACTTTCCGAAAAGTTTGATTTTTGATTTAATGTTGTAGGACAAACGTAACTGAAAATGAGCGATCCACTACCACAAAAATGGCCGCCAATGGCAATATATTTCAAAGAAAATGTATGAAATTTTGTATTCTCTATAGACTAAACTTAAATTGGTAAAAATATTAAAAATAGCCATGGAACCAAATTAATTTATATTGGACCACTTGGAATGGATTGACACAGAATTAAATTTAGACCAGCTTAGTTGTATAATTATTTTTTTTATTCCGACTGATATTTGGTAACCTTAAAATAAGCATTAACACCGATAGAGCGCTAACAACAAAGTATATATATATATATATATATATATATATATATATATATATATATATATAATTCTACTGTACGTGTGTATGTCACTGAACTCCTGAATTTTTTTGTGTGCGTTTGGGTGACGCTCTGGTTGGTTTAGATTCACAAATCAGCCCGGCAGATGGAGCAGGAGTGGGGGGTTGTAAGGGAGGCCTAAAATTAAAATTAGCGATATTTCGTTTCCTATTGGTTTTTCGGCAAATTTGCACAGATAAAAGTTGTCTATTTTGTTATATTCACTATTGTTGTATAACAAAGTATAATCGAGATATTGTAAAGTAGCTTTTGTTTTAAACATAATATTATTAAATTAAATATCCTAATCGTTTGAAATATCATGCAGGACAACGTCTGCCATGTCTACTAGTATATATATATATATATATATATATATATATATATATATAATTTATATACATTCTATGTAGATTACAAGCATAATAGGTAATTTCCCTTCAGGGGAATAAAGCTTAAAATATGTTACGCTGGCATAAAATGTATGTATGAAGGGAGGTAGAGAAAGGTCTGAAACTAGAGACGAACCTATTGTTGGATGGCAAAGAACCTCATGATTAAGTCTTGTCATGGTCCAGTGAATTGGTTGACAGATTGCTTCACCTTTAATTACAGGCGTGTAATAGGGGCTCAGATAGATTGATCAGGGGCTCTCGGCTAAAATTAATCTGGGTCGTTGCCACTGCCTTCTGGCCAAAATATTCTACCATTACCTTCCTATAAGGCATCTTTAACAAAAGTGCTGCATTAACTAAGTAGAATTCCCACGTGCGTCACGCATATGCATTTATCTCAAGACGAAAAAGTTCAGTGAGAAGAATATTTGGTATTTAGGCTTCAAATAAAGTGTTTCATAATATAACAGCTTATTGTTAATATGGCATGAGTAGGAGTGGGGTTTTACTGAAGGACGAAAACTAAAAAATACAAATATCTCGGTTAATATTCATGATACAAAAAGTATGTATAAGACAGTATTTATAGATCATTCAATTTTCAATAAGATTGGATCTATACAATTTTTCGATTCGACGTCTAATAACGGAGAAATTTTGAATTTTCAATATTCCCCCATCTAAACCCTCCTCCCACTTTTCCAATTTCAGCCATTAACGAACCTGATCCTTATTTTTACATAAAACATTTAAATATGGAGTTTGGTAACGATCAAAAAAGAATTGTGACCGCTAGAGCGTAATGTATGAAACATGTAATATATGTGGAAGTTAGGTGAAAGTAAAACAATAAACGAAACAAACGCGGAATTATTTATTTTCTTTTGCATCGGATCAAAAAATATTGTAGGTTATATTTTTTAAGACCATTTTGGGTTAACAAATAATTTTCTTTACAAATCTTCTGTGAGGGAGAGATTTGAAATCCTTATTCTCACTCCCTTCAGACAGTGCCTCTTGCTAAAATGATTTTACTTGTTTAAAAACCACATGTATATACGAAAAGTATGTGTATATATATATATATATATATATATATATATATATATATATATATATATATGTAATGAATAATATACTGCTAACCCTGAAGTTCGAACCAAGCGGTAGCAACTACTTAGGAAATATATGCTATGGCACATTGACAAACATAAAAAAGCTAAGATCTGTTAGCCAATTAAGAGTATCAAGCTCAGAATTCACCAAACTTCAATCACGAAACAAAACTTTCTCATTCAATGCTCAGGAACCTTGCACTTTTTGTTATCAGTTCATCTCTAATAGCCTGTCATATACGTATACTTCTCTACTGTGAGAAGCTCATCGAAGACAGAAATAAATATCTACAAACACTTTCCTCAGCAGTCAGTGATGTGCATAAAATTGAAGAGATATTTAGTATCCATAGCATCGAAAAATTATACAAGATACAGTAAATCCATCGTCACATCAGCATGCAATTAAATGTTATATTAAGACGGAAAGGGGTTTATAGAAAGGTTTTAGTTATCTTTTATGTACTATATTTTACTATTTACACTATATTGTTTTTTTAGCAGATTTCCCTTAAGGGAAATCAGCTATTGAGGTCGTACTCATGATGTCCATCGATCCTACCCAGGAGATGACGAAAATGAGGTCCGGAGATATTTGCATTTGTAATCTGCATTTGTTTTTTTCTTCATTGTCATATTTTTGTTGATCTCAAGAACTTGGATTTAATTATTTATTTAAAAAGACAGAATTGTTACTTGTTTATTTAATTTGTACAATATGTAACAAATAAATATATATTCTATTCTATTTATGCTTTATGGTTGTGGCTGTATCTTTGAGAAGGAGCTGTCCTGGAAGGAGTGATTCATGCCGAGGAGAGTGAAAAACAACAAGCAAAGCCAATAGAGATAAAAAGTATAATGGCCCTTATCTAGAGTAGTCAGAGAGATGGTAGCCATGGTCAAACAAATGGTGGCACCAGCCTATCATTAGTTGTCAAGTTCATCACTCTGACAAATTCTATATGATATAGGCTTAAGGTTTTATTTTTGATGGACATACCCCACCTATTTGTTTTGGATATCTCTAATATATTTAATTGTTGAAAGTCTGTTCGGCATAGAAAAGGTTTAGTGCGGCAAGATTTGACTTGTATAAAAGAAATATCAAAAGTTTAAGAATTTACTAAAAATAAATAATTAAAAAAAAAAGAAGACTAACTAGAATTATTAGCAAACTGAGAGTACTAATTTAATATTAAAAATTAGTTAGTGATTGGATTAATTCACACAATAAAAAGTATAGCTTTAAGTAGACCATCACAAAATATACTTCACGGTCTATTTATTCAGCTTATTAAGAATCGTTCACCCCACCCTCTTGTAACATGAATTGTGTAAGTATTAAAAACTAATTAACTTATAATCATCAGTTACAGTTATAAACGTTAATAAATATTGATTATATAGTGATGAAAAATTGTTCATCTCAGTCAAGTTGTGTTCCATTCATCCTTGTTGGTGTGTAGTAATTTAAGTTTCCTATGTTAAAAAATGTGTAAACGAATTTTGTATGAAACCTGTTTTTAAGGACCTCAGAAAGTCATTTAAAGGTTTACCCAATGCTTTATCTTTTATGTTGCAGTTTAGTAATCAATAAAAATTAATATTAATAAATCCCTGATGCCTGTAACGTTTTTCATCAAATGTGTCACGGGGGGGGGGGGACTTATAGTATGTATACTATATTATAGGGGATTATAGTCGTAGCCATAGAATGTAATTACTTGGTGATAACGCTTATTTGAAGTATTTGAAAAATTTTCATAATAAATCTAAATTCTGGAGTTTTACCAGCCACTAAAATCAAAAGTATTTAACAAACAACTCATTAATAATACTAAATATCTTGAAAGAAAGTACCTTTTTGTTTGTAAAGATTGTTTTTTCCCTTGGTTCTACCCTCCCCCCCCCATACTGGGAGGTAGATCCTGTGTAACGGGGCATCATGCTTTTTTCAAAATCATTGCAGTTTTATGATAAATTCATTAACGCAATTTGTAAATATTTCTTGTGCATTTTATTCAGAATAAAAAGATTTCGTGAGGTTATAGTTCTAAAAATCGTCCCCTCCACGAGGCTCATGTTAGCTATATGAGTTAAAGCGTTGACTGGCCATAATCCCACATACTAAACCTAGAGTGGCAAGTTCAATTCCCGCCTGGGCAATAGGAATTTATTTAATGGCGGAATTAATTAAATAAAATCCATAGTCCCACCCTGGCTAAAAACGGGTGGTGACCTGAAGATTAGCCTTAGTTGCAAAAAGTGGACGTTAATAAATAATTAAAAAAAAAACCATCTCAATTTAAGGATGTCACATCCCGGAAGTTCACCCAAAATACTCTTGAAAGAATTCAAAGACTTAGGACTTATGCTGGACAGGAGTGGAAGAGTACTTCGAAATATGAATTTTATCCTGCACATAACTCGTCCCGATTGCCAAAATCTCCTGCAATGAACGAAAATTAAGGGAATGCGAACTAAAATCATTCATATATTGTTAGTTTAGGAGATGTTCACTGAAACAATACAATGTACCAAATGCCTGTTAAAGACTATTTTGAATTTTATTTGAGCAAAATAACTCCAACCTTCATAATTCAAAATGAATCTACTATCCATTTTATTTTTGTATCCACAGTTAGTGCATTATGACGTGTGAGTTTGCAAGGACTTCCTACGTCAAGCAGGAATTTATATGCAGAATGTATTGGCAGATTTCCCTTAAGGAATCAAGGCAATTTTTCATTAAGGCCAGAGACCTTATAAGATACCACACAATGAGAGGAATAAATTACCTTTGCATAACTATTCTCCGACGTTTTTTCAAGTTATAACATTAAATGCCCATTCAAGGAAGAAGGAAAAAAGATAATATCAAGTAGTAATAGAGCAGTTCAACAATGCTCATTTTTAGAAGAAGAATTCCAACTGTCTCCTATGTTCCTTGTTTGTTCTGTCTAGATTAAATGAAACATCCGTTTTTATGGGAAAATCCTTTTGTCCATGCACCTGCTTACATAAGAAGCCAACTAACGGGTGTTCATAGCGGGCCACTAAACATGTTCTCCATCTTTTAGAATATTCACATCAAGCAAAGGGTTCTAAAGCTTTCAAATATACTTTAAACAAAGGAAGGAATTTGTTTGAACGTTTGTGAAATATTAAGTTAAAAGCATTAAGTCGAGAAGTCATTTTAAATTCCAGTAAGAACTCCCCCCTCCATCCTAAACTACCTGTCCAAACTAACTCAAATTTTAAGCCAGAATGGAAATAAAAGACATTCTATTTCTCAGCATGCTTTATTTTATCTGACCGGCTTAGGTGAAGTTCACCATCATCAGATTCAAAATGAAGCAGGACTACTGCTAGCACCATTCTTCGGTGAAATCGAAAATCGGACTGTTGAAGATTACTTGTTATCAATTATTGTAAAACTACATACATATGTTAGCATTTACTGAACAATGATACCGATTAATTAACAATTTGCGTTTAAACAAGTATTTTGGGATTGAGACTAAACGAAATGCTTATATTAGTATAGTGTAAGCAATGGATCCCCTTTGAACTAAATTTCATTTATAGCTCCTTAGTTTACATTTCATATAATTTAACAGATTTAGTCAATACTTCCTGTGACTATTGGCTTAGCCAAAGGAGTTCCTTTAACTTGGATGCTTCAAATGTCTTATTGAGCTTCTACGATACCAAATTTCTTATTAGTTTTAACTTAGGATAAAATATCCCACAAGAATCGACACGGGGAGACAGAATTTTAATAAATTTCTTTGAGCAGCAACAGAATAGAGTAATTAAATATTCTAACAAATCATTTAAAACGTCCAAAGGTTCGGATATCATGCTATCCTTGATATTTATCCCATTATTATAGAAGATCGTTTGACTTCATTAATTTTCCTCTCATCGCAACTCAGCCAGCTATTTGCCATATCTATCTATGAGCTTTGCATATAAAAGTGGAATACAATAAAAAAAATAATCCCTATTTACTACCTAATATTATTTAAATAAATGAGTGGGTGGAGGGAGACGAGCTGCATGCCGGTTTCGGCAGAACACATGGTCAGCATATACAACCTCTCTCACGGACATGTGTGCAGCATTACTCAAGGGCCCCCCCTGCTGCTACTCTCAGATTAGGCACTGCCAGAACAGACACAACTCCAAAAACGACGAGAGCTAACCTCAAATTTCAGAATATTTAATAGATGACGATAAGATTCTAACCACAGTTAATTCTTGTCAATTGCACGTTATCACTGAGACAATGTACACTCATATACATTTCTACTTTAAAAGAAATAAAGATACAGTCCTCTGATTGCGACTAAACCTTATCAACAATACAGCGTTGTGCACCCTGAGGAAGGTAGCCAAGACCTTCCGAAAATGTGCTCTTCAAAGGGTGACGAGGAGCAGATAGCCGGTATGGAGCAGAAGAAAATAAAGATAATATGACAAGGGAATATTCCTGATTTTGTTTAGGTTATGCTCCTTTGTGACAAGGAAAGATGTGGCCAGAACTGGAGAATTGGACTTACGAAATAACGAACTTGTAAGTTCTATATACAGTAAGGGAAAGTTGAAGACTAATCAAAGTCATGGAGATTTCATCACAAATACATTTTAAGAAAAGATTATTAGACAAAGGAGAAAATGAAGAAACAGAAAGACCTATTCCAAATTTATCAACACCATAAAGAATACATTTTGTATATATATCTCTTTGTATTTCCATGCATATTAATACGAAAAAGATCTTCATAACCTATGCCAAAGAAGGTTTTCTACGTCATCGGTCTTAATGGAAATAACTAAATAGAACAGAGGTGGGAATTTCCACAGAGCTAAAAGCGAATTAAGGTTACCTTAATCCCCCAAACAAGCTAGGAATCCGTTCTCAAAACAAACAAGTTAAATTTGCTTAGACCTCGTCAGACTTCCATTTTTTATTTTAGATTTTTTTTTCTTATTATATGTATGATAAATAGACACAAATTCACATTTAAGAAAAATGTGTGTCACCTAAATAATAAGTATCATCTCCCAACAGAGAAAGGTTTCCGCACAATGATTCGAATACGAAATTAGTTACTTAAGTAAATTATTTTTATGATTTAAAACAGCTTAACAATATAAGAGGCATTTTACGAATATGTCTACACAAGTTATTTAAAAATTTAACTCTACGTTTTTATTCATTAATCCCTGATTAATATCAAACATACAGATTTAATATCACACGAGATAGATATCCACGTCAAATTATGCCGTAAGGTTTACTGTGTGAGTTACATGCAGATACGTTGTGTAATCATCATTTAAGATTTTACGTCCTTCACTCGTAAATGTTTGTTTGTTCCATCCCATACTCGATATTAAACTGTTTCATTCAACACTAAAGATCATATTAGCCAGTGGCTGAAATCGGACTCGGAACAGGGGGTTTTAGATAAAGGGAGAGTTTGAAAATATCTTATGTGACGGATCGGAAAATGTTAGAGGACTAAACTTGTCAAACTATTGGTACTCTTCGGTAGTTGTTCTATGCGTTTCTCTTAACTAAGCTGGTAACTAGCTTCTTTTTGGTTTCAGCCTTCAGTAAAGCCCCGGTACTATTCATCGAACCTAGATTTATAAATAGAGAATATATATGGTGTGATGATGGCCTTAGGAGTGTGTAGCAGCACGTGGGAAATCTGCTTAGTTTACACAACGCTGCATGACGGACGTTTTACATAAACTCACTTAATATACCATATTTTAAAAATTATTTCAGAATTAAGGGGGCAAGTATTATTCATTATGAATAAAAACTAAAATAAGTGATTCCCGTCCGGTAATATCATATTATACTTTGTACATAAAGATACGAAAAGAAATCGAAGTTCAAGGGAATGTATTCAGATGGTTTCTCAATTACTCAGATAAGAAAGACTCACATTCCTTAAAGAACTCATCCTTTATGACAAACACCATTTCAAAATCATTCCGATTATGATATCTTAAAGACATTGGTCTTCCTGTTATGATACAGGAAAGACAAGAGGATGTTTACTATCAGAAGATAAGCCACAACCGTTAAACCAAAGTAAATAAGAGATAGAAGAATCATCCAAAGTCTCGTCAAAATTCTCTGATAACCACAATCACGTCCAGACAAATGATACGAGCTAGGAGATCAATTGGAATCACCTATTCATTCTGAAAAATCCACAAATAACAATTATATAGGTAAATCTTAAACTTTGTGGTTAACCACACCGATTAAATAGTGATGATATTACGTAAAATGCAATGTTATAAATCCACTTGATTTTTTTTTAATTTAGTGATTTCGAGAAATTATGTCTGTATGTATATATATATATTTATATATATATATATATATATATATATATATATATATATATATATATATATGAACCTTGTTAAATAGACAATATTTTTCATTGAAAAAAAAACAAACAAAGTATTCGCCCTCTATGTATTATGAAGAACATATTTGCTACAAATGTGGGTTCCCTCCGCCGGTTTTCTTGTCTGGCATAGTATAGTTTTGTAGTTGACATACCAACCGCTTATGATCAGTTCTAAAATGGAACATGAGAATACTCTACCAGTCTGGTTTTGTTACCTATGAAAAATGCATTCGTTAAAAAGTATCATTTGAAAACTTTAGATTTGAGAAATTTCATCCGTTTATAGGGTTTGGAGATGAGCTATTAGAAGGAAGGACCAATACGTCATAGAACAGGTGAAATGTCGGAATTCTCAATGGAGATCGGAGGAAAAACAAAAACAAAGGAGCAGGAAATCATGAAAAGAGGGTCTTTTTTTCTTTACCCTCACCAGTTACTTTTTGAAGTAACAGTGATCATATGAAAATTAAAAAGACTCTAGTTGTTAGGTTGAAGTAATCCATTCAAACTGTTGCTAAGCCATATATATTTTATGCATGAAAGAGGTTACCTGCATATTACATGGTTGGTCTTTAAAAACGTGGAAGTTTTTTTTTTTGTAATAATGAATCTCATACATCTTCGTCGTGTTCTTAAGTCAGAAGAAATAGCATATAGGACTCTGCAGAGGTATGGAGTATTGTATAAATCAAGAAAATGTAGAAAAGGACACTTTATGAGGATTATATTTCATAAAAAAAGAGGTCCAGTATTTAGATGCAGTCTAAGAAGTCAAGGAATCGACTGTTACAAAGATACATGGTTCAGTAATTGCAAATTTTTTTTAAGGAAGTGTATTTTGTTGACTTATACCTAGGCAAATGGCTATTCAACAAGGAAATTTTGCAACAGTTAGAAATTCCTTCAAAAACCGTAACAGACTGGAAGAATATGCTTAGAGAAGTGTGTGTCAGTGATATTATAATGAAACCGTTGGTAATTAGAGGCGAGGCGTATATTAATGTATAATTTTTGTTTACATTTAAAACTTGTTAAAAACATTATTTCAAACATATGTTCATTACTTTTATCAATTCAACGATAACGTAAATCACTGTTTTAGAAATAAGTAAGTGATGTGGGTAAAGTAGAAAAGACCCTGAAAATATTCTAATTAGTCAGTTGGACTTTCATTACAAGTTGGAGTGGCCCAATTCAGCCTAAACTGGATTGATATCAATTTTTGACTTCTAAAATGATTTGTATACAAGACTAATGCTACTTTTGTGATAAAAACGAGAATATAAAACACTTGGTAGGTACTCACGTTCTGCAGGGCCTTGTCCTTCTCTTCAAGTTTCTGTACGACCTGCATCAGCTGTTCCTGGGTTTGGTCGAGGTCGTTCTCAATAGCCTGGATCTTCTTCTGGAGAGACCTGGCTTCCTCTTCAGCCTTCTCTGCTCGCAGGTTGGCATCGCGGGCCTGCTGCTCGCAGAGGAGGGCGCGGTCCATAGCATTGTCCTTCTCAAGCTTCATAGCTTGCATCTTCTTCTTGATCGCGTCCATTTTCGAAGGTTGTGTGTTTCACTGCAATAAACAAAGAGAACTCTGTTATAATAATGTGTTTGGCAGGGGCAATAAAAACAATTTTTTAACAGGCGTTTCAACTATAGAATGCTCCGGAAGGACTAATGAAATATTGATGCATACCGGATGTGCTTGAAGCTTTTGAGCAGGGATATGTGTTGCTGGCCGAGTAGAAGTGGTGACGGCTGGACACGAATCGACACTCCTCCCCATACGTCACCATCCCCCACCCTCAGATTCCTTCACTATGTATTTCTATTACCGTCTTAATTCTATGTTAGCAGATTTCCCTTAAGGGAAATCAGCTATTGAAGTCGTACTCATAACGCCATTTTTAAAAATATTCTTCAAATGTCCATCGATGCTACCCGGGAGATGTCGAAAATGAGGTCCGTTCAAAACTGTGTATCAATCTATCTATATACATACATATATACAGATTTATATATTTGTCTGTTAACGCTCAAGAGGTCGCAATTTTTGTTTCATCGTTACTAAACTTGATATTTAAACATTTTACGGAAATATCTCCTTTATTATGAGTCGGATCGAAAATGTGTATAGAACCACTCTTATTGAAAATGTAATTTTCTATAAATGTTGTTCTGTACTTTTTTTCACTATCTTGATTATTGACCGAGATATTTGCATTTTTTAGTTTTCGGGTTTCAGTAAACCCCCACTCCGACCCTAGCTCCAACGGTTATACAGTCTTGAACTGCTACTTTATAACTCATGCCCAGTTTAGAGTGCAGATATTAGAATGTTCAGATGTTGCTGTGCCCAAATAATGCACAGATGACATCAGTTGTTTGTATTCTAGCACATGTGAAATCTGCTTATTCAGCACAGGACCTGCATGCCTTTTTTTTGGGAAAACAATGGGTATTAGTATTCTATTACTTTGTAGGTTTGTTCGCGTAGGTTTATGACGAGACTTGTGTATAACCTAAACAAAACAAAACCTGAGCTAATAGCAGTATCTGAAAAAGAAATTTAAGGCATCTAAATAAAATCCCCCCACTTATTGCTGCAGTATATCAGCGGTAACATTATTTGGTATGCAAAGCTCCTAGTTACTGGATGTTCACCAAAGAGTAAATTAAATTTTTGTGAGGTTGTAAAAATTACTGGGTCAAGACTTCTCAAAGGGTAACGGAATGGTACAAACGGCGGAACAAGACCCCCTTGTCCACCGTATCTAGAATACACCTGTATTGCCGGACAACTATTTAAGGTATGACACTTTGTATGAACCGCATGAACCGCCACTCATTTCTAAGAAGAGAACAAATGTTCGTGACTAGAATACTGCCTACACAGAAATTAAATAAACTAACGTTTTATTTAAGAACTGTTGAAATAATGAAGATACGTTTGCATTTACCTGTACATTTAGACCATAACAGATGTTGTTAGTCAATTAAGAGAGAATGTCACGTATAGCTATGATGCAAAAAAGAATATGTTAGATAAGTAATGGAAACTCTTAAACGGGGATATTTCGGAGTACATTTATAAGTTTAATGTCATGTTTTAATGGTGTCTTAATTGAGGTTAGTAATGTGCTAAAAAACCATCGTGATAAATATGGGTTAAACTATCGATTATTAGTTTTCAGCATAGATGCATAAATCACAGAAGTTGAAACGGGAATAAAACCAACCACATTCAAAAATGTTCATTATTAGAGGCAGATGACGTATAGGAATTTTAGTCGGTATTTTTAGTATGATTATTGGCAACTCAGTAACTATAGCAGAAGTTGACAATCCCATGTTATCTTAAAGAGAAAATTGGTTGCATTTTGTACCTTTTTGAAAAATAGATCAAGAAAAGAGCTCAAAATCGGGCTGTAGTTATTCGGAAAAATATAGAATCAAAATGAGATTGTGAAGAACTAAATTAAAAATTAACTCATCGGTTATTTTGAATTAAATGGGTATTAAGATATGTAAATCATGAAAAAAAAATCAGCATATTTAATTACAGATCCTATTAAATGACTTGTATCAAATATTAATCAATTCGGATGACCCTCATCGAGCAGTCGTAAATCTATGTAATAGAAGTTAGTTATACGTACTGACTGTCGACAGAGTATGACAAGCAAAATCCCCCCCTCCCCTTTGTGCACACGTAGTTTCATCTTCTAAAAGAAAAATCTATTATCAAGATGCGTATGTCGCATATAAAAGGTGACTTCCGGAAAGGCGGAACAAGGCGTGTGAAAGTTAGCTGGAGGAACTGGGTCAAAGTTTGATAGAGCAGCTAGTGGCCGATATAGTTACAATAGATGACGGATTCTATTGACACTGACCGGATTGTGTGTGTCGGTTCTCGTAACATCCCAGTGAAGTCAGATAATAGGACTCGGTTGAAGAAACGTACCGATGGGCTAAGGTAAACAAAGCGAATTAAGTACCTAGAGGTTAAGGTTCCCAAAAAAACAAACTATTTGAGGGTTAGATTACATGGAAACTTCTAAAAGTGAGTTTAATATGAAAAGGTCGCTTAGGTTTGAGAGTTAAGGCGCTTGGCTAAATATACTTGAATAACTTTGATACCTGATGGTGTACAGGGCCTTTATTTAGCGATGGACTCATTCAACAAAAAAAAATTCCGACGGGCAGGAGATGCGTAAAGTAAGCACTTTTCCCACGAGTGCCACGTACGGGTATTTGCATTTAAGTAAAAAAGTATAAGTTCAATGAGAACAATATTTTATATTTATGGTTTAAATAATGTGCTTAAGAATATAACAGCTTATTTTTTAATATGACATTAGTAGAAGGGGGCGGGTTACTGAAGGCCGAAAACTATAAAATGCGAGTATCTCGGTTAATAATCAAGGTAGTGAAAAAATGCACATGATAACATTTATAGAACATTACATTTGCAATAAGATTAGTTTTATACAATTTTTTGATCCAACTCATAATAACAGAGATATTAAGAATTTTCGAAATTCCTCCCCTCTAAACCCCCCTCCCACCGGCTACTAACGAACTTGACTTTTCTTTTTACATAAAACGATTAAATATCGAGTTTGGTAACAATTAAACCAATATTGGGACCACTAGAGCGGCAATAGACAAATATATATGTATATATATATATATATATATATATATATATATATATATATATAATTTTGAACGGATTTTATCTTCATCATCTACTAGGTAGGATCGATGGACATTGGAAGAAATTTTTCGAAAATCGCGTCATGAGTAGAACCTCAATAGCTAAAAAAATATCCACCCTGGCTAAATAGATAACCCATCCTTTGACATTTGAATAATATAAATGTTACGAGCGATGTTTACTAATTTATTCAGTACATGTTAATAGCTAATAATAATTATATAAATTGTTCATTTTTCATTGTATGAATGATCAACAAATAGTCCTTATTTAAAATACTCAATTTTAATATTATAGATTATGAGTATAAACCAGCATTGTTAAAAATAAAGATCTTAATCTAGTTTTGTTTAGAAGCCCTATGACGTTAGAAAATAGCCCAAAGACAAAAATGTAATATAAATGAACATCTTGAAGAGTGGGACGAAAGACAATAACTCAAGAAACCTGGAGTCACCCCACACATGGTTACCTCCTCCAAGAGAAAAAAAATATTCCCCTATTTGTAACTAACATTACATCAACCCTTTATTTCAAATTGTTCCATGAAACCCTACATAAAAATAATTAAATACCTAAAACCTATAATAATCTGACTACAAACTCTGTATATTTATTGTTGGGTGTGTTATTAGCGTCATTATAATAACATCACAAATGAATTCTATACATTTCAAAATCGTGGAGATCCTGTCTTGAGTAAAAACCGAGTATTGTCTAACCCCAAATTAAAGCTACAACTAAACATCAGACATTAAAAAGGTAGAATATTATTTCAGAAGTTAATTGTAAATAAAATTCTTAACTTTAAAATTTAAATTACGAAATGTGCGTGTTGAATGATAAATGATTCACATATATTCAAGAGTGAAAGTTTTTAAAAAGTGATTTTTAATTAAATTATTCTAAGTGAGTGAAAATTATTTAATTTTTAGTGAAATTTAAATGTGTTTAGAAAAATTAAATGAAGCTTTTGGATAAATTACTTTAACTTAAGGATCCTTTATTTTAAAATATCTTACAAGGAGTTCAACCATTTCAAGTGTAAATAAATAAAGAGTAAATTTGTTCAAAGAAGCTTAAGTGTCTATTTAACAAAATACGAGGAATGAAAACAAACTAAATTACTTTAACATAAACTAGAGATCCGCTTTGTCCCAGACAAAATCAATACACTTATTTTTTCATTTACTTTTAACTATCTGAATTCGTTTTAAATTAAGCATTATTTCATTAATGTTATTATAGTATGTACATGTTCATTCGAATCTAAAAGCCTCAGCTGCTTGTACATAACTAACTCCCAAACCTATAAACCAATACTGGAACTGATCAAGTAAAAAACTAAACTAAGGATAATAATACAAGATTTTTACTTTAAATATACAATGTTTCAAAAATAATTGCAAGTATGGATGGATTTCATATTCTTGATTATAGTATACATGTATATATTTGTTGTTGTTTTTTTTAATGAAAAGTCACAGTACCTCTGAGGTGGGATCCAAATGCAAAGTGAAGCGCCTTTCACACTGATGCTACGCGGAATCACTGCGAACAACTAAGCACGACTACCCAGACAGTACCCCATGTAGCCGAACCTGGAACACCTTGTCCCACTTTGGACCAGCTGGTGCACCTGGCCAGCGATGTGCATCTATACCTCGGTAGAGATCCATAAAGGATACTTTCGAAATCCATATAGCCGATGTTAAAGGAAAAGAGGGTCGATGTAAAGATAGTCATAAATAGTAGATCTCGCACGGTATATGGAATATCCGTATTATAAAAACGTGTTTGTCCTTCTACCGATGTGGAAATGTGACCACTGGCTATATGAGCATTGGAACTTGAGGTCATTGGGGTATTATAAAAAAAAATATGTAATAAATATAGGACATGAAATTCTTGATGGCTGGCTACCAGAATGAATCCCACTTTCTTGAGAAAGAAGGAATATATTATGATTTTTTTGTAGAGGGAAAACTACACTTTTAGGGTAATTGTTGCGCCACAACCAGCAGCCGTGCTTATGAAACTGAAATGAATTTTATAAATTTATTGTTTATTAACATACACAAAAATTGTTTCAACGTTGGTTAAAAAATGAAATAAACATTTGGTAAGCCCCAAGAAACATATTTTCGAATAACAGTAATCCTATTTCTAACAGATTTCTCTATAATTAATAAGTCAATAGTTAATCATTCAAATAAATTCGTAATCTATGAATATTATTTACTTAACCCATTTGAAGATATAATCTAAAAATATGAATAATAATTTAGTTGCAGCACTAATTCCTTTTATTATGAATGCCAGTGCTGCTTAAAAAAGAAAGAAATAATTCGCCTTAATTGTAGCCCCTAAACACATTAATTAAAAGTAAAAAAACATCTAAATCTTACTGAGAGTGCAGGAATATATCCAGGAAAAAATCACTCTTTCCTTCACACACTTTTATTGGATTCTCAGGCGATTACCGCCAACTGTGAGCTTTTTAGATTTATCTGAAAGAATTACCTGGGTGTATATACCCTTGGAGCGCCTATTGCTTTCAGTTCGTCGAAAAGTTCTGGAGTTGCTTAAAAATAAAATAAAACGTGTGTGAATGTACGGCAGAGATGAACCGGGAAAAATTATAAAATATATTACATGTTAACCATCGTGCTGCCCCCACGTCAATCTACTTATAACGTTGACAAATAGACAAAAAGGTGAAGGGTACAAAGCGATCATGGTTTATAATCCCACGTCATAAAACAGGATCATTATGGACGACATTTAGGAACCCGATTAGGTGAGTGATAGAACACTAAGGAGTGGCTCTTAGGCGATTTGCATCTACAATCTCCAGACAAAAATAACCTGTTTACAAAATGCATTTTGTTACGGAGTAATGTGGTTTTAGAAATATGGGGCTAATGAGCAGTACTACAAAAGGTCTTTATTAGAAGAGGCATCTAATATTTTAGTTAGTACAAAAGAACGACTTCTCTGGACTAGTAATGTATTTTTACAAGATGACATTTGGGTTTCTTAATAAAGACTTTTTGTGGAGTTATGGAATTCCATCAAGCGATAAGTCACACAACACAAATGGGTGTGATTTTGTTGCATTGAGCTTCTTTATGGGTTTTTGATGGTCACCTCAGCACCAGATAATAGTTTGAATCTAATATTGGAGAAGTATAAGACTGTAAGCGTGAAAGGTTGAAGAGAGGCAGGTTGAATCACTGGCCTGAGAGCAGGTCTCCCCTTGAGCAGCAAGGACCCCACCATGTTTGGGCATCCTATCCACCCAGACCACATACCCTCTATGGACATATTTGTAAAAGTCTATTTACCCACTCTCTTTTCCACGCACATGGTGCCTCTCACATGGCCACACACATGTCACCCAATAGCAGCTCTACCACGTGCACTGTCTGGCCTGTCTGTCGATGTAACCTCCAGCAATGCTCCGCTTAAGGAAACCATTTTAGTGAAACCATTTATGAGCAAGTAAACCGACGTTCTAACATATTGTGACGCCAAAAACAAGATGGCTGTTATTAAAATCGCATCACGCAAATCTAAGATCAAAAATCATTATTTTTTAGTGCATACAAGTACAATGTTAGTATAATGTATTTTCAACTGATTCTGTCACATGTGACAGAATTATGACCTTTTATGGTTCTGATTAGGTATAGTTTAGATCGTTTTCATGCAATACTGAAACTTCAAATTTAATCCGTATTTTTGAATTATGGTTTTTTTTGTTCTAATATTTTCTATATTATTTGTTTTACTATATATCACTTTGAGAAACGGGTTAGGGCAATTAATTTCCTTGGAAAAACCTTAATCATGAATGTTTAATCATACCTTTCTATGGAATTTAGGGATCTACTTTGACATATTTCAACGAAAGACCACAGAATTTAAAGCATGCAATTTGCCTGTAGTTTGATTAATTAGGAGAAGACCATTTTTGGGGCATTTTAACATTTGATTTATATGCAATGAAGAAATTTTCTTCAGGATTTCCCTTCTATTTCCCCCCTTCTATACGAATATTGGTTATAAAGTAAACTCGGATTAGAAGAGAAAGAATATCAGTCTATCCTCAGGTCGGAACAGTGTGTGTGTTGGGAAAGGAATATAAATTTTGAATTGTCTTTTTTGACATATTTTGATTCCATACATAGATCTCAAGATATTTACGGTATTGTTTTTTGTCCTCTCTTAGAACCACCATCGTGACAATCACATATAGTCAGTAAAGTATGCAATTTCTCTAAAAAGTAGAAACATCGAATTTCATTCACATGAATTAATAAAACTTGTAGTTGTAGCGAAGTTCCTTCAAAATACTGAATTGCAGAAACTAAAAATTACATTAGGAAATTCCCTACGTACATAAGTTTGCTAGAACGGGAATATTAAGTAAGCGTTTATATTTTCTTAAGGGAAAATATCCAACACATAAACAAAAAGAATGTAAATCCAAATGCCAGACGTAGTCGACTAATTTTAGACAGACCTTAAATCAATATGGCCATTTACTTGGTTTGTTTTGTTGATTTTTATTTCTTTCCAGTTTAAACTTAATTCAGCCAGGGTAAATTTATTTTCTTACATATGGCTCTGGCCCTAGGAATTCAAGCGACTCTATTTTGCCCGACCTACATCCTGTTTCATTCCCAAATTAGTTAACGTCTGTTTATTTAGTGGACCGTGTAAATAGTTCCCACGTTCTTTCTTCGGATTACGAAACGAACACATATAATGTCAACCGAAACATTAACCACACGTGCAAACTGCTCTTAAAATGGGCTCCGCCAATTTCCTGGGGCTGGTCTTTATTTATTTTTTCCTGGATCCTTTTGCTGGAATACCACGATTTAAATTGTTTTTATAAATGCGACATTAAATGAGCTCCAAAGCAGAAAAAGGATAAAACTGGATTACAAAATATATTTGGTCACGAATAATTTGTAAACCATTTCTTTTCCTTTTGTTTTAACGATTGCTCTGTCTTTATGCAAAACATCCGGTGCATCTGTAACAAACACGAACCTACGCAATGACTGAATTGCTATCAAAAAGTTAATTTGTAGTGAATAAATACTTTTGTTAAGTGATAGAAATAATTCATTTTTATAAAGACTGCATGTAGTTATTTAAATATTTAAGGAATTTAGTTTATTTGTAACATTTCACTTCTTTTGTATTTTGTGTAATTACAAAACACTCCTATCTCAAAATGTTTATTCAGTTTTCCTCCTTTGGGGATGTTTTTTAGCAAAAAGTTTTCATTTTTTTTTTTTTTTTTTTTGAAATTATGATTTCAATAGGCCTATGATTTCTATGAGCTAAACCGGCATTAGGTATAGTTCTTGCGTTGGGCCACTTCTGGGGGAGCCTGGGTAATTAATATTATTCATTAATAAACCACTTTATTAATAAACACTGCATATGGGGAAAATACATTTGAGGATCATCAAACTTCTTTTTCGAATTAATATTGAGTTTCCGAGAAAAGAAATTTAAATCACAATAATATATATATATTTGTCTGACCGCTCTAGCGGTCGCAATTATTGTTTGATCGTTACCAAACTCGATATATAAGCGTTTCATGCAAAACTAAAGGTCATGTTCGTTAATGGCTGAAATCGGACCAGTGGGAGGGGAATTGGAAATATGTCCATTATTATATGTCTGATCGAAAAATTGAATAAAGCCAATATTAATATAAATTAAATGTACTATAAATATTCTTTTATGCATTTATTCTCTATCTTGAATATTAACCGAGTTATTTACATATTATAGTTTTCAGCCTTCAGTAAACCCCTACTAATAAATACCAAATATTGTTTTCGAGAGACCTTTACTATGAGAGATAAATTCAAACTGGTTGTGTGTGACGTCATCAATTAAGATTTTACGTTCTTGCGTCCAAAATGGTTTTTGATCTATTTCATACTCGACATTTAACCGTTTCAATGAACACTAAAGATTATATATTAAAACTTCCTTGTTTTCAGGCCACAGTAATCCTCCCTTCCCCCGCCACACGATTTCTATTCACCGGTTTTTACTTGGAAATAGAAAATATGTGGTGAGGTGAGGTTAAAATTATGCTATACCTGCACATAGGAAATCTACTTTGTTTCCTCGGCCTTATTCCTTATTATTTTTAGGGATGATTCTAAATATACTACCTAATAATACATGCCATACTTGCATAAAATGAACATTATCAAACAAAATCAACGTTAAAAATGTAATGAGGGCATGTTGAGGATGGTACAGTTTTGATTGTAAGAATGCAAATGATAAAAAAGATGATTTCCTTGGTCGGGCATAGAATATTTTTGGCTGAATATTATTGAACTAATTTCTCTTTTTGACGTTTTTATCTTAGGCCTCACTCATGAACTATTGAAACTTACTTGAGGTTTCAAGAGGTTGAACTCAAATGATAATAGTAATTGTATATTATAATAGGCATGTAATCCCTATTTGATAGATCCTTTAACAGCTATCAGTTTTGATCCCTTTAGATGCATTTCTCTACAATTCAAGTTTAACTCCTTCCCTAATTCACATAAAATACAACACATTTTCGTAAAAATGTTACTGTAGATTCTCTTATCTTACATTCAGAAATCATGTTCATTCGATATTTAAAACCGCTATTCCTTTCGTCGAACGAACTCGTTGAAACGAAAGACAACTTGGAAAACTTGTGGGACAAGCGGAAGAAATATCATCTTTCAGGTGTGAGGCACACTCCTATCTGAATAATCTAAATGGCGGAGAATAAGTCATGAGCTCCAGCCAGCGAAAAATAGATTTTTGACATATCTTGATCTCTGAGCCGCGTTAGAGGACCTGTCTATTTATAATGTCATGCGATATGGGTTGACTGAAACCTTGGGAATGTTTCCTTCCATTACAAAACCTCATATCATTTTAGATTAAAACTGATTAAAGTTAATTCCGAATATCTGACAAGATACATAAAACCTTAATATTATGTATCAACGCACCAATGCGTGAGATAATTTTATACAAATTATAGTAATGATTAAATTATTTTATCTTGAAGAAATGTTTTTAATTTAACTACCATTAACTTTTGTCACTGAACCAATAAAGAGTTTTACGCGTTGCTTGAATGAAAGTACTCAAGCACACAAAAAAAGTACATGAATTCGTAATTTTAAATAGATTAGAAGGGATATTTTAGTAATTTAGAGAAACAACACGTTTCGCTCGGTAGTACTCACAACTGACTAGTTTGCTAGAGGGGCGTCTATAGGTGAGAAGTATTAAAATATTGTCTACCGTTTATAAAACTTGTGTTTTTTAATAATAAATCATATTTCCTAACATAATTTTACCAAAAATGTAACCAAATACCGGAAAACAAAAAGTATGGTATTGCATTTAGTGCCTTGAAGTTAATAATTTCAGATTTTTACATATTTATGTGAATGGACGTATTCATAAGGAGACATTTCTCCAGCCTTTCAAGAGTAGATTCACACTGAATTTTGACCAATTACATTATGAATAACAAAATAGTTAAGACCATTATAGATATGAAAATAATTTCACCATTGAGAATAAATAATTTACAAAATAAAAATTTCCATTTGACAAAATAAATACATTACTTCCAGTGAAATACGGGTCTTCCATTTTAAGGGAGATTTGTATCCAGAGGCCATAAATTTCATATTACATATAAATGGGTCCTTTTCTACTCACTTTCCCCTTCTTCCACTAACTTTCCCCACATAAAATGCCTTAAATCTGAAGTCAGTGACATTTATGAAGCTACAGATGTCATCCCAGGCTTTTTAATAGCACATCCTTACAGAAACTTTGAATTTAATACGTCTTATCCCTAATTATGTGTCGCAAAGGGGATACAATTTTATAGACATCTGCGATAAATGATAAAATTGTGACATTAGCTGAACTAAAAAATTGTTCACTACTTCAGAGATCAACGAACGTCTAGACTAATTGAAAATAACATGACTAACAGGAGAGAACAAATTGAAAGAGGTTATGAGTTGAGTTAACTCCCGAAGAAGCTTCTTATGGGTCGGAACGAGTGGAGTGATTAGATAAAGAATTACAATAATAAAGCCATACATATTTATATGAGCATCAGTATGGATCACAATTATTACGAAGTAAGAATGATAGCTGTTTGTGAAACATAAATTTCCAAAATCAAAATCTGGGGATTTGTAGCAATTGCATAACCTGCTATCAACACTTTTTCATTCTCTTCGTGAGCCAAAGCACTCTGTAGAATAAAAATTCTGTGAATGAGCACCGCACTAAACGGTCTGCCTCCCGTAATAATGATCCTGTTTCGTGGTACGAGCTAACTGGAACGTAGGTACATGATAGTTAAAACGATTGCTAGACTATAACATGTTCGGGCCTTAAAGTATTAAATTGACTTTTAAAACCGAAATATAAATTCTAACAACGTTGATTTTACACCATGTTGAATAGAAGGAAAGATACTACAAGCTCAGAAACACAGTTGGAGGGATATACTTGTTGGGAGATCTAGCGTTTTTCCAGTTTTAAATGGAAATATCGTCTGTGAATGAGAGGAACTCCTTATAAAGTCCGTCACAAAGAGGCTGCGTAAATTAAGATTTCCCACGTGCTGGAATTACACGTTGATGACGTCACCGCATATTCTATTCTCTATTTCCCTCGATAAAAAGACGACGTGTAACTGTATGTGAATTTTAAGGTGGTTATGAGACGTTTATTGATACAGCTTTTTGTGAAATCGCATGAGTAGAAGTGCAGGCAAATGAAAGTAAAAAAATAAAGTAGTTGGAAACTAAAAAAATAAAAATAACTCGGTTAATATTCCAATAATTTATTGGAAAAACTATTATTTTTAACAAGAATCGCAATATACCATTTTTCGATACGACTCACTATAATAAAATATTTATAATTTTTGATTGTACACGTTTGTAACCTCCCCCTTATTCAATTCCTAAAAACTGAATTAGAAAGATTTGAATCTCGAAAATAATATTGAAAGTTAACGAGATTTCTCCAGGAGCAAGTATAAATAAAATTGTCATTGTAGAAAAACCGGATGAAAAAAGTCGCCTACGTCTTGACCCACGAGACCTCTATGAGTATATTATTAGGAAACCTAAGGTAATGCCGACCTTAGAGGACGTCACTCTGAAGCTCAGAGGAAAGAAATATAGAGCAGTTATGATCTTGTCATCATTGAGTTAAAATCTATTTGGTTAGGTTAGTTTAAGTTAAACCTTAAAACACTACTTTTTTATTTGATCAATACCGCATGTAATGTTTAATATAACGTAAACACGTTATTAATTGAAATCAAACAAGGAGATGTGGAAGTAAAGAGAGAGAAAGGAAAATTAGAAATATCACGATGAATATATTATGAGTCCGATTCAAAAATCATATATAACCAATCCCTTAAAAAATATAACATTTTACAATTGTTGTTCTAAACATTAGTTTTGTAACTCGAATACTAATCAAGATATTTGTTTGTTTTAGTTTTCGAACTTTAGTTAACTCCATTCATGTGATTTAACTTAAGGCAACTGTATTAATGAACTTCTCACGTCCAGCTTCAATTTCAGTTGTATTCACAAAGGTTTCTTTTTGCTGGAGAAATAGATATTAGAATGAGTGATCAGCGTGGCAGGTGGGAAATAGGCTTAGTTGTGCGGCACCAGCGTGACGGATTTTCATATTTGTTACGCCAAAGTTATGTTATGATTTTACATCCACTTTATGCTACTATGGCTAATCGGGGCGGGTTATCTACAGGTTACCACCCCTTTCTAGCCAAGGTAAGCCTAAGGAGTTTATTTAATGAGTCCTTCACTAGATAAATTTCTAATTCCCAGGTGGGAATCGAACCCGCCACTCTAGGTCTACCGCGCGAGATAAAGACCAACGCCCTAAGTCACACAGCCAACCTGAGCCACTTACGTTACGCCAATGACGTTCAAATTTGCTACTAATTAATAAACCACATTAACAGATATCTTAAACAAGTAGGGCCGAATTTCAATGGAGACCATTAACGACGCGTTTTAACAATGATACACCACACATCAGCTGAATTTCGTAGGAGAGGGGATGTGTGCAAAAACAAATCTCTTAAGCTTTCCGAGAATGGAGTTGATAGTCTGATAAACAGATTTTCTCTCCTCATTATACCAAACAAGTTGCAATTTGTAGATCCATTAAATATTGAATGCGCACAGCTCGACACATATGCTGCATCCATATAAGAGCCAACAAGAGGTAAGGCCGGGGAATTAAGGATTATGCAGCGAGTGAAAGGCTATGGAGCATTCTCCATATTAGTGAACCTTTCTAGGTCGTCCCAGCATTATTAGTACCAACACTTCCATCTTTAATACTCGGTCTGCTCCTCAAGACTTATTAACGAATTCGCTCCGGCTAATCATCCACTGTTGAAAAAAGTTCTTTCCTATTATGAAATAATCATATTAATAATAGGGTTTAAATGTTCCTGACACACAAGAACAACTTATATAGCTACAAAAAATGAAACGAAGAGGAAGCAATAAAACAGTACAGTTTTTAACAAAATAAAGAGTGGATATTTTAAAAGTCCGTCAAGCAGGTGATGCGTTAACTAAGCAGATTTCCTACGTACGCCACGCATTTGCATTTATCTCAAAACTTAAAAGTTCAATGAGAACAATATTTGGTATATAGGATTTAAATAATGGGCTTCACAATGCAACAGCTTATTGACTTGAGTAGGAGTGGGGGTTTAGTGAAGGCCGAAAACAAAAAAAAATGGAAATCTCGGTTAATAATCAAGATAATAAAAATACCTACATAACAACATTTTATAGAACATCACATTTGGAATAAGATTGATTCTATACAAATTTTCGATCCGACATATAGCAACGGAGATATTTCGAATTTTCGAAATTCGCCTCTAATTTCCCCCCGCCTTCCCACTAGTCCGATTTTAGCCGTTATTAAGGAACTTGATCTTCATTTTTACATAAAACGTTTAAATATCGAGTTTGATATCTATCAGAAAAAAATTGCGACCGCTAGAGTGGTAACACCACACACACACACACACACACACACACACACACACACTCATATATATATTGAACGGACCTCAGTTTCGTCATCTATTAGGTAGGGTCGATGGACATTTGAAGACATTCTTCGAAAATCGCCTTCCTTAAGGGAAATCTGCTAAAACTAAAGATTTAAAAACTTGGGGGAAAAAAAGACAACTATAATCATACTTAAAGGGCATATATCAGTCTTGCAAATAGTGGGGCACATTCTATTTCAGTAATCAGGTGAAAAGAGACAATGGGACAATGGTCTATCGTATTTGGCTAAGAAATGGCGTCACATCCATGTAGTTGATATTCAGTTGAGGCTGCGGAAGAGGAGATGTATATCTGCGAAGTGAAGAAGCTTCCAAAGAGGTAGAGACAAAGTGGTGACGCAGAGGCGCCGCTCACCAACTAGGAATCTCTTCTCGGTAATACTACAAGGAATCCAACTCTCTTATCTCTATGTATCACTCACCCAGGAATTTACCTTCTGAACACCTCAGATACTTTATAAGAATTATATTATCATCGCGCAAGAAATTATTAATTATTAACTGTGCGAGCATTCATATTGTCATTTTAGATCGTACACAATTTAAAAACTCAATTTCTGATATTTCTGGTGAATAGAATACTCAATGCGTGCCTTCGATACATAGATTACAACGTTTTGTGGTTAACCATCAAAATGTTTCCATAACCCCAACATTCCTCATACCCCCCAAATGTAGAGTTAGAGGGGTTTTGCTCAGGGGACAATCAATGATTATAACAAAACATAAATTTCCTGAAAGTATTACCTGCCTAATTAGCGGTGTTTATAAGTTGCTTTTAATTCAGGGAATGTATTTTAGTTACAGATCATATTTCTTAAAGTATTGGCTATGATCAGGAACCATTCGGAAATAAAACGTAATATTGTGTAGAGACAACTGGAAGAAAGTTTATTAAAACCAAATTGTAGAGTAATTATTTGATTTGAAGTGAATAAATTATTATTTGCAAAGATTTGAAGTAATTTTTGTACAATTTTTTCGTCGTCCCAGATAGGTACTTTTTCTAAGGATAAACTGCTAAAAACATGCAACCTTTTGTGAGTACACGTTTACCCGTTATAAGACATACAATTGTGGCATACATACGGACGGGCAGATACAATGGCAAGACTATGAGACCTTGTCAGAGGTAACGGGACATAATATTGTTTTTATTTATTAACGTACACTTTTTAACTTCCTGAGGTTAATTGGCTGAACTACTGATTTTTTAGGAGAGTTGAATGCTGACCAATTGAATCAAACCTATGTATACTAAGCGTATTATATTAAACCCCCATCTTTATTGTAGATATAAGGAGAGGATAAATTTGGCAAGTCGCCTTCAAAAGGAAGGTCAAGCTGTGAGATACTGTTAGGCTGAAGGACTGCAGTTTATAGGTTAATTATAGAGTGTGATAACCAGATATGAAAGGTTCTAAGCTCTCCTTCGAGAATGGATCGCCGTATTTGGAATCGCTTATAATAACAGTTCATCAATACTAACCCAGCCTTAATCCATGCCTTGAATAAGCTCATCAGAATGCGGCCACTATCAGGCCTCATTTGTACTTTATAGGGACGGAATTAAGGCAACTATAGTTTAAACTATTAGTCGATGGTACTGGTTCATTTTCAGGATGTATTATCAGTGTTCAGCCATATTTGAAATGTGAAGCTTAAAGCACAATTATTTGGGTCAAAAATATTAACAATTTTATAGTTCAGTTTATACTTCGATGGCGCTGACAGTCTACAGGGTAAAATTCGATTTGGGTTGGTTTACAAACCCATAAAACGTTGTTTTGCTTGACTCAAATGTTTTACGGCGTTTTGCCTAATCGATGCTTAAAAACACTCAGACACCATCACAGTAAATATATATTGTCAAAAATACGCCATTCAGCTTGAAAAACTCTGTGGTTAAATGTTTTTCTCTTCCTCCCGAATTCTTATATTTCCCTTGTGGGATTTTTTGAACTTTCTTTCCTATGCACTAATGTTAGATTGACGTTCTGTTTAAAACAATGATCTGGGTTTAGACTTCACCACTATATAAATCAAATTCCACAAGTTTAGAGAATCATTGGTTGGGGAACCGAGGTACCTTCTACCTTGGTCCTCCAACTAAAGCATTAATAACAATCAAGCTTCGATGAGATCGCCTGAAGAAGATTATTAGCTAAACCCTGACCGCTGGGACAGAAAGCAGGGAAGTAATTGAATTACTTTCTTCACCGCATCAACCTAAACTAAAGAGCAGAATAAAACATTCTGTGTTAGCCAGACAGTGACAATAATTGTAATCTGATCACATCATATTCATACATATATTGTGTATGTATATGTGTGTGTTTGTTTTATTTTGTCTCTAGCCGCGCACAAACCGTAAATGGGATGTTTGGAAATAAAGAAATAGTAATATCTAAAGAAAACTATTTCATTCAATTCGTTAAAATAAGAACAAATACGAAATTAAAGCGTCAATTTTTTCAATATTTATTTTGTTTCTGCAATTGCTTTATAAACAAACATTGCTTCAATTAAGTTTTATTACAACGTTCTTTGAACGATGACAGGCAATAATATTGTAATTTTCATAACAATAGCCAGTAAAAAGCAATTTGTCTTTCAGTCGTCGAGACTATTATCTCCATGAAAATTTCAATATATTCCTTGAAATGGTTATTGAGATGTATTTATTCTTATGGACTGTGAAGTAAATAGCAAAAAAGGGTGTTCATGTTTTTTTTTGTAAGAGTATTTTGCTGGTCGGTTTAGATGAACTAAATATTATTTGTGCCTAAATATTGTAAATTTATATTTATTTTTTTGAACGGCCGAAATACAGCGTAAGAATACATCATTACTCTTAATATTTTCAAATGAATAGTCTCATATCACAGTTGAGGGGTTGCCAAGCTGAGGAAAATGTTTCAATTAGTCGTTATTGGATCCATAGCTTAGTTGGTACTAGACTACTTAGCCAGAATCGAGTCCCTCCCGATTAATACTTTTTTTCTAATTTTAAATATTAAAAAGTAAGGATCTTACAAAGATTAATAGTATTAAGGAATCTGTATGTTAGGCTTATCCTTTCATTCACTATTATTTACAAGATTATTGTTTGATGTCATATATTTTTTCATACACTTTCCCTTAAGAGCTAATCCTTAACCTTTACTTTATAAGTGCCTTCTTGTATGGGAGCTGGTTGGTAAGGCTATTATCGGCTATTACGATAAGACAGCCGCATTCCTGGGCCTAGAAAACCACCGGCCGGCATAAATACTCTCTCGCCTCAAACCGGTCTAAATAAACACACACACAACTTCCTCCGTAATATAATCTACTCATATCCTTCTGCATATGATGATAGTGGCGACCTTAACAGTCCGACGCTATAATTATGAGGTGTCAGCCAAGGTTCCACTAAAAGCCCATTATTATCTTTGCCGTGATCGCCTTTTAAAGCACATCCGAACAGTATAGGACCAGACTGGTATCTCTCCTACGGATTGCCGCTATCAATCAGCATCAAAATGAATAGTACACGGGATGCTTAATAAATAAAAAGAGTTCTAAACATTCAGGATAAAGTTTTAATCCAGGGACAATGTGGTTTCGATGCAGGGCAACATCGCCTGGATGTTAACACGGACAGCACTTTGACCATAGTCTAAACTTAGCTTAATCGGTTCCACCTGCCTCAAAGCAATATCAATATTATTTCCTCACTAAGGGCGTTAAAATGATTCTTTTAAAGAATTGCAATTGTACAAAATAATGATTCATCCCTAACTGTTTTTTGGTCTTATATTTTGCGTTAATCTTCAGCTCTTGTTGACAATCGTATAGAATATAGCTATCGTATAGAACTGTGGGGGAAAGGTAAATCAAATACAGTACTTATCAATTTTCAATCTGCACGGTTTTCAAAACTCTATAGTGATTTAAACTTTTAGAAAAAGTAGTAAAATATAAGTAATATTCACCGATCTTATACGGCTGTAAATAAGAGACTTTTAAGGAAGGCCATAAAACATAATCTTAAAAATTCCCGTTTCTATGCACCAGGTTAAAAAGTTTTAGTTTTATAGGAGTTAATTTGTATGAATGGCAAGTAAAAAAGTTGTATACATGTTTTCTACCCTAAAATTAAAAATTTTGTGTTTCTCTATTTACGTTCGCCACACAAGCTGGAAGTTGGAAAGATAAATTATATTCTGAAAGAAAATAATTCTAAACGACTTTTGTGGTTCACCTCAGAATAATTAATAAAAGATTATCGTTTAGCTGGTTGTAGAACGTTAATTTGACTTTAAAGTGTATACTTTAACATTTTTAATTAAATCTGCTATTTTTTCTTTGTGTTATTTTGAATACTCTTTTTTGTCTATTGATCAACAAAAAAATTGTTCCGAAATGCTCTTCTTGAATAAATGATAGCAGGTTGACTGCCTGTAAGATAATTAGCTCCCATTTGAATGTGAAATTTAATTATTTAAAAGTTCAATTATATTCAATATATGTGCTCTTTTTTTTTACACGTATATTTTCTTTTTTTAGGGGGGGGGGGGTTGGTAAATTAAATATTCTAGTAGGAATTAGAATATGTGTGAAAGTGAGTGTAAGAAGAAAAGAAAGGCCAAAGAGATAGAAGAGGAAGGGGAGAAATCTGAGGGCGGCCTACTCGAAATAGCCGGTGTAGAGCTGTGACGTCAGAGAGGCGGGCGGGGATACTTGACACTAGCCCCATCTTGGCCATAACGGGCCCTGTGCCGGCTAGATATCACAGCTCTTTTCTTTCTCTCTACAAATATCTATCTGGTTATACTCACTCTAGTCTGCATTCAACTAGGGCACACCTGTCAAATATTTGCTCATAAGCAAAGAACAGGCTGTCATGATATTTCAGGGAAACATTATCTGCCCAAGTTTTAATCAGAACTACCCCTTCTGCATTAAATATTATGAGAAATTTAAAAGGGAAAAAAAAATTGAGAAACTGAAAACCAAATTTTGCAACAAATTTATTTAAATGTTCACTCTCTAAAGATTAAACTCGAATTACAAACTATTCACTTAAAATTTTTATTCCGGTTAGATGTTAGCAGATTTCCCTTAAGGGGGAATTTCCCTTACAGGAGGGAATTCGAAAATTCAAAATATCTCCGTTATTATGAGCCGGGTCGAAAAATGTTATAGGACCAATCTTGTATACTATCGATGCTCTACAATTGTTGTTCTATAGTTTTCCGTAGCTCAAATATTAAAGGAGTTAGGCGTACTTTCGTGCTTTCAGCCTTCAGTAAAGTCACGCTTCTATTCATCGGATGTTTACTTAGAAATAGAAATCTGCTGCGGGAAATCTAATCTGTTTAGTTTAGGCAGCCCCTGAGTGGTGGAATTTTTATTGTTATTAGAGTGTTTTATTGTATAATATGGACGATTGTGTTTACGTTTTATAGTTTATAATGTTCATGGAGCCTCCGAAAAAATGTCCAGTCTTTGACCTTAATAATTGATTTTTGTTAAGGGAAATTATTAATTGTAGTTGTATTATTAGCAAAATTATTAATTGTAAAAACAGAGAATGGTTTAATATTTTATTATCAGAGGGAAAACTGAAATTGTAATTAATCAGGGAGCAACATTGTATTGAACAATGTAAGTATTCGAATAGAGATAATTAAAACAGCAGGGATGTAAGACAGATTATAACAGAAGATAAGTAAGCTGTCACCTGGAGATTATGAAAGGTATCGATTCAGCAATCAGACTAATGGAGTGAGAGCACTCACGTCACTTCCGACGATGGCTTCCGTGACTTGCGGTCGATAGGGCCCTAATGGAACACTATCCTTCCTTGACTAATGACAAGTGTGCCCTAGATGGGCGGATGTTTATCTGAGTTTTCATGTAACCAATGTGTGGTGAATAGAGCAGAATCTCTTTTAGCGTTTTAGTTATTGAGGTAATCATGAACCAGTTTTAAAAAAAAGTACCTCTAATGTCCAATGGTTCTAACTAGAAGACAGCGAAAATGAGGTGGGTTCTAAACTTTATATATATAATTGTGTATGAGAGTGGGGGAGGGGGGTTTAGAGGGGTGGGAATTTCAGAAATTTCCAAACATATTTTCGTTACTATACGGCAGATCTAAAAATTACATAGAATGAAATGGCAAATTTCATTTCATTTTATTGTAGCTAAATATACAATTTCTTTATCTCGAATATTAACAGAAATATTTAAGTTTCTTTACTTTTCAGCAATCAGTAAATTAGTCACCGTACATAAAAAATAAGCCAATATATCATGAAACGTGTTATTCTAAACTTAAATACCAAACATTGTTTTCAAAGGATTTGTGAGAAACATGGAAATACGTTGTTTGAAGAAAACATTAAGATGTAATTTCATTTGACTGAAATGTTTATTTGATCTACACCATACACGGTTGTTAACAGTTTCATTCAATACTGAAGGCCATATTTGTCATTGGCTGAAATCGGACCAGAAAGAGGGGGGGGGGTTTAGAGGGGGTTGGTTCGAAAATTCAAAATATCTCAGTGATAATGAGTCGGATCAGAAAATGGTACAGAACCAATATGTTAAACTGTAGATACTCTACAATCGTTGTAGTATACATTTTCGGGTATATCAAATATTAAACGGCTTATTCGTACTTTATGCCTTTCAGCCTTCTGAAAAATCCAACTTCTACAGATTGGATTATTAATTAGAAATAATGAATATATGGCGAGATCAGATTGCCAGTGTGTCACCCAGTATGCGGAAAATGAGCTTAAAGAATATCAGCTACTATTTCCTTCATTCTCTATAAGCAGAATACTGCCCGTACTTCGTTGCTGCAAATATTGAAAAGATTTTCTGTTACATCTAGCCCATCTGTCCATTATTTCATGAACCCGAGGCTCAGGTTAGACATGCAAGTAAAGCGTTGGCTTTAATCTCATAAGGTAAACCTAGCGTGGCGAGTTCGATTCTGACCTAGGCAAATAGGAATTTATTTAGTGACTATAACTCATTAAATAAAATCCTTTGTCCCACCCTGGCTAGAAAATGGTGGTAACCTGTAAATAATCCGTTCCAATTAGCCGTAGTAGCACAAAGTGGACGTTAATAAATGACATCTTATTATTCCTTGAGGTGAAATCTGCTATTGAGCGAACACACGAAAGGTTTTCCAAAGCCCATCGCTGCACATAAAAAATGACGAGCTTGAGCACCTTAATATTTTATGTTTCTCTGTCAATTCTCATCTATCGTAATTTTAATTTGATCACTGCCAAACTCCATATTTATATATTCCATGTACAACGGAAGATCAGAATTTAGAAGTGGGAAAATAAATAAATAAAATTCTGAATATCTCCGTCGTTATAAGTTAGATTGAAAACAGTTTATAAAACCAAACTTATTGCTAATTTTATTTCCTGCAATTAATGATGAATACACTTTTTTTGTTATAACTCTTAACCGATTAACCGAGCTTTGCTTTTTCAGTTTTTACTCTTATCCAATACATAACAACTCGTTTATTTTTAAGCTTTAAGACAAGCTATAGTTTTCATGGGACAAGGAAGGGAAGAAGTTCGGAAAAACAAAATGTCTCTTTTTGGATGAATAAGATCGTAAAAAGTTTTATGAACTGGTTGTAAATTTAATACTTACAGAGTTCACGCATGAAAGATTTTTATGTTGTTGTAAAGAAGACTTTTTGTGCAGTTATATGTGTTGCATTAGAACTAACTCTGAGCCGGGGATGGCTGCGGTCCCTCAAAAAGAGGATAAGCCAGACAGCTAACGGGCTCAGTTATTCAGCCATACTGCAATCTATGAATGGACCATGAAGACAACTCTTCTATCCCCGTCTCACACACGTCAACCGTTTAACTCACCTTACCTGTATTTTTCTAAAGAGATCCAGTTCTTATATGGATTATTTTAGTACTACTATGACATCTTGTACATTTACTATAATGAAAAATAAAAATCCTTTTCACCAACTGGACTAAACAGTTATTCTTCCATTTCCAGACCTAGACAACTTGAAAGATCTTTTGACTCAGTATAGCATTGTGTTTACTATAGTCTGAGGGAGATATTGTTATTCATTTTTGTGTCGTATAGCGTAAGTTATTAATTTAAGTTGCATTTATTGAATATATAGGGTGATTACCGAGAAAAGGATGTTTTTCAAATAACGATTACTCAGGCAATTCAGAGCAAAAAATGTATTTATGGAGTGGAAAAACAGTGTACACAATATGGTTCCACATCTCGGCTACAACTGAAACTGCACACTCCCTCCTCCACAGCCCAACAACTTCCGGCCGTCGCCAAACAACATTCCTTACATACTACGCAAGTCAAAAACATACGTTTCCCAGTAATCACTACTACGCAAGTCAAAAACATGCGTTTCCCAGTAATCAGCCTATATAATATAATTTATTCCATTCAGTTGCATTACATTTTAAATTCAGGACGTATTTCAAATTATATTTTAGTCCACCTCTTCATTGGTTATATGAATGTTATGTTGTTGTTATGCTCTTAAAATCTATCTTTAACTATTTATTTTTTTAATATATATATTATGTTTTTATATTGTTTTCATATTTTTGTTTGTCTTTACGGCAGGGAGCTGAGGATGGAGCGTGTGCTCTGAAAGAGTTCCGCAAAAATAAATCTCTATCAAGAATTGAGACCTTTATTCTACGATACGATTTGATACTTGATACCCCGTTGATGCTTCCCCTTCCAGAAGTAGATCTTGATTCGTTAAAGTTTGAGTTTGATAAGTTATTAAAGTATAATAAGCATTGATGTGTAAAGTCATAACCATTTTTATGGACAGTGGTTCCATAATGTAATGTTTCTAACTTGTCAATTGTAATAAATATTGAGCAAATGATTTAACAATATTTATTGTTAAGATGAGATTCAAATTCTAAAATTTGTACAAAGATGTACTCCTAAATATCTATGTAGCTACAAACATTGATGAGCTCCCAAAATGTTATTCAAAATTTATTTATAATGGCAGGACCAATTTTGCAAATTTTATTCGATAAAATTCGACATAATTTTAGAAGTCATGTTTAGTTTTTCAAGACACTAGTTTGCTACAAAAATAATCTGACTGCGTTACAATTATAGTGAATCTTTTTTCATTGCTGAAGTTATTATTTTTTTTTTTTAATTTTGAATCACTATTTACAACAAAAATCTATTTGAAGTTCTCCATTTTCAATACACAAGTTTATTATTTGTTCACCATAATCCCTGAAATGTATATTAGCCCACTGATTTATCGATTATTTCTGAGGACGTGACAATTATTATAACAAGTCCAAAATAACTGTAATGGTTAATTTGACCAGGCAAGTGCTACACGATAGCACTAATAGTGTAGCAGAGATTCATGGTCCAATTAAACGTCGGGTGTATAATAAATTAGCTCAGACAATAGACCACTAATCAAATGAAAAAATGTGAGCTATCTTTATTTCAGTTTGACCAGAGTAACTACTATGAACTTAATTTTATTTTACGGTTTGTGCATCTCGCTAAATATAAAGGTATTATGATCCAAGGAGAAAATTCAAAAATAACAAGAGTTCTTCAAGAAAACAAATTACCATAGGTTACAAAATTATAAATAAAAGTGTTCGACGTTGAATCATACCATAATTTTAAGGTGACCTTTTTCCATTTATCTAATCTCACTAAGCAAGAATTGTCATTTGCTAATGAAGTATATAAAGGCTGGTGTTGTGTCGCTTTGCTTGGAGAAATCCTAAGAGGTTGACATTGTCACAGACAGCATAGGTAATAATTCATCCCTTGTTTGCGCAAACATCACGCCTGAGACAATAGCGTCATTCTCTTAGGGGATGGTTAGATTAATCTAGACGCATATCTTCAGCAAATTACATACTTCTTAGTGTCGAAGAGTGTGTCATTATGTATGAAGAGTATGTCATGGAGACCTTAAATGTCATTATTCCGTAAATTCTGAGTGGTCAACACCACTAGTTTTTTCTTCCTATTTTTTAGTTTATTTCCCTTAAGGGAAATCAGCTATTGAGGTCGTACTCATGATGCAATTTTCGAAACATTTCTTAAAATGTCCATCGATCCTACATATGAGATGAGGTACTTTCAAAATTGTATGTGTGTATATATATTTGTCTGTTACCGCTCTACCAGTCGCAATTATTGATTAATAGTTACCAAACTCGATATATAAGCGATTCATGCGAAACTGCAGATCAAATTCGTTAACGTCTAAAATCGGATAAGAGGGAGAGGGAGTTTAGATGGGAAGAATTTTGAAAATTCGAAACATCTAATTGAACAATTGTATTGAACCAATCTTATTGCAAATTAGATGTACTATAAATATTGTTATATACGTTTATTCTCTATCTCGAATATTAACCAAGATATTTGCATTTTTCAGTATTCAGCCTTCACCAAACCCCCACTTCTACTGTATGTCACATAAACAATACTCTGTTATATACTAAACCACTTTATTTGGAGCTTAAATATCAAATATTGTCTTCAATAGACATTTATAATACGAGATACATGCAAATATGTTCTGTTGTTCCCCCCCCCCCCCGGTCTTAAGTTCTTCTTCTACTAAAATTTGAGTGTTTGAGATAAAAATTATTTTGATTCATTATAAATTGCACTATATATCAGTACTTGTTTTTCTTGCCGGAAAGAGTATTTCTATCTATCTGTTCAGCTATGAGAAGTTGGCAGACCTACTTGTTTACAACGCTTTCCGTTGGGAGGTTATTAAAATTGACTGAAAGATTTCTTATCACCGATTGTATTTATTCATTTAATATTGGTAGTGGTATGTGTTATCAGTATGTAGATTTATCTTTTGCAAAACGTCACGAGGGAAATCTGCTCAGTTTACGCAGCCCCTGCGTGACGGATTTTTGCAGATAGAGATATGTCTTCTATACACATGAAGTTGCATATTGTTGATTCTCTACTCGTGCTCTCCCACGAATATTTGACCCTCCTACAGCACAAGAAAATCGTCCTGCTTCTGGTGAAATTCGGACTCCATCTTACAATTCACAATATGCGCTCCATGTGCTGTATATCATCCAAGTTCGAACAGTTTCGCCTAGCATGGTAGGAAAAGAATATGGGAACTATGGTTCACGAACAAACATGTCAGCTTATGGTTTTTCTTCGTTTCGAAATGTGACTTACATTTTAAGAAATGGGAAAAAAAATCTTTGTAATAATTTTTCTTCTCTGTAAGTTGATTTCATCTCTTGACTCAATAATATATTCAGATCTTAAAAAAGAAATAAATTTTACTATTTCAGAGTGAGCCACTTCCTTTGTTCTAAAAGCCACTCTTTTATCCGACAATGTTTTGACTTGATCTTAAATTTTAGCTGCCTCGAACTTTTTTCATACAATTGATATGGCACAATAAAACGTGCATCTCCATTAGCCGCAGTAGTGTAAAGTGGACGCTACTTTTTTCAAAACGTCCTGTTAATATAGTGAAACGAAATTGTGGTTAAACGTAGATAAACATACCAATAAAACATATAATAATTAAAATAAAATAATCCCACCAAATAAAATCTCTGTACCTAAAGTGATCTTTATCAGTCCCAAAAGGAATGTACGTATACTCATGAAATCGTTCAGTATTTTAAGCTATTTTTGGCTGCAAACTAATTAATTAAAGAATTACTGAAAGAGTTTTCTATTCTCTTTGGGGTTTTATTATAAATAAAAAAGAATCGACCCTGAAGAACCACTAAGTTCGGGAAACACGATGGGAAAATTTAAAATAAAATCTTAAAAATAAAAAAAAAAGGTTTTTACTAAGTGATTCTCATTTAGGAATATTGCTTTTTGGGCCTGAAGGACTATTAAGAAGAAAGACAATATTAGTTAATGAGGATTTTAAATTAGTCACGGTTTATGAAGTAAGTAAAAAGTTCCATGAGTTACAAAATGAAAACAAAAACATATCCATCAGTTTTTTTTTTCTCTCTACTTTTCTTAATAGATGTTCAAAACTAAAAAGAGGTTTATTATCCGAATACTAATTTCTACTCTTACGAACCGTAGTAAATGGGCAGCACAACTTTCGTTCTCCGATATCAATCAAAATGCTTAATTAATTATATCATAAAAAGATCCTTAATTAGCACTAGTGCGCTCACTGTTAAGTCCGCTGATGATAATCGAACCATGCGCTTTCCCAAAGGAACTGAACTTGATGTTTTCCTCGATATCCAGGCCTCTGTGATATCAGCAGTTTATATTAAAATGTAAAAATTATGTTTTTGCACACCTGAAATGGCTTTCATACATATTATCGTTGCACGGCCGTCACTATAACAAGATGTTTTTGAATTCTATGCAAATGTTAAATCAGATTGAAAGTCTATAGATTTTGAAATTTTTCGAATAGAAGAAACATTTTTGCAACACGTTTTATTTTTTTTTTTAATTTCAATTCCAATCGCTATGTAGGGTTGCTGTAAACGTTTCATACAATTATATTTCAATTCATGCCTCTGGTATATACAAAATATAAATGAAGTCATCTATTCAGATTTCTGAAACCTTTAGCGAATAGAATTGTTTGATAACTATTGGTGCATTCTAAAAAAATAAAAAATCAGTCACGTAGGCCTCATTAAACAAAACAGATTTCCCATATGCTAGGATGACAAACTGGTCATCTTACCTCACCATCTACTGTTATTTTTGCCATAGTAAAAATCCTATGTACACAGAAATTAAAATGTCCACTGGAAATGAGATTTTTAGTGACTCAGTTAATTTAAGTAAGAATCAGATGACTATGTATGTTTCCTGAAGGCTGCCGACATAAAAATATTTAATATTCGAAGTAAGAAAAAACTACATTGATTAACTATTGTAGTCAATACTATTAAGGTCTTCGGGTCTTGACCGTGTCTTCATATTGGTTGCCAACGTTTCGCTAGACATGCTTCTAGCTTCCTCAGGGCTATCTCTGAGACTCATTTGAGTTGAGTCTCAGAGATAGCCCTGAGGAAGCTAGAAGCATGTCTAGCGAAACGTTGGCAACCAATATGAAGGAAGACACGGTCAAGACCCGAAGACCTTAATAGTATTAATGACCAGGACCGTGGAAGTCTACGAGTATATTGTAGCCAAATTGTGTAATTAACATGATTGGCTCTATACAATTTTTCTATTCGACACATAATAGAGATATTTTGAATTTTCGAATTCCTCCCCCTTTGCCGCCCCTCCCTCTTCCTACTATGATCCTATTTCAGCCATTAACGAATATGATATTTAGTGTAGAAGGAAATGGTTAAATATCAACGATTTGACGGTATTGATGGAATAAACGTTTTCAAGTCAAAAACATAAAATTTAATTGATGACGTCGTTAAAAATCATATTTTCACGTATCTCATGTCCAGCTGTCGAGCTTGACATCTGTATCGGTATCGGTATTATAATTACCCTCGATATCTCGCCGATTTTCCAAACGGCTTCTTCCAGGTTATGTTAGTTGTAGTTAGTGGCAGCTCCAGTTTCCCGTTCATTATGAGCTGGCACTAGTTACAACAGACAAGGCCACCGGAAAAAGGCGAAAGGAAAGTCGCCCAAATATCGTGGTTAATTACCAGCAAGAGTCAGTTCCCTGGGGCGAAGTAAAAAAATAAACGTCCATTGAAAACAATATGAACTTTATTTCTACTGATGAGAATTCTTTGGTATTTCATGGACTAATTTGGCGAGATGATGTGATTTTATGATTCGAATCACGTGTCTATTATATTATTTCGCTCAAGAATATTGAACTTGCTTTACAGTAAGTTGTTACATCCTTTGTTCTACTTTTGCTAAGGCTGTGGAATCTAGTAGCTGAACGTCACTGGGTGCAATGATTGGAACACAGTAACGGAGAAGATGGAGGGCATTGTAAAAAAAAAATCTTGTCCCCGAGACCCTAACGTTTTTCACATTGGAAACTTCTGCTGTTAAGCGTACTTGGACGCCCAATCTATCACAAAATTAATGATTTAGGAAAATACACCTTATATAAATATTCAGAAACATATTATTTCTTTCAAAGTCATTACATGACCGAGTTGTTCCAAGCGGATCATTACTGCTACGATATATTGTCATGTCGACCTAATTCTATTCTTTTCAATCCCAAAGTTCTGTTAATGTGTTTGAAATTCATGCAACATCAACTTGAGTGTTGAACTAACTCAAATGTATTGTTTTAAGCTGAGGTAAGTCTAGACGGAATAAAAGAAGTTATTAAGCAATTATAAAAAGGTCACTTGTTGATAGATCACCAAATATGGCTTCAATAGAATAGGGGGAAGGTTGGCGAGTTGATCCCTCCAGCTGAGTCACACCGACCTCATATTCCTTATTAAGCAACGCACACTGTCCTATTAGATCTTGCCTAGCGCTACAATTTTTAGCAGATTTCCCTTAAGGAAATTTCCCTGCTCATGACGCGATTTTCGAAAAATTTCCCCAATTGTCCATCGAGATGACGAAAATGAGGTCCGTTCAAAATTATATATATATATTTGTCTGTTAACGCTCTAGCGGTCGCAATTTTTGTTTGATCGTTACCAAACTCGATATTTAATCGTTTCATGTAAAAAGAAAGATCAAGTTCGTTAATGGCTGAAATCGGACAGGGGGTGTTTAGAGGGGGGATTATCGAAAATTCAAAATTCAAATTTCAAAATTCCGTTATTATCCGGATCGAAATATTGTATAGAACCAATCTTATTGCAAATTAAATTTACTATAAATAATGTTATATAAATGTACTCTCTGTCTTGAATATTAACCGAGATATTTGCATTTTTATTAAGAGTGTCTGATACACAGCGTTGAGATCGGCTGAAGTCGGTTCTATTCGGACTTTCCGCCAAAAGCTAGTTTGGCCGTTTCCTTAACTGTTCGGCTGGCGTGAAATTGGTTTAGAGACTCGTTACCTCTACTGTTGTTAGTAGGCAGATTTCTCTATCGTAAAACTTCACGTGGGAAATATGCTTAGTTTACACAGACCTTGCACGACGGACTTTTCTAAGCTCTGGCCCTCCGCCACTATAAGCATGGTTACCTTCTCCAATTTCCCATATCCAGTTTCTGCATGTCCATGCTTATTGCTTCCGCCAACCACCTTTATCTACACCTCTTAAAAGTACAAATGATATATTCGTCGTTCATATCCTCTACTCCAGCACAGCTCGTGAGCATTCAGCCTATATGTTCCCTAACTGCTCATGGCACTTAATGAGGCAAATCAAATATATATGGGTCTATATTATTTAATTACTTTAGTTGTTTATTCAATAGACCCTCATGCTTTATCACCGTAAAATTGGAGCTGGCAACGAAGGCAAGAACGAAACAATATTAAAAATATAAACAACACCTTTTCGTCGACTCAGAATTTATTAGCAATCATTGTATTATTTCAAATATTAGAAAAATCATTTTCTTTTCTTTGAATGCATAGATATTTCATCTTTATTGGCATTATTCAGAGTAATATAAGACGATAAGGCACGATGTTTTCAAATATCTAATGTCGAATCAAAAATGACTCATTATAATACGTGAGATAAGTGCACGCATACTATCAGGCTAATAGTGCAGTAGGCAGCAATAACTGCATGTAATTGATTTCTAAGGGCCTCGGATTAGTCATATGTAAATGCATTGACAAATAGCCTTAATACAAGATGGACAAAGAGGACTGCGTTATCTTTGATCTTATTATATTAGAAAAATAATAAGGTTAGGCACGTCTAAGATTCGAACTTAAATCGTCTTCTCATTCTATGTGGATGTCAACTGTCACTTAACGGTCAAACCAAAAGTTTTCTCTCCTAGCCGCCTTAGAAGACGACTAAGCTAATAAGGGGTTTAACCTATATGAAAAAAAAGGCCATGCGAATGCAAACAACATAACAAGGTAGTTGTACGAGCATGAAAAAAATACAAACAAACCAGCTGAAGTAATATTAAAAAATGTACAACAATGTAAAAAAAAGTCAGTCACGTAGGGGCTGCTTTAACTAAGCAAATTTCCCACGTGCGTAACGTATTTGCATTTATCTCAAAACGTAAAAGTTCAATAAGAACAATATTTGGTATTTAGGCTTCAAATAAAGTGCTTCATAATATAACAGCTTATTGTCGATATGAAATGATTAGGTGTAGGGGTTTACTGAAGACCGAAAACTATAAAATGCTAATACCTTGGTTAATAATCAAGATATTGAAAAAACGTGTATAACAATATTTATAGAACATTACATTTGCAATAAGATTAAGTCTGTAAAATGTTTCAATCTGACGCATAACAGCGGAGATATTTCTAATTTTAGGAATTCTCTCCCAACCCCCCCCCCCTCTAACTGCTCCGATTTTAGACGTTAACCAACCTGATCTTCCTTTTTACATAAAACGTTTAAATTTCGAGTTTGGTAACGATCAAATAAAAATTGCGACCGCTAGAGTGTTAAAAGACAAATATATATGTAAACGTTTTTAACTGACCTCATTTTTCTTATCTCCTGAGTAGGATCGAGGGACATTTCAGAAATGTTTTGAAAATCCCATCATGAGTACAACCTCGATAGCTGATTTCCTCTAAAGGAAATCTGCTAAAAATAAACATTTCCTCAACGTTCTAATAGATTATAGTCGGTCGAAGTTGGCGAAGGAAAGGATTTAGACCTAAACCCAAAGTACGGAATTTTACCAAGCAGTTTCGTAATTAATTTAAAAATACTTTTCTCTCCTAAAATGATAAAACATATTAAAAGACATTTCCCCCTTGTCTCCCATATCATGTCTTGCTTCATAAAACTCATGATGTTACATTTTCTCATACAACTCAAAGAATTAGTAAAAAATATATTGGGTACATATTTATATATCAGGGTTCTTAGTCTATCTTTAAAAATTTGTATGGGGACACGGTGTTTTGTTTTAAGTTTTTAAATACTATAATATTCTTTCGAAATTTGAAATCTATAAGTTAATTATCAACCAGTTTTTAGTTCCCCACTACTGACAAAGTAAAGTACTGTAAATATGACAAAGAAAAAAATGTCGAATAAATGGTGGGAAGATTACTTTCGAATTTCTCTAACGGGAATGGATGCATAAATATTTTGCAGGGGTACGAAGAAGATGGCTCATAAATCGAACAGAATATACAGAGTAGTGAGATTCATGCTTAGATCATGGTCATAAATGAGTTTCTTACCTGGTAATAATATTATTTGGTTCGGACGCCTTTAATTACCGTTATTTATAGCTACTCAAACTACACAATGAAAATCCATGAAGAACTTGATATATGTCTGTGAGAGGGCTGATTCAAATCTTACTTGAATGATGTGATTCAGCAAAAAAGTCTTTGTAACAATAACCTAGTGTATATCTTGACGTTGAGGACCGGCATAGCTTAAATGTAGGTGGCTAGTTCACATCCTCTGAGTGTTACATTAACTTTTCTACACTTCCAGATGTCTTGGGGTTTGTCCTATTCGGCGTTGAGCAGCTTCGCGAGTTTCAAAATTATATATATGCATATACTTGTCTGGTGCCGCCCTTGCTATCGCAATTTTCGTTTGATCGTTACCAAACTCGATATATAAGGGTTTCATGCAAAACTAAATGTCAAGTTCGTTAATGGCTGAAATCCGCGAGTGGAAAGAAGGTTTAGAGGGGGTGGGGTAATTTTGTAAATTCAAAAAATCTTCGTTATTATGAGTCTCATCGAAAGCTTGTACAAAAGCTATCTTATTGTACATTTAAATGTCTATAAATGTTTTTATATACATTTATTATGAATCTTGAATATTAATCGAGATTTTTGCATATTTTTTCTTTAAGGGAAATCAGCTATTGAGGTTGTACTCATGACGCAATTTTCGAAAAATTTCCGTCGATGATCCTCTTAACTAAAAGATGATGAAAATGAAATCCGTTCAAAATTTAATGTACCATACATATAGAGGGTGTTTGGTAAGTAGATAGACAAACTTCTACAGGTGGGTCTAATCTTCAAAAGGAACAAAATTGTCCATATAATGTATGATCCTGTTCCTAATAGTGTTGGAGAAAAATCGATTTTTTTTATTTTTCAATCAAAAATGTTTTATTACATATATTCATCTGCAGCAGATAAATTATTGGTATTGGATGTTTCTGGTTGAGTAATTTTGAGGGACATTAAATTCTCTTTAATAATCGTTTATTTTTATTTGCAATTTCGGTTTTACAAATAGTTTTAACAGAATCTGGAAAAAAATAATTATAAAAAACCTAAATTTTGAAACATCAAAAACCATAGTCTGAAACAACTTAAAACTTTTAGATTTTAAGGAAAACCTAAATATGCCATTATGTATCAATATGCTTTCTAATGATAAAATCCTATTACGACGAGACTTCAACAAGTGTTGGAAAGCAGAAAATGTATTTTAAAAACAACGGTCATTTTAATCTTATTGTTTGTTCCAAACAAATGGCATATTACACATTAACTATAGATTTTTTGGCCGTGTCCAGAATTAAGTATGTATGGGGAAAATGTGTCCCTTTGAAGCATTATAAACACAACTTCTCTAGGCTCTCTAATGCTGAAGTACCTATTGAGCCATGTGTTAATAGTCCACTTGAATTCTCAACGTTAAATGCAAACATGCCCCAACAACTTGTACGAGTATTAAGTCATCAAATATAGGTTCTTCTGTGTCAATATGATTATTTGCTGTAGGATTAGGTTTCTGTTTGTTTGGCTGACCAACTACAAGTTACAATGCTTATACAACAAATTTAGTGAATTTAAAGACTTTTGAAGTGGTTTATAGTTCTATAGTTGTCTTGACCAGTTTGTCCAATGTTATATATGACAAAATGGAAATACTCATCCAGTAAATTGTGATCTCTTAACCGATTTTAATTTTGTGACATTTAATCGACAAGTAGTGCACTAACCATAGGTTGGCAAGGATAAACTAGGCAATATAAAATATAAGGCGTGGCACATTTTTAATTCAGTATTAAGGGTCATAATTATAAAACATACATGAAATTCTCGGCCATGTTTTAGCAGATTTCCCTTACGGGAAATCAGCTATTGAGGTCGTACTCATGACGCGAATTTCGAAAAATTTCTTCAAATGTCCATCGATCCTACCCAAAAGATGACGAAAATGAGGTCCGTTCAAAATTATATATATATATATATATATTTGTCTGTTAACGCTCTAGCGGTCCAAATTTTTGTTTGATCGTTACCAAACTCGATATTTAAACGTTTTATGCAAAAAGACAGATCAAGTTTTTTAATGGCTGAAATCGGACCACCGGGTTGGGGGGTTTGGAGGGGGGATTTTTACCGAGATATTTGCATTTTTATTAAATTTAGGCCGATAACGGACTAGTTCGGCCCTTTGCCGTAACTATTTGGCTCTCGTATGGAGACTTCTCTATTGTATAACTTCACGTGGGAAATCGGCTCAGTTTACGCAGCCCCTGCGAAACGGACTTTCAGTAATTGTATTAGACAATGAGTATAACTATGAAATAATCTAAAACATTTCTGCGTCTATTGCGAGCTTTTTCTTTGCAAATGTATTCAAAATTAAACTTGACGATGATCAACTCCTGAGACATGTGCTTTAGGGAGTCCTGTTTGCTTTCGATTGTGGGGCGGATCCGTTTCCCACACGATCACAGCAATGGAAACAAGAGAACAATAATGATCAGATTGTAGGAGGAACGTGTTGCCGGTTTCGCACCGAACCGCTAGTCCGTCGCAGCTAACAACCTACAAAGATCACTGGAAATTACAGTTCACTGATCAATGATCAATGGACCGTTCTTTCCCAGTCCGGAAGTCTAGTCAGGAATCGTTGAAAGGAAACCTGTATTATGGAGCTGGGCTCAAATACTATCTTTCAGCGAGAAGTAAAAAATATTCAATTTTCAGGAATGAACTTGAATTCATTTAATAAGAAGTAAATTGGGATTTGATTGCGAAGGGTGTTTGCAGTGCTTATTTAGCTCAACTGAAAGTACTTTCATTTTTACGATTTGGATCTAGCACATTATTAGTATTTATTACTATTTGTTGTGCTACCGAGAATAGGCTGACTCAGCTAACATTTGAACAAGGATCTTTTTAGCAGATTTCCCTTCGGGGAAATCAGCTATTGAGGTCGTACTCATAGGACGCGAGTTTTAAAAAATTTCCTCAAATGTCCATCGATCCTACCCAGGAGATGACGAAAATGAGGTCCGTCCAAAATAGGGAGGGTTTCAAAAATTCGAAATATCTCCGTTACTATACGTCAGATCGAAAAATTGTATAGGACCAATCTTATTGCAAGTTAAATTTACTATAAATATTGTTATATACATGTATTCTATATCTTGAATATTAACCGAGATATTTGCATTTTTATTAAGTGTAACGGACGCTTCTATTCCTTCCCGCCGAAAGCTAGTAACTGTTCGGCACTCGTATGGAGATTTCTCTATTGTATAACTTTACGTGGGAAATCTGCTTAGTTTACGCAGCCCCTGCGTGACGAACTTTTGCTCTGTAGGGGGATGCAAAAATTAACTGGCGTCGTTAGCCAATTACTAGATAATTAACAAATTTATTTCTTGTGGACATACACACACACAATCTTAACAGCTAATAGTCAGAGAGGATTGATAGTAATTTATCGTGTTGCGACAGCGAAGCTAATCGGACAGCCTGCAGACACTTTAGTATACTTATACTTTTATAAATATATTAGGCTGAATACCTCATACTGGTAAGATAGCCTAATAAAATGTAGTATATAAATATATCTATCTTAGTATAACTCAGAAGACACATTCTCATGGTAGGAAAAAAAAGGATCATAAAAACATCTCAGTACTGAATGTCATTAATAAATGCATCATTATTGACATTTTTTGAATGCTGAATCGTATTATAAGAAAGCCGTTGCGTTATAGCCTTCTGAAATGGTGAGAAACCTAAAGAAGAATGAACATTCCACAAAGACAAATTACTAGGTTCATCTGCTAGCCAGCCTAGGCAGGGATATACTTCACTCTCATAGTCTACTTCAGTTGAGCAATCAAGATAGATGCAATCTCTATGAAGGAACGCATCATTTAAAGGTTGAGTCGGATTATAGGAACCCATTTTGACTAGTTTTAGCGTTACATCTAAAACGACTAGTCTTGGAATGGTGGATTTCCATATTTAAGACTGTTGAAACGTTTCATTATGCACCTCACCTTTTGATACAAATTTTCTAAGGGGAAGGAGAGTTTCAGAGGGAGAAGAAGAAAAAAAATACGAATGTTTCCATACCTTACACATACAAAAGGTTTCTATAGGATTTCTTACATTGTTATCAGCGAATTTCTTTCAGAATATTTAAATCGGAAAATGCAGATAGGAATTAGCTGGGCAAGCAGGTTACCTGCGAATGAAGGTATTGTTTATTAAACACTGTGACTGGTAAATATACACATTTGGTTTGATAGTTTAGAAAGTCACTCCGGTAGCCTTTAGACATTATTTCGAAAGTAAATCCAGGGAAATGTAAAGGGTTTTATTAATGTCAGTATGCTTCTAAATTACAGCTCGTAAGTACTCAGCAGACATTCCAAAGCCACACTTGATTAGCATCCCATCGATTTCTCTTCGTGCAATCATGACAAACACGGATTTCTCGATACTTGGTGGCTTTTAAATGAGTCATTGACAGCAGACTGGATTGTCAGAAAATAAAGCGTCAGAGTTTGGTCTATGGCGTCAGAAAGTTTTATTTATATAGATAACGAGATATAATAAAAATGTGGGCATGATCTATACATTTATCACTACTGTATTTCGATGGGACGACAGTGATACCTATTTACTTCCAAACCTATGAAGACTCAAATAATATTGATCTAATTATTTCAAATATTTTAAGTAACAAAAAGAAATAATAAAAAGGGACAAATTTAATTCTAAGCGTAAGGCACTTGCCAAAATTGTACCTAACTAAGGTGGGCTGTTTTAGGTTAAAAGGGTGTTTGAGGTTGGTAGAAAATGACATAATTTTAGAAAATTCATTTTTCTTTTATCCTTTCTCTGTCCCACCTCTTATTTTTTATCCCCACTGTTCCTCCAGGAATTCTTTTAGGTTTATTGTTTCTTGTTTTGAACTACTTTTATTTTATTTTATTTATTAGCGTCCACGTAAGCTAATCGGGAAGACATATCTACAGGTTACCACCCTCTTCTAGCCAGGGTGGGACTAAGGGCTTTATTTAGTGAGTTCTTCACTAAATACATTCCTATACCCACACGGGAATCCAGCCCATGACTCTAGCTTAACTAAGGTTATTAAAACCAACGCCTAAACTCTCATGGTTAACCTGCTTTCAAGTCAATTTTATTTTAATGTAACAAGTGTTTTGACTCGTATACTTATTGTACTTAAAATATTAAATGTTTGACTTTGTAAACAAATTTACATAATTTTTTTCCAATAAGTATTGGTTTTTTGAAAAATGCGTTTTGCTTATACTTAGAAGCATCATCGCCTTGCATTTATTCAGCTATACATCTATTTCTGGCTTAATTGTGAATTTTATTTTATAAGTTTATAAAATTTAGATATTTATTATGGTTGTATGCTGTATCAGGCGCAGTACATGAAGCTTTGTCTTTGAAAACGTTTTGCCACTAAATACATTATCCATACACCCACTCTCATTTTTCTTATATATATTTCATTTATAAAAATGAACAAAGAAGTTACTTCAAAGTTATTTTTAAAGGAAAACGCAATGCATTTTTGTTCAGGATTCCTAAAATGAAGGTGGCACTTGTGGGGAAATGTCAATGACTGGCCATCCTGGAGGAAGAGGCTTGCATGAGTCAGTGTTGCCAAAGTAAGGCGGACTAGATTGCATGCAACAGTATTACATAACGCCCCCCCCCCTCTCCTTTTCATTAAATATTAGCGATTTCTTCGCTCTAACATTAACTGATTGTTCTTTCCCTGCCACGCTTTTCTAAAAATACATCTGCATACTCTTTTCGCATGGTAATTATTTTGTATGTTGAAATAAATATAAAATAAAACAATCAGAAATTGACCAAACATTAAATGTTAAGTCGATTTTCAGTGGAATGACAGAACCGATCTTTAATTTACTTATGATATTTAAACATCTCAACAGTTATAGTGGCATTAACTGATGCTCTAGAAATAATAACTACGCTTATATGTTTGGATCAGCTAACAAACGTGAATATTATAAGGGTCATTCACTGGTAAAGAGAAACATAGAATCAAGATCACACACAACAGTTTACAGCGTTTTAATATCCAAAACCTTGCAGTTAAGCTGAGGAAAAACGGTCTTGTATAAGATATATTCTACATTAAAAGAAAGGTAACCCCTGCATTCTACAGTAATGTATTCAGGTGACTCATTGATTCCACAAGGACAATACGGAGGGTAAAAAGTTTGCGTCTACCTCGCAAGGCCGCCATGCTTTGCTGAGCTCTTGTCTAAGTAGTGTCAGTTCAAACTAATCATATTTCTTTAATATTCTTTTTGTTTATATTTGGGAAACTAGGGTCTTAACAAGCTCAGAAAAATCACAATTTCATTTACACCACTGAGCAGAAATTTCCTGACAATAGTAAACGAATTATAGTCACAAATTCCTATTTAACAAAAACTTAGCATAAATAACAATGTTTTTTTAAAAAAAAAATAAAAACATAACTAGACCTAAGTAAAATAAAATATGTTACACATTGTATGTTTATTAATGACCCATTAAAGCCCTCCAGATAATGGGATACCTATTAAATTCAGAGATACACCAAATCTTTTGAAAAAAAAAAGAAAAGAAAATGAGTTGGAGAGCTAAATTTTCAAATCTATAATTCTTAGATATTTTAAAGCTGTGGAATAAAAAAAAAAAAAAATCGTTAAAGATAGAATGCAACTTTTAATCTCCAGCCTTTAAGTCTACCTCCTTTTTTTCTTTAAAAAAAGGCTTTAATTTTCCCAGACAGTGTTTAGTTTCTTTCACCCGTTTAGCTGATGCGAAATTAATTAATATGGATCAAGAAGTTATGTTGTTAAGTGTAGGGGTGGGGTTGTGTGGTTGATAATCTATTGGTGTGAGGAAATGTCACTGTATTCTAAATAATAATAGATCAGGTCACCAGATCCCAATCAACGAGATAGAATCGTCACGACTTTCGTTACGACAGATGCAGGAACGAAATTTTGTAAGACCGATTATGGCAAATATCAACCATTGGAGGTATTAAAATGTATATATTTCAGTTTTAATAGTTAAGGTTATATTGAAATTCGAATAAATGATAAGACGACAAAAAACATGGTTGGTGACTACAGTTTTTAGAGTAAAATCAATGTAAATTTAAAGAAATGGATTCTTTTTCAAATTAAAGTAAACCAAGAAAATAGTGTGTCAAATACCATGTTTCTATTGAGTGGCTTTCTTTTTCAGAGGCAAAACTGGAAGTACATTTAACTCTTTATAGCTATGTCATGTTTGCAAGCCTTGTAGAAAGTAATTTGAAATATGGAAAACATTTTCTGCAGGATTGTTTAATAAGAAACATCCTGCAGAAAATGTGGATCATTCATTCACATCCAAATCAAATAAAGAAGCCTCCCTGAGAAGATTCTTCGTGTACATCCTTCTTATGAATTTGGTCAACATCATATAACGATAAATATTTAAAAATAAGCAGATTAATGCATTTAGCCGTTGCGAATTTTAAATGAGGTTCAAGAATTGATAATTCAGCCGAGGCCTAAAGCAAGGATACAGACCTCGATTATAACCTTCCTGGAACAATATCTTCAGTGTCACCACACTAAACAATTGAAATACTTATTCATTAATTCTCAATTCTCTTGTTAGCAAAATCTAGTAAATAAAGAATGTTTTTAAGGGGGAAATTCTAAGATTGATTAATATAAAAAAAACAAAAAAAAAAACAAGAATTACGGAAAAGAAATCTGTAGTCTGCCTGCATTAATGTTTATTTTTGACTACCATTTTTTCAACACTTCAGTGGCACTTTCCACCTAAACATTTAAGCTCTTCAATATACAAATTTAAATATCTTTAACCATTTAAATTCTAAGAAACCACAACATTATTTAAACTGAATAATTTATTAAAATTGTACAGTGTTCTATCATATATTAAATAAATCATTATCATATTTTATAATCATTAAACCATGTTTTAATAAATTATTCAGTTTAACTAATGCTGTTGTTTGTTAGAATTTAAATGGTTATACATGTTGAATTTACATATTATTGAGCTTAAATTGTTCATGATTTTGTATTTTAAACCTTGAATTGCCACTGATGTGAAACCGGATGTCAAAAATAAACATTAAGTGCAGGAAGATTATATTTTTCTTTGGATCACTTAACATTATAAAAAAAAAAAAAGAATGACATCGAACCGCGAAAAAAAACAACAAAAAACCATGAATTGTATTACTAATTATCTATTTAACAATTATTATGGTTTCATTAGCCGCTATCAAATTACACAATTAAAATGAGAGAAGTTATACACGGGCTAACAGGATAATGAACTAGAAAATGAATTCCCGTTACTTGTTTACAAACAAACAAAGAGTCGAATTTTTGCTTAAATTCATTGTCACGTAGGCTACAAATGTTATAGTTTCACATCTGAGGTCGTCTCACGTCGCCTGAAGAATAATTCCTCATTTCACTCCTTTATAAAATTTCAAATTTCTGTCGTTTTAGGATGTATAGTTAATTTAGGCTGTAGTGTAGACACAAGTCCAAATTAAAATATGCAAATTTATTGTCAATTTAAAGTAGGCAACTAATCATTTGTTTATCGATAACTAATTTTATATAAAGAAGTCCGTCACGCAGGGGCTGCGTTAAGTAAGCAGATTTTCCACATGCGTCAGGCCTTTATCACACACGTAAAAGTTCAATGAGAACAATATTTGGTATTTAAGCTTCAAATAAAGTGTTTCATAATATAACAGCTTATTGTTAATATGACATGAGTAGGAGTGGGGGTTTAGTGAATGCCGAAAATTAAAAAAATGCAAATATCTCGGTTATTAACCAAGATAATCGAAAAACCTAAACAGATTTAGAGAACATTACATTTGTAATACTTTTGGTTCCATACAAATTTTCGATCCGACGCATAATAACGGAGATATTGCGAATTTTCGAAATTCCCCCACTTAACCCCCCCCCTCCCACTAGTCCGATTTCATGTCATGTTAATTCTTATTTCGCACCATAATAATGACATGTCAGATTGGTTCGAAGATTTTTCGATTTTTTTTAAATACTGTGTATATGTATTTATATTATTTATATTCTTAGTTAATCAAGTAAAGCATTTTTGTGTAATCAACATAAATTATAATCAATCATCATATACAAATTTATTTTCATTAAAGTATTCTATTTTACTAAATAACTAAATCAAGAGGATCTTTATTTTAATTCTGTAAGTTTGTTTTTGCAAATGCCTTTAATTAGTTTATAATTTTGAGTTTAATGTTCCGTTGTATAAATGTTGGCATCTAACCAATTTGGGGGTGCCAAAAATGTAGATGTAGCACTTTTCAATGGATGTTCTTAATAGGAATTTTCAATATATTTGAAATAAAACCACCCAAAGGAAGGAATTGAGGTTTGGGAGAGGGGTTCGAAATATAAATAACTTAGGCTAGATTTAGAATACCCTGCCAACTGAGTTTCCCATTCAAATATTTATCAGTAAAATTCTAACCAGATCACTCACTGAAATAAATTTCGAATCGGAAAGAAATGAATAACTTAAATACAATAAAACTAATAAAAAATAAAACCTAAAATTTCAAAAATAAAATCAAAATAAGTTAGTGATGCTGAAGGAGCAAAGAAGGACTTCCATATAGGGGCAAAGTGTACGATTACAATCATGAGGTCTCCTCGACAACTCATAAGAAGTGAAATTTCTAACTTCTTCTTTTACACATTGTTACTAATTTTGAAAGTTAGCTCCAATGAAATAATAGGGATTATTATAAAACATTTAAAACTAAATTAATATTTTAATGTAATCATGCGAAATGTAGTTCAGGAAATGGCTGTCCTGTCATATGTTAATTACATCTTTATAGTGTTTGTGATAAGACATGAAAGGACAATATTTATTTTAAAGCAAGGTTGTGAGAACGAGGTTTTTTTTTTTTCATTTCATTATTATAATGTTCCAGTTGAGACCACCACACGCACTTTTCATATATAATGTTATCTTGAGAATCTCTCAATATCATCAATTATACTCCCAGGGTAACCGCCACGAATATCAACATAAATAATTAGGTCTGGAATAAGAGTAAGGGTTTTTAGAATCGAGAAAATATGAAGCTATGAAGAATGGACTACAAAAACTCCTAAATTAGAGGAAAATCTTTCACCTAAGTCATGCTTTTCATATGACGAACCCAAGCTTACCAAGCTACAGAATTTAAATTAGTCACAAAAACATTATTAAAAGTAGAGTAATAATAAATAAATATGTGGGTTCTATGTGAACAACTTTGAACCGGCAAGATGTACAGGGCAGTAAATTAAAAGGCAAAATGAGAGCAAACTTAAAAATAAAATAGCTGGCAAAAATAGGCTCAGTATTGGCACTCTTCAAGCTTCTAGAACATATTCAGGTTACGAGTTAGTTATTTTTATTGCTATATATCAACTTATGTATTGTATATTAGAACAATCACTAACACTGCGATGTTTTTATGTACGTAGCATGTGCAAATATACTAAGACATTTATTGGTTATTAAGCAAATATAAGTAGACAATTTCATAAATTCTTGATTCGAAACTCTTGTAAATCACATCATAAATTTGGAATTACTGAAATTTTGTAAGAGAATGGTCATTGTAAACAAATTACAAAACTTAATGTATTTTTATGTTTATGAGAAAATCATTATACAGTTTTAAAAAGAAAAAAAAGTGTTGTCTTTCAAAAGTTAAAGTTAGAAAAGCCTTGTTAAGCTGAATTTTGTTTTTTATATTTTTGTTAAGACTTAAGAACAATTATAGGAATAGTTTTAAGGGCATACTTTTGTTAGTTTTGCAACAATACAGAGTAGAAGTTTGAAAACAGCAAAAAAATATTAATATTTTATTTATTTGTTGTCAATTGAGCCTTTTTAATAAAAACTCAACCGTCAACGATTAGGCGTTGCACAATAAAAACATGGATGACATGTTTAGTTGGAATAAATAATGTGCAAGTACCTTGTGTGTGTGAGGAAGAAAAGACCGTGCCGGCCGTGGAGAGTCGAGAGGGAGCGAGAGTTGGAACTGGTGTCCGCTTACTTCGCCTTCTTCGCTGGGAGGTGGTGGGGCGAGTCCCCTCTCCCGACCCAAGGCTCCAAAGACAGAAATACACGCCCTCCTCCCCTTTACCTACTAAATGATAATATTTTTTTGGAAGATGAGCCGATAAGTGAGATAGAAACTGAGAAATTGAATTTCAAGTGGAAGGATCAAGTTCAAACATGGAGTTTGGGAATGAGCTTTGAGCTGCAGGAGTTCCCAACACAGCCAATCTATATTGGCGAAACTTCATTTACACGTTTGATTCCAGGCATGCGTCAGTTCCAAATTTTCTATTCCGGGTTCTTCATTTGAACAATATGGAAGGGATAATCATATTGGTCATACAATATATACCCGACGGTCACCAAGCTTCAGGAATTCCTTCCAGGACCTGAGTTTTTGCAACTATCTTTGATCATTCACTGCTGTCAAGCGAGGATTCTCCAATTACGCTCACCTAGCTCCCTCAAGTCTTCCCTCGTTCACTCTTCCTTTCATCCACTTCACTTCCTCATCTCACACTGATACAAGATTTTTTTGAGCTGATCCCATTCTTTCAACATTGGGGCGTTAGCACTAGAGTCTGCTCATCAGGTGTCCACTATTTCTATTATCAACTATATTCGGATGTTGTCTCTTCTGTGTTTAATGACATTTGTATTGGACGCATAGTATCAGCTTAAAACAATCCAACTGTTCATCACCTATTGACCTACGCTACTAACAATCAATTTGATGCCCATATTTCTTAAAAAGAAACTATTTTAGAATATTAAATTATTCACCTGTATTTCGAAAATTTAGGTAATGCAGAACTATTTCTATTTAATGGGAGCCAGAGTTCCCCAAAGGAAATCATAGTTACAAATTATAATGTACTAAAAGCAGTCACTGTAAAAAATAAAACATTACAGTTAAATTTTGTTAAAATGCAATGAAACTACTCTTGTTAATAGCACACCAGTGATACGGGATCTGATGTCTATGAAACTCTTTGCTTCAACAGCCAATGTAAATGTATGTATTCGTTTATTTGCAACAATATATAAATACTACATGCAAATGGTATGGATGATAATAACAATTGGCTTGATTATTGGCTTGAGGTGGGAAGTTGTCCATTGACAATGCCCACATTGGAGGGTACAATGTACTGTACCCATGGATTGTACTGTGGAGCTATTTTTCATAACACGAGAAGATCTCTTGGCCACATAGACGTCGTCTTGGATTTTCTAGAATATGGGTAGATGTGAGTGATGCGTCTAAAGGATTAGGATCTTCGGGAAGGAGAGAGTGGAATTTCTGATATCGGGATTTTGGGAGGGTATAGACAAAAGGAATGTTGAGGTCGTTATGGAGAGTTAAAGTGGATACGTAAAATGGAGAATCTATAATTTTGCGGAGTATTCTGGATTGGAGGGTTTGGATTTTGTAGACATTTGATGGTTTAGTGGAACCCCAATGGGCTTGTCGGTAGTATAAGTAATGAATAAGAAAGGATTTAGAATGCCCCCCTAGAATGCCTGCTAGTTGGAGGAATAAGGGAGAGACTGAGGAACCAAATGAAATTTGAAAGGGAAAGGAACTATACAACTAAAAACAAAAAAAAAAGAATCTGCACTTTCTCCTTAAACGAGGAATCGTTAGTACGATAGCATATTCCTTTTACCCCAATACACCACCCCCACCCCCTCCCCAAGTGATGTGTACTTATTTAAGCTGTAATCATGAATTTCATCTTACTTACTGTAATCATGAATTTCAAGTTACTTGGGTTTACAACAAAAATAGCATTTCTTCTGGTATAAAAAAAGGGGGCCCTTCCCTGACCAATTAAATTTTAAAATACTCTCACAAGGGATTTAACTTATAGCAAGTTCATCTTCACTCTACAAATATAGAGTCATTACGCACCCCTATTTCCGTCAGAACGATCAGCTGTCTGCATGCACCTGGTTCCTTATTGGACATTGTGACAGGCATGAATGTACATCTACCTAGAACGCTGGACCAAGGTGTTAAATCCAACTGTTGCTACACCATTCTTGGTTTCTTCGGTGTTATAGTTGTTCCTTCTTGCTATTAACAAATACTACGAAACTTACTGCATTTACCACGTACAGATCTATATAGCGTAATATAATAAATAATATAATCTTTCATCTCTAAATATGGTGCTAGGTGTCGTGGTCAAACGCTTCTATACATAACACTCAATATTCAAAGATTTAGCCCTTAGCCCAAAAATGCTCCTAATATTTCTAAAAACAAACTATTTTTTCTTCGGATAGAATATTGTTTAGGATATATAGTCCTTCTATTAAACATGGACCTTATTTCCTTCAACTGAAATTTAAATATTAATATCTGATTTTCTGAGTTTTCTCAATGCCTAAGTAACCAAATAATCGTAGTATGTGAGTAATAGAGTTTCCGTTAGAGGATTTCTCTCAAAAATGTGAATTCAGAATGTTTATTACCCAATAGATGAAAAGTACAAATTTCAAAGGTCCAATTCACTAAATACTTACAAGCTGTTTAATTATTAGCAGTTATTGATATTCCTTAAATAGCTGATTATAATTAATAGACATCAGATTGTTTTTGTTTTTTTGTTGTTGTAACATAGGAAGAAATACAGAGAATAATATAAAAACATATAAATAGAAATATTTATTTTGGTTTTGAATAAATTATAATTCAGAGAAACACATTTTGACTTCAACGGCTATTAGGACGAAAGTCTAAAACATTTTATACACCACCATGTTGTAATTTCCAGTATTTAGAACTTCAAGGACTTTTCTAAATGCAATATAAACTTTAATTTGACTATATGGTTTAATAATGGGAGAAACGGAGTCATGGCTTCAAACTTGGAATGAAGACCTCTAAAAAGTTTACATCATCAGATATCATCAAGGAATTAATTTAGCCTGGTTAGATATAAGCATAAATGTCTTTCAATGAGATAGCGTTCCGTGAGACTAAACTCTTGATAGCAACCCAGAAGGAGCCTTGGCCAACTATAAAAAAAGTATATGTTTACTTAAGATGGCGACGTATTTACACGACATCAATAAAGTGCATTTTTGATAGCAATTAAATAATAACGTGGTCTATATTTGGGCTTAGCCTCCAGCTTGAAATTATAGGCCTATTAGTACTACTTTAAAAATGGGGAAAGGAGTAGATATTTTACTAATATCTGAGATGGACACATATGGTAGTAAATGCTTGATGTCTATGACACTACTATGTGTTGAAATAGAAATTCCATTATTGGATACTGTGGCCATCTGATCACTGATCATTCCTGTAATATGGTAAATGTTTGAGATGTAACTAATTAGCATAATTTTGTCACTAGTTACTATTCGCACATTTTACTTAATTTAAACCTAAGAAAAATGTTGATTCCTACAATTATAGTTTACACTGTTAAGTAATTCTGTTAGGAATATCTCCCTTTAAGGTTTCAACTTTAATTGAGCTCCTTCATGGTTCAGTCGATGTAATAAATCTTTCCTTTTCCCTAAAAGGAACTAAGAGTGAAAGAGTATTTACGTTTTAAGCTCATGAAAGTTAATGAGACGGAACTCGATGTTAAACGGACCGGTGTTGAGAGTTGGACACGATCACGAAGAAAAACAGAACTACTGAAATAAGCAGAAGAAAGTTAGATGGCAGAAAACCACAAGAAGGGCTGAGTCTTGGGTTTTAGCGGAAGGAAAAATGGTCAGCCTTTCCTTTCCCTATCTGTATGCAGCTTTCATCAATTGCCTCACGATGCTATGATAGAGGTTCGACCAAAAAACAAGCGCTAAAACTAGCTGCCAATGATATTCATGTAAATTTAAGCATTCAAAATACACATAGTGGTACATTAAAAGAAAATCAGTTATACGCTAGCACTGAATTAACTTTGATTAAAACTAAAAAAAAATAAAAGTAATTCCCTTAAATATTCGTATTACAATAAATTGAGGCCATAAAAAAATTTAGAAATAGAAATATTACAAAAAGATGTTACAACAGCGTAAAAGGAGAAATATTTAAGATTTAACTTCCCACTTTATGTTATCCTCCCCCTCTTCTCTTCCTCAGTTTTCATTCGTTAAGAAAACAAACTTCGATATACTATAAACATATATATGAACATTTATACTAAATAATATATATATATATATATATATATATATATATATATATATATATATAAACATATACGGCGATAAGAATGAGCTAACGAGAGTTGCTCTACACCCCTCTATTGACTTTCTGCAGTTTGCCAAATGCATATTTTATAATCTTACAAATACGATATGAGATTAACATCCAATATGGTCTGGTATCGTGTATACTCGTGAAAACAACTTAGGTACCTCTCATCAATCCTTCACTTCTCTCATTCTCACATACGCAGTCAAAGCAAGGTTTATTTCAGTCACTTTCCTGTGTTATATTATTCACGCACCGTTTTTATATAATATCTCTAAGTCTACCCCACCTTTCCTCAGGAGCATTCTTGTCCCATTGGAAATTCTGACTCTAAACAACTTAACGGTTCCAACAGCCAGCATTCCCAATGTAAGGGATATATTTTTGACCTCAGAGTAACTGAATTGTGGAAGGACTGCCAGTCGCGGATTAAAATATGGCCTACTAGTTCCTATTTTGGCCATTCGGGCTCTACAGTTTTTCTTTGTCCATCTCCTCATGAGGAAACATAGTGGCTAGGACCCTATCCGTACCATACTTTGCAGTTTGATGATCGTGATCATTGGTAGTCTCTGTTTGCTATGATGTCCAATATCATGAAACTCGCCCATGTGTTGCTTGAAGTAGCTTGGCGTTGTACATCGATATCTCATCATACGCTTCTGTCAGGCGCCATTCCTAGATCCCTTTTTCTCCAATCTGATTCTGCCGTAAAAGGGTATAGCTGCGACGACATTTGAAGGGCCAGGGGGAAAAAAGATGAAAGTCACTTTTTCGTCGATTTTAAGATATTAGCGCTATCAAGGGGCTATGAAGGAGTAATATCATCTGGTAGAACAACAAGGGGGGGGGAAGATGAGAATCGACCGAAATGTGCATGACAAGTTTCGGGGTAAGGGGGAAAATAGATGAATGTCACAAGCGATAGTTTGCGATTCCTGTGCTGGGCAGAATAAAAATGATACCCTAATTCGTTACCTTCATCATTTAGTGACTGAGAAGCATCGTTTCGACAGTGTTGAATTATATTTTCCCATTCGAGGGCATTCATACCTCGAATGTGATAAAAACATGAGTTACATCAACCAGCATACTTACGTTGAGTTGCCCGATGAATGGAGGGATGTTATAAGAAATAGCAGAGAGAGGCCGTCGCCCTTTGCTGTGATCAACTGCCAGCAAGAACTTTTCAAGACATGAACAGAATTCTTGAATCCTATGTACTTGAAAAGTTGGCCCTTTCCCACTAGGCCCGTGCGTTGTTTAAAGTTCACGAATGAACATCCTTCAATAAATTTTCGCCGAAACACTTTCTGGTTGTTACATTGACGCTGAAATCCTTTGGAAACCACCAAAAAGGGGGGGGGACGCAAGAAAACGCCCTGCTCCACGTAGACCTTTAACTAACCTGTATGATGGACCATTGTCAATTTCTCAACCAAAGTTCAACGACTTGCAACAACTAAAAAATGTTTGGTTAACCCTGCTGGGAAGGCGTTCTTTGAGAAGTTGCCCAGCATAAATCCAGCAGCAGTTCACGATGACAGCGAAGATGTATCCCTGGATTACCCATATGAATAAATTTTCATAACATTTTTTGTTCATTGTCAGTAAAATATAAGTTGTTCATTAAGTTTTTTTTCACCTTTATCATTTCTCCTAGGAGCTACATGTGACTGCATATATTGATTACTAATATCTATTAGGAATTAATACACTAAAAAAGAAGATATGATTATATTACAAAAGGAGTTAATAGAAATCAAACTTTGTTTTTCATTTTCCTCGAAATCACTTTTAGGTCACTTTCATCTTTTTTCCCCCTGGCCCTTCATTTCTTTATTATCAAACTTGTGCTCAGCTTACCAATAAATAATTATCATATTTCGCACTTATACCGTCCCCAATATGTTCTCGGATTGGGTTGCAAATTTCAAGGTCCATTCACCAATCTCAATCCTTTCCTAATCTTCCCTTCTTCCTACAACTTTTCTAAAATCTGGTGTGTGGGTTGAGAGAGAGACCTCATATCCGAACGGAGCCCCACTGAAATCTATAAATCTAAGCGTCGGCATTCTTTGTAAATCTTTTAGTGTTCTGAATATCTGATAGCGCTAGCAATACTCTATTCCTGGCTGGGGCTCACTTAGTTGCTTTCTAAGGGAAGCATAGCATATCATGGGTGTATTCTATCCCACACCTGATGAGTTTAAATAAAGATTTTGGCAAATTTATAATAAAAATTCGGCGTTAACTACAACTAAATAAACTATGTTTATACATTATATATATATATATATATATATATATATATATATATATATACACACACACAAATGCGAGAAGACCTCGTGTTCATTATCTATTAGACAGGCCTCTTGGACATGTAGCCTCATGAGTATTAACTCAATTGCCAATTTACCATAAGAGAAATCAGCTAAAATTGATAAGGCGCACCTTTATTTTCCTTCTTTAGGGTCCGTTGCCTCCAGTGTGGTTGCAAGTATGCTCATTTTTCTCATAAGCCATACATCACATCCTTTTCTTTTAAGAAGAATAAATTACCTCAGTCAAGGTATGCAGCAGAAAAATCATGGGTTGTGATCATGCCACGAGTAGATCAGGGCCTTCGCCAGTATCGCTCCATTTCTCATAGCTATCTCGACATTCATCTACATCAATGTTCCCAACGCATTTAATTAGAGCGAACCTCACTGGATTAGCCTTTCATCGCTTTTATATCGCAACCACTTTTACCTCTTTAGAAAACGTAATTTATAAAATCCAAGAAAATGAGATGTTTATATACATATATATATATATATATATATATATATATATATATATATATTGTATTTTGTTTCTAAAAATCAAATCAAAAATGGGTAGGTTATATGTAATCATCATAGAAAAACTTTCACATGACAAAACGTCTGCCAAAAAATATTATGTAGATTAAATTTCTAATAAGTTCAAATCCTGTGCCGGAATTCAGTCTCACGTACTCCGATAGAATATTTTCAAATAGAACACAAAATACATACACTAACATCCAATTATTATTCAGATTACTGCTCAGGTTAGCCATGTGAGTTAAACATGGGGAATTGGAATTTATTTAGTTGCAAGCTCAATAAATAAAATCCTTGGTCATACCCTGGCTAGAAGAGGGTGGTAACCTGTTGCTAACCCGTCCAAATTAGCCATAGTAGCATGAAGATTACGTTAATACATAACAATAATAACTTTTCCTCAAGATTCCTCAAGTTTTCAAGGGTATAGTAAGGGATATAGGAAAAGCTACTCGTAATAAAGAATTAAGAGCCAGAGGTAGAGGTTTAGAAAATGCCATTAATACATATTGAGAATGTAAAGATTATATTACATTCTCAATTGACAATAAACCAACTTCTATATGGAGCTCAAGACGAAGCAATATTGTTCTAATCATATGTAATAAATTAATATTGGAACACATTGATAACTGGAAAAATAATGACTACTGTGACTTCTCAGATCAACGGACACTGACGTATGAGTTAGTACTGTCATCACATATAAATAATAATTATATACTACAAAGGAACATTCGTTATAAAAATACAGACTGGGACAAATTTATAAATATCTTAGAAAGCAAATTGTATGAGAGCTTTGGAGAAACGAAATTGAAGATTGTGGTGAAATCTTAAACGATGAATTAAATAAACGTGGAAAAAAGCCAACACTCTAAAAATTTAATAAAGTCTTTAAAAAGGTTTGTAATATGCTGTTATTACGTAGAAAAACATACAAAAAGTCCGTCACGCAGGCGCTGCGTAAACTAAGCAGATTTCCCACGTGAAGTTTTACAATAGAGAAATCTGCCTAATAACAACTGTAGTAGTAAGAAACCTGAAACGGAGAGCTCTCGGCGGAAAGTCCGAACAGCCTACTGGTGACCACACGCAGGATACAAATGCAAATATCTCGGTTAATATTCAAGATAACAAATGTATATAACAATATTTATAGTAAATTTAATTTGCAATAAGATTGATTCAAACAAAAATTGCGACCGCTAGGGCGGTAACAGACAAATATATATATAGATAGATAGATAGATACAGTTTTGAACGGACATCATTTTCGTCATCTCCTGGGTAGGATCGATGGACATTTGAAGAAATTTTTCGAAAATCCCATCATTAGTACAAACTCAATTGCTGATTTCTCCTAAGGGAAAGGTGCTAAAAGTGCATATAACAAATTTAATTATAAATATATAACAGATTTCTCCTTATTTATATTTGCTATTGGGGTTGTACAAGACGTGAATTTCAAAATAATTCTTCCAAACTCAATCAATCCTACCTAAAAGACGACGCAAGCGTAGTCGATTCAAATGTGTTTACCCATTAGACGTATTCCCTTAAGAAAAATATACTAAAAAAAACCCTGAAAGTAAACTTTATCAAGAGATATATATGTTTATGGGAAATTGTAACTTTTTCAGAGCATTTTGTATTGTGGCTATTTAAAGTAGATATATGAAGAAAATCGTAGGCTGGTACGGAATCGATTCTGACACTTTTGGCATTTAGGGAATGCCATTAGCCTCCAAAAGGTCGCCCAAGGAGCAGGGAAGTGTTTTAATGCCTCTTGATTGGCTTGGGTTTACCGACCAACTGGCGGAAGCTCTGTTTGACAGACTTATAGGAACTTTTCAGGTTTGAGTGGCAGTACTTTAAAAATGTCCGTCACGCAGGGGCTGCGTAAACTAAGCAGATTTCCCACGTGCTAGTGTAACACTTGTGATGTAATCTCACCACATACTGACAGACTGCATCCAACGATAAAACATTCACATACCCTAGGATATGACAGATCTATTAACTGACAGCAGCTAATATATTCCACAAATTCTAACATATCTAAAACAAATAAACACTTACAAAAACATATAGTATAAAACAGAATAAGTCTACAGCATACTTAAAAAGATTTAAAATGGTTAACTTTTATTAAATTCATTTAGACAAAGCACGGTTATGAGAAACAATCAGGTATTTAAGAAATATTGTCCATAATATAAAAATAAAGTACAACAAGGGTAAGAACATGAAGGAATAAATATATTATTATAATTATCCCTTAACAACTAGAGATCATGTCAATCACCATCGCTGTGGGGCACAAACCAAATAAATAAAATAATCTCACCACATATTCTCTATTTCTATATTTAAAAAAACGGATGAGTTGAAGGGAGGGGGGGGGGGGTTACCGAAGGCTGAAAGCAAGAAAGCTCGAATAGCTTGCTTAATACAAGTCCGATTTAAGCCAATAACAAATATGATCTTTAGTGTTGACTGAACCAGTTAAATATCGATTGTGGTATAGATCAAATAAATATTGTAGAAACAAGAACGTACATACAGTTTATGTAAATACAGTGAGAAAAAAAAGTTTAAAATTAAATTATTTATTAACGTCCACGTTTTGCATGAAACTAATACACACATTAGCAATCGTCCTAACCATGGAATTTGCCATCTATTGTTTTCATTCATGGGCTATGAAATTTATTTATTATTGTTTATTAACGTCCACTTTTTGCTGCTATTCCTAATTGGGACGCGTTATCTACAGGTTACCACCCTTTCTAGCCAGGGTGGGACTAAGGATTTTATTTAATAAATTCCAGGCGGGAATCGAACTCGCCACTCTAGGAGTACCATGTGAGAATAAAGGCAGCGCTTTCACTCACATGGCTAACCTGAGCCCCAAAGAAAATTTAGAGTAACAATTGTAGAAGATTACAATTTCAACAAAACTGGTTATTAATATTTTTCGATCCGGCAGATAATAACGGAGATGTTTGGAAATTTTTGTTCTTCCCCTTCCCTAAACTCCTTAAACAAATATCAAAAATTGCGTTATGAGTATTGTCTCTTAAGGAAAATCTGATAAAAATGAATTAATTTCCCTTCTTATCTGATTATAACTTGGCCCTTTTTGGTCGCTAAAAAAATATTTTAATTTCCATAAATAATTTTCCACATGGTAAACCTAGAGTGGCGAGTTCGATTCCCGCCTGGGTAGTAGGAATGTATTTAATGACGAACTCATTAAAACAATCCTTAGTCTCACCCTGGCTAGAGAAGGGTGGTAACTTGTAATTAACCCGACTCAAGTAGTACCAAAAAGCGGACGTTAATAAATAATAATAATAAATAAATTTCATAGCCCGTGAATGAAAACAATAGATGGCAAATTCCTTGGTTAGGACGATTACTAATGCATTAGTTTCATGTTATGTACATGAGTTGAGTCACAATGAAGGGACACCCTAGGAATGCGGTACGTATCACTGATATGTGTATTAGTGGTCTCTTTTCAATGAAGCTTTCACTTCACTCATAATGATGTTGATTGAATTCTTATTGTTATTTATGAAATCAGATAGTCATATAATATATATCTACAATAATATATCTAAAACGTCCGTCACGCAGGGGCTGCGTAAAATAAGCAGATTTCCCTCGTGAAGTTTACCAATAGATAAATCTACATACTGGTAGCACAACAACACCGTCAATACTAAGTGAATAAATACAAACGGCAATAAGAAATCTTACAGTCAATTTTAATAGTTTCCCAACAGGAAGCGTCTGAAATGTAAACAAACAGGTCTGCCAACCTCTCACCGGAAAGAATAACTATTACTGAAATATATCAGAATATAACTTATTAAATTATTGAAAACTATTTACTATATCTAGTACTGTAATTTATAACGAATCAGAATAATTTTTATCTCGATTAATCAAATTTTAGTAGTCCAAGAACTTAAGACGGGGAGGGCTCACCAAAATATATTTGCATTTATCTCGTATAATAAAGGTCCTTTGAAAACAATTTGTTATTTAAGGTTCGAATAATGTGGTTTATTATATAACAGAGTGTTTATGTAACATGAGTAGAAGTGGGGGTTTGCTGAAGGCTAAAAACTGAAAATGTAAATATCTCGGTTAATATTCAGGATAGAGAATAAATGCATATAACAATATTTATAGTACATTTAATTTTCAATATGAGTTGTTCTATACAATTTTTCGATACGCCGTATACTAACGGGGATATTTCGAATTTTCGAAAATCCCTCTCTAAACCTTTCTTTTTACATAAAACGATTAAATATCGAGTTTGATATCGGAGTTTGAAATTTTGAACGGACCTCATTTTCGTCACCTCCTGGATAGGATCGATGGATATTCGAAGACATTTTTCGAAAATCTTTTCATGAGGACGACCTCAATAGCTGATTTCCCCGAGGGAAATCTGCTAATATATGTTTGTTTTTGGAAATTGAAATAATTCATACAAAACATACGCATTGCCAAAAAGACATTTATGCACACAATTTAGGAGACTGTCATAAAAAATGAGTATTGATAAATATTGTATTCTTGTAATAATTCAGTTTCGTTTCATATAGGGTTAGTCATACGTGAACAGAGGACATTTATTTCCAACAAGTTGGTATTGATGACACATAACCTATTAGTAACCAAATTGACTAAGTGCGCTGCTGCTCGTAAATATCAAACTCTCACATGTCCCATAATTCCTATCTTATTTCAGCAGAAACAAGGTCAATATCAGCGTTATTAACAATTTATGTTTTAGCATAATTTATGTTTTCGCCATAGCTCCGAGACAGTAACAGTGTTTTATTTTGTAGCAGGACAAAATAATGTATATATCGGTCATTTGGCAAACAATGAAATAACTATTAAAAAAAAGTAATAAATTTTTGCACACAACTGAAAAATAAAGACGAAAAACAAGTTGTTGTCCAAACGGCTGACCATTATTCCCCTCAGCATTCTTTTTTAGCAGTACAGTACAAATTCATTATAATTAAGTGTATAAAAATATATATTATTCAGTTTAAATTAGTAACATTATTGCTGTTGCGGGTCTTATAAAATCTTAATACTAAAAAATAGAAATATCATACAGTTGAAAATAAAATATGCAGGCTGAAGGACAATAGTAAATATACATTTACAAATATAATTTGTATATATTTAACGTTTATAACATCCTGAAGAGTAGAGAGCAATGGTTGCACGCATATCTTAACGAGGAAGTGATACTGTCTCCAAGTTTGATTAATACTACTCTTTTCAACAGATACTAGAGTAACTTGTAAAAATAAATAACTAGTTTTACTAGAGCAAACAATTTCTTGAAATACCACCCCTGTCACTTCCTTCCGAAAACTAACAAAAGCTTTGCACGACTTTAATGTTTTCAACAACTGGAGTATTTGATTTTTGAACATTTTTTAAGTTTGAAATGTAGCCACCTAATCGACTCCTACTAAAGAAAACTATGTTATTGTATTAGGGCACTCGGAAATATGAAGTTTAATTCCCTCTCAGAAGTTGACCCGATCCTCAGCAAGGATTTCCGGATGCCAAAATACTACATAGAGCATGGGCAAGCAGCCGTTGACTAGCATTTCAACAAAAAATGAAGTCAAAATACCTGTGTTGACGGAAGAGATGTCTAAACAAAGCCCTATTACTCGGCTAGGATATAAGAATGTAGAAGGGTTGTCCCGATCTAGAGTATCGGGCTAGTGTACCTTGGGTCTGGGAACAGCGTGGGAGTATTTGCCTACGAATAGGACAGCATATATTTTTTCTACACTAAATCCTGGCTCCTTACCAAAAGTGCAAGTCAAATGAAAACTTACACCTGCCCCATATCGTCTCTACTCACTATAACAGCTAGTCTACTAACAAATTGTAGAAGGCTTGCATGACTGACAATTTTTATCATTTTTGTACATATACATACATTTTACGAAAGTGAATTATCTTTTAAATGAAGTTATTATTGTCGAAATGTGACCTCAATTCAATCTTTGTTGAAGGCGAAATGGCCCAAGGTCAGTAAATGAAAACCACGTCAAATATCACTGATTTATTTTCCCTCCACGTTTCAGGTTCTCTATGACGCCTCTTCAGGAGTTTCGAGGACTCTGGGTAAATAAAAAGTCCTGATAAAAACTATAGTCTTATATTTTGAAATAACTAAAATAACGCTTTTCTCAAGGGGAGAATATATACGGAGGATAAAATAATATGCACTATGTAGAAGGTATTTTATGACAAACAGCATAAATCACTCAAAAAACTCAAGGTCGGAAGTTTTTACAACACTTCATCTTAACATGTGACTTATAACCCCAGTTGAGGTTTTTTCGCCGGCTTTCTATATAGCTAACGACTCACTCGCGAACGGCCGCCCATTTGGCCTACTGTCATATCAGGTGATTGGTACATTGCAATCTGCCAGCGAGTCGCCGATACAGGAGTAATACACTATTATTAAAAGATTCGACCACTGAGGCAGTCAAGATTGACAAAAATGGAGACGTACAACCCAATCAGCTATAATGTAGATACATTAGAATGATGAACAGTGTTACAATCGATTACATAAAAAGATTCGAGTAAAAATTAATTCCAGAAGAAGAATAGATGCAATACATCTCGCTCTCGGAGCATTTCTTAAATCGATACAGTGTTTTCCCTCAAGTATATTTATCCTATTTGACCCTTACCTACATTTTAATGTGGTCGTGTCAATTCAAGGATAATTATTATCTGAAACACAATGAAATGGAGATAGTAGAAACATTGATGCAACTTGCTAGCGTGTTATATATTTTGAGTGAACAACCTCACGATCTGTTAGGATGTTATAAGGTTAAACTTCGTTTAATTAGGTTATCCTTGAAGCATTTTTCTTGGAATTACGATTCAATTTTTTATTTATTTTATGAGCCCCGCAACTAGGCGATGTCGCTGAGTATCATTTATTATTACAATTCAATTAAAAAAAAAGATTTTACATACTTTTAAATAAATCCTTGTTTATAAATTATTGCTAATTGTACTTTTGTACTTTTATTAACTTTTATAAAATATTTTGTTTTTCGAATTTAACATTACGTTTTTGTTTCATTTTTTGTTTTATTATCAGTTATTCATGTTCTGTTTCTGTTTCCTTTCCATACCTTTCTGTGTTCAATAATTTTCTTTGTTTTAATAGTTTTTATTTCCTATTTTATTTTCCGCTAATATTATCGCCCAGCAGCAGCTATGAATTTTTATTAACTACGAGTGTATTCAATAATTTGGAGTAATTTTTACCATTTGGTTTACATTATAACGGGTGTAAATCGCTATACTTGCGAGACACCAAACAAAAAAATAAATAAATCAACAATTAAAAAGCAAAACAATTACCAGCAGGAACAAAACAATGAAAATATTCAGCTCCTTTCGGCTTTAGAGATTATTAACATATATTGTAAATTGACTGAAAGATTTCTCATTGTCATTTGTATTTATTCACGTAACATTCACGGTAGTGTTACCTGTATGTATATTTATCTATTTTAAACCTTCGCGTGGGAAATCTGCTTAGTTTACGAAGCGCCTGCGTGACGGACTTTTTATCATAAATGAATTCCTAAGTGCCTTGCTGGTTTGGTATCAGCGAACCTATAGTTTATAATTATAGTAATAATTAAATTATAATAGTTTAATTGAATAAAATAAGAGTGAAAGTATGAAAACCCCTACAGCAGCTGTCCCATCCGAGGAACTGAAATTACAAAAATGTTTTCATTCAAATATATATATATAAAGAGACGATGTTAATAGGACGAAATGTCTTATACGGCGTTGAATTAGAAATCTAGTGATGACTTTTGTAGGTTAAGGGTCAACGATTGGATGATGCTACCATCTGACCACTGAATGGTACAATATGGGCGCAGAGAGACCCACATACAACAATGATTCATTGTGGTTAGCAATCATCTCACAATAATTGTGCTCATACAGACCTCAATGTTATGCCACGAGGTTGTTTGCCAAAGTTATAAAAAAAAAAAAAAAAAAAAAATGTATGTGTCATTAAAAAATCCGCCAGGGCTGCGTAAACTAAGCAGATTTCTCTCGTGAAGTTTTGCAGTAGATAAATCTACATAGTGAATATTAAGTGAATAAATACAAACGGTAATGAGAAATCTTTCAGTCCATTTTACTAATCTCCCAACGGAAGGCGTCTGAATTGTACACAAACAACAAAAACAATTAATAAAATATATCAGAATATACAATATTAATTTTATTGAAAACTATTTACTATATCTAGAACTTAATTCATAAATCACAATAGTTTTTATCTCAATTAATCAAATTTTAGTAGACCAAGAACTTAAGACGGGGGCCATGTATCGTATAAGAAAGTTCTCTTGAAAACAATAATTGGTATTAAAGCTTCGAATAAAGTGCTTAATTAAATAACAGAGTGTTGTTTATGTGGCATGAGTAGAAGTTGGGGTTTGCTGAAGGCTGAAAACTGAAAAATGCAAATATCTTGGTTATTATTCAAGATAGTGTATAAATATATATAACAATATATATAGTACGCCTAATCTCCAATACAATTTTTCAATCCGACATATAGTAACGGAGATATTTCGAATTTTCAAAATTCTCCCCCCCCATTAAATCCCCCCTCCCTCTGGTCCGATTTCAGCCGTTAACGAACTTGATCTTTAGTTTTACATGAGACGCTTATATATCGAGATTGGTATCGATAAAACAATAATTGTGACCGCTTGAGTGGTAATAGACAAATATATATATATATATATATATATATCTATATATATATAAAATTGTAACCTCTGTCTGTACATTGATTTTTTTCGCGAAATTTCACGATAACTTTTCGTTTCACATGTCATAGACACCATAACTGCATTTTGTTTCTTTGGTGTCTGTTTGTTTGTTTGTTTGTTTGTTTGTTTGTTTATTTGTTTGTTTGTTTGTTACCTTTTCACGCATAAACGGCTGAACCGAATTTTATGAAACTTGGTATGTATATTACTACTAGCCCAACTTAGACTTTAGGCTATATTAATATTCTCTAAGACAAACAGGAGTGGGGGTTATAAGGGAGGCCTGAAATTAAAAATAGCGATATTTCGTTTCCTATTGCTTTTTCAGCAAATATGCCCATAACAAAAGTAGTTTATTTTGTAATTTAGAGTAACTTTTGTCATATGCACTTTTGCCGTATACGGAAGTATAAATGAGTTATACGCTAAAAACTATAGCGGGAGTCAACAAATTATTAGGCACAAAAGACTCAACCGAACTACACCAAACTTGGTATGTGAATTAGTACTAACGCCTTCCTTATAATAAGCCATACTAACATTTCTAGGGACGGGCAGGAGTGGGGGTTATATAGGAGGCCTGAAATTAAAAATAGCGATATTTCGTTTCCTATTGCTTATTCAGCAAATATGCCCATAACAAAAGTTGTTTATTTTGTTATTTACAGTAACTTTTGTTATATACACTTTTGCCGTATACGGAAGTATAAATGAGTTATACGCTAAAAACTATAGCGGGAGTCCACAATTTTATTTGGCACAAAAGACTCAACCGAACCAAACCAAACTCGGTATGTGAATTAGCACTAACGCCTTCCTTATAATAAGCCATACTAACATTTCTAGGGACGGGCAGGAGTGGGGGTTATAAGGAAGGCCTGAAATTAATAATAGTGGTATTTCGTTTCCTATTGCATTTTCGGCAAATATGAACATTACAAGAGTTGTTTATTTTGTTATTTATAGTAACTTTTGTTATATACACTTTTGTCGTATACCTAAGCATAAATGAGTTATACGTTAAAAACTACTGCGGAAGTCAACAATTTTATTTGGCCCAAAAAACTCAACCGAACTAAACCAAACTCGGTATGTGTATTAGCAATAACGCCATCCTTATAATAAGCCATACTAACATTTCTAGAAACGGGCAGGAGTGGGGGTTATAAGGGAGGCCTGAATTTACAAATTTTATTATTAACTAACCACAGAAACGACGGGTATTAGCCCTAAACACTGGGACGGGAAAATGTCTAAATATTGTGCAAAGTAAAGCCTTGCCAAAAAAAATACCATCACCATCCAGCCTCAAATGAATTCCCGGGCGAAGCCGGGTATCTGAGCTAGTATATATATATATATATATATATATATATAAAATTGTAACCTCTGTCTGTACATTGATTTTTTTCACGAAATTTCACGATAACTTTTCGTTTCACATGTCATAGACACCATAACTGCATTTTGTTTCTTTCGTGTATGTTTGTTTGTTTGTTTGTTTGTTTGTTTGTTTGTTTGTTTGTTTGTTTGTTTGTTTGTTTGTTTGTTTGTTTGTTTGTTTGTTTGTTTGTTTGTTACCTTTTCACGCATAAACGGGTGAACCGAATTTCATGAAACTTGGTATGTATATTACTACTAACCCAACTTAGACTTTAGGCTATATTAATTTTCTCTGAGACGAACAGGAGTGGGGGTTATAAGGGAAGCCTGAAATTAAAAATAGCGATATTTCGTTTCCTATTGGTTTATCGGCAAATATGCACATTACAAAAGTTGTTTATTTTGTTATATAGAGTAACTTTTGTTATATACACTTTTGTCGTATACCAAAGTTTAAATGCGTTATACGCTAAAAATTATAGCGGGAGTCAACAATATTATTTGCCAAAAAAGACTCAACCGAACTAAATAAAACTCGGTATGTGTATTAGCAGTAAGGCCTTCATTATAATAAGCCATACCAACATTTCTATGGACGGGCAGGAGAGGGGGTTATAAGGGAAGCCTGAAATTAAAAATAGCGATATTTCGTTTCCTATTGGTTTTTCCGCAAATATAAACATAATAAAAGTTGTATATTTTGTTATTTGGAGTAACTTTTGTTATATACACTTTTGTCTTATACCTAAGTATAAATGAGTTATACGTTAAAACTTTAGCGGGCACTAACGGCTGAACCGAACTTAACAAAACTTGGTATGTCAATTAGCAGTAATTCTTCCATGATTATAAGTTATATTAAAATTTTTAGGTTCGAACGGGAGGGGGGTTATAAGGGAGGCCTGAAATAAAAATTCACCATATTTACATGTATAAGAGACGGGAAATATAAAAATATCAAAGACTGTGAAGAATTATCGAACAAATAATTCTATTATTAGCAAATCACCGGCAACGACGGGTATCAATCCTAAACACTGGGACGGGTAAATGTTAAAATATTGTGCAATGTAAAGCCTGCTAAAAAATACCATTACCATTTAGCCTCAAATGAATTCCCGGGCGAAGCCGGGTATCTGAGCTAGTATATATATATATATATATATATATATATATATATATATATATATATATATATATATATATATATATATAAAATTGTAACCTCTGTCTGTGCATTGATTTTTTTCACGATAACTTTTCGTTTCACATGTCATAGACACCATAACTGCATTTTGTTTCTTTCGTGTATGTTTGTTTGTTTGTTTGTTTGTTACCTTTTCACGCATAAACGGCTGAACCGAATTTTTTGAAACTTGGTATGTATATTACTACTAACCCAACTTAGACTTTAGGCTATATTAAAATTCTCTGGGATGAACAGGAGTGGGGGTTATAAGGGAGGCTTGAAATTAAAAACAGCGATATTTCGTTTCCTATTGGGTTTTCGGCAAATATGAATATAAAAAAAGTTGTTTATTTTGTAATTTAGAGTAACTTTTGTTAAGTACATTTTTTTCGTATACCAATTTATAAACGAGATATACGCTAAAACCTATAGCGGAAGTGAACAATTTAATTTGACACAAAAGACTCAATCAAACTAAATAAAACTCGATATGTGTATTAGCACTAATGCCATCATTATAATAAGCCGTACCAACATTTCTAGGGACGGGCAGAAGTGGGGGTTATAAGGGAGGCCTGAAATTAAAAATGGTGATATTTCGTTTCCTATTGGTTTTCAGCAAAAATGCTCATATCAAAAGCTGTTTATTTTGTTATTTAGATTAACTTTTGTCATATACACTTTCATCGTATACCGAAGTATAAATGCGTTAAACGCTAAAAATGATAGCGGGAGTCAACAATTTTATTTGGCACACAAGAGACTTAACAGAAATGAATAAAACTCGGTATTTGTATTAGCACTAACGCCTTCATTATCACAAGCCATACAAACTTTTCTAGGGACGGGCAGGAGTGGGGGTTATAAGGGAGGCCTGAAATTAAAAATGGTGATATTTCGTTTCCTATTGGTTTTCAGCAAAAATGCTCATATCAAAAGCTGTTTATTTTGTTATTTAGATTAACTTTTGTCATATACACTTTCATCGTATACCGAAGTATAAATGCGTTATACGATAAAAATGATAGCGGGAGTCAACAATTTTATTTGGCACAGAAGAGACTTAACAGAAATGAATAAAACTCGGTATTTGTATTAGCACTAACGCCTTCATTATCACAAGCCATACAAACATTTCTAGGAGAGGGCAAGAGTGGGGGTTGTATGGGAGGCCTGTATATAAAAATAGCGGTATTTCGTTTTCTTTTGTTTTTTCTGCAAATATGCACATGACAAAAGTTGTTTAGTTTGTTATTTAAAGGAACTTTTGTTATATTCACTTTTGTTGTATAACAAATTATAAACGATATATACACTTAAAGCTAAAGCGGGAGTCAACTATTTTATTTGATACCAACGGTTGAACCGATTCCAACAAAACTCGGAATATATAAATTAGCATTAATTCTTACATGGTTATAAGCTATATTAAAATGTTTAGGTTAGAACGGGAGTGGGGATTATAAGGGAGGCCTGAAATAAAAATTCGGGATATTTCATTTTTTATACCAAACCAACCACGGGTACTAGCCCTGAACACTGAAACGGGTAAATGTCGAAATATTGTGCAAAGTAAAGCCTTGCCAAAAAAATTCCAACACCATTCAGCCTCAAATGAATTCCCGGGCGAAGCCGGGTATCTGAGCTAGTGTATATATATATATATATATATATATATATATATATATATATATATATATATATATATATATAAAATTGTAACCTCTGTCTGTACATTGATTTTTTTCGCAAAATTTCTCGGTAACTTTTCGTTTCACATGTCATAGACACCATAACTGCATTTTGTTTCTTTCGTGTCTGTTTGTTTGTTTATTTGTTTGTTTGTTTGTTTGTTTGTTTATTTGTTTGTTTGTTTGTTACCTTTTCACGCATAAACGGCTGAACCGAATTTTATGAAACTTGGTATGTATATTACTACTAGCCCAACTTAGACTTTAGGCTACATTAATATTCTCTAAGACGAACAGGAGTGGGGGTTATAAGGGAGGCCTGAATTTAAAAATAGCGATATTTCGTTTCCTATTGGTTTTTCAGCAAATATGCACATAACAAAAGTTGTTTATTTCGTAATTTAGAGTAACTTTTGATATATCCACTTTTGCCGTATACGGAAGCATAAATGAGTTATACGCTATAAACTAAAGCGGGAGTCCACAATTTTATTTGGTACTAAAGACTCAACCGAATTAAACCAAACTCGGTATGTGAATTAGTACTAACGCCTTCATTATAATAAGCTATACTAACATTTCTAGGGACGGGCAGGAGTGGGGGTTATAAGGGAGGCCTGAAATTAATAATAGTGATATTTCGTTTCTTATTGGGGTTTCAGCAAATATGCACCTAACAAAAGTTGTTTATTTTGTTATTTGGAGTAACTTTTGTTATATCAACTTTTGCCGTATACGGAAGCATAAATGAGTTATACGCTATAAACTAAAGCGGGAGTCCACAATTTTATTTGGCACTAAAGACTCAACCGAATTAAACCAAACTCGGTATGTGAATTAGTACTAACGCCTTCATTATAATAAGCTATACTAACATTTCTAGGGACGGGCAGGAGTGGGGGTTATAAGGGAGGCCTGAAATTAATAATAGTGATATTTCGTTTCTTATTGGGGTTTCAGCAAATATGCACCTAACAAAAGTTGTTTATTTTGTTATTTGGAGTAACTTTTGTTATATCCACTTTTGCCGTATACGGAAGCATAAATGAGTTATACGCTATAAACTAAAGCGGGAGTCCACAATTTTATTTGGCACTAAAGACTCAACCGAATTAAACCAAACTCGGTATGTGAATTAGTACTAACGCCTTCATTATAATAAGCTATATTAACATTTCTAGGGACGGGCAGGAGTGGGGGTTATAAAGAAGGCCTGAAATTAATAATAGTGATATTTCGTTTCCTATTGCATTTTCGGCAAATATGCACATAACAAAAGTTGTTTATTTTGTTATTTAGAGAAACTTTTTTTTAATATACACTATCATCGTATACCGAAGTATAAAGGCGTTATACGCTAAAAATTATAGCGGGAGACAACAATTTTATTTGGCACAAAAGACTCAACCGAACTAAATAAAACACTCAGTATGAGTATTAGCACTAACGCCTTCCTTATAATAAGCCATACTAACATTTCTAGGGACGGGCAAGAGTGGGGGTTATAAGGGAGGCCTGAAATTAATAATAATGATTTCCTATTGGGGTTTCGGCAAATATGCACATAACAAAAGTTGTTTATTTTGTTATTTAGAGAAATTTGCTCAACACTTCTTTTCAATGTGAACTACCAGGTACCTGACCTGAAAAAATGAATTCAAATGTATGTCAATATTTTCTCCTTAATAATTCAAATCTATGCATAATGCACAGGAGACGGGAAATATGACAATATGCAGGACAGTGAAGTCTTACATAAAAAAATAATTTTATTATTAACAAATGCCAACAACGGGTATTAACCCTAAACACTGGAACGGGTAAATGTCAAAATATTGTGCAAAGTAAAGCCTTGCCAAAAATATACCATCACCATTCAGCCTCAAATGAATTCCCGAGCGAAGCCGGGTATCTGAGCTAGTGTGTATATATATATATAAAGAATTTTGAACGGAACTCATTTCCGTCATCTCGAATTTCGAATTTTGTATTTTTTAAGGGGAATTTGCTGAAATGAAGTCCTTTCAAAAGTGTGTGTGTGTGTGTTAGGGCTCTAGCGGACGCAATTTGTGTAAAAGTAAAAATCAAGATCGTTTATAGCCACCACGAGGAGTTAGAGTTTAAGGAAGAGATAGTGGTGATGTGGGTTGGAGGTTAGCAATATAATTTGTAAATAACTTCGTTATTATGAGTCGTATCGATAAATGTTCTAAAAAAATCGTATTCTTTATGTAATTTCAAAAAATTGTTGTTTAGTACATTTTCCTACAATTCAACAATTTTATTTAAATTGACACATCCTTCAATAAGCCCACACTCCCCTGTTGGTTTTCACATACTATCACATAATATTTCATGTCCAACACAAACTTCAAATCTTATTTACATAGGGTTCTTGCCATGAGTGAAATAGATTGCAAGGTACTGTTGCATGGTTGACTTTTGGCGATGAGGTTAATAACAGGTTGTTAGGACCTCAAAAATCACTGGTAACCGAATGACATTGTGAAAGAGTGGCAAGGGTAACCAGATATAATAATAGGCCACATAACGTTTTTATGTTAGCAATAACTAATTCTAGTAGAGGGCACTCAAGATGGTGTTTCTAGAAGAAACAGTCAGGAGTTATGAAGAAATAGCTGGCGGCCTTTTTAGAAAGTCTACAACATGTGCAGAATAATAATCAATAATGAAATATGATCTCAATCGAAACATATCTATACACCCAATGCAGCAAAACATCCTCCTCCTAGAATGCTAACTGGGACGGGATATCCATAGGTTACCATCCTTTCAGCAGATTTCCCTTAACAAATTGTACTCATGACGCGAATTTCGAAAAAAAAAATGTCCATCGATCCTACCAAGTGGATGACGAAATGAGGTCCGATCAAAATTTTATGTATACATACATACATATATATATATATATATATATATATATATATATATATATATATGTTTCCGCTCTAGTGGTCGAATTTTGATGTAATCGTTACCAATCTCGATATTTAATCGTTTTATGTAAAAAGAAAGATTAAGCTCATTAATGGCTGAAATCCGACCAGTGGGGAGGAGGGTTAGAGGGGAGGAATTTCGAAAATTCTTAGTATCTCCGTTAGTAAGCGTCGGATCGAAAAATTGTATAGAACCAATCTTACTGCAAATGTAATGTTCTATAAATGTTGTTATGTACGTATTTTCGATATCTTGATTATTAACCAAGATATTTGCATTTTATAGTTTTCGGCCTTCAATAACAATAAGCTGTTATATTATGACATATTCTTTGAAGCATAAATACCAAATATTGTTCTCATTGAACTTTTACTTTTTGAGATAAATGCAAATGCGTGGCAGACGTGGGAACTCTGCTTAGATTTAGAGCCCCTGTGTGACGGATTTCTCTAGCTAGGGTGAGACTTAAATGTATTCACCACTAAATATTTCGGTTTGCAGAGGTGAGAACTCAAGAATCAATTTTTACCAAATGAAATTAAGACTAACTCCTTAACTCGCAAGGCTAACCTGTGATACTTATTATCATTCGCCGGTAGACGCAGGGATTTGGATTCAGAACGGAAAAAGGAAGAAGTGCTCGCAGACCGAATCGATTCATTTGCTGCCACGCCATCTCAGCAATTCGATAAGCCTCGTCTTCACTAATTATCAACAAGGATTCTTCCTTAGCCTTAACAATAATGGACAAATGGCCTACAACATAAATGACTACGATTGTTTCTCGAAATTCATATAAAAAAAAAGTAATTGTTCCAAGTTGTATCCCATATATAGATATTTAAATGATAGCTCAGAAGTGCATTTAGCTGTCTTCTGAAAATTTCGCTTTACTTATTCGTTTCATAAATAATTGGTACGATTTCGGTTTTAGTGTCTGTTTGTCCACCTTTCACTCCTAAACGATTGAACCGCATTTGATTCGGGATAACCCAACTTAATTAAAATTTAGGGTATAGGTAGGTAATAATATAGTAAGGGGGGAAAAGGCGTGAGGGTAGCAAGGGAGGACTGAAAAGAAATTCGCTGTATTTCGTTCCCTTTTCGTATTCAGAAAAGGTATTTATTTTGCTATTTGAAGTACTTTAGGTACATTTTGTCGTATTATAACCTATAAACAAGATAACACAAAATACTGCTCGTCTAAAAAATTTAATAGTGCGTAACCCAATTCAGACTCTAGTCAATATTGATTTTCTTAACGACAAACGGAACTGTGGATTATAGGGCCCTCTTGAAATAAAGAAATCCCTTCACTATATTTCCACTTCGCTTTTCAGTGATCATACACACAAAACGATTGGTTTATTTTGGTACATCAAGTAATATTTACACAAATGAATGCATAGCTTGAGCCGATAGTTAAACGGCATTAATTGATTGAATGGATTTCAATAAAAGCAGTATTTGTAGTTTTGAAAAACCTAATTGCATTTTAGACAACATTAATATATTAATGGGGATTGTAGGATCAGAAAAAAAATCACGATAACTTCTGTGGATCGATCACGATGAATTGAAAATTTTAGACAAATTTCAAAGCTATGTTCGAACCTGGGCAGGGCTCACACCCTTTAGGAGGTTGTGTAGGAATGTAGTTTTAGGTAGTTTTGATTAATGGTTTACACTTGTTAACATATGATTATTGTTTTTCTTTTGTTAACATATGGTTTTATGTGGATATATTATTATTAAGTTACACTACAAATTGTTTTTGTTGTTTACATTTAGAATTAAAAGGAATATTCATGTTATTAATATGTGCACTTATTTATGAAATTAACAATGGCGACGAGGATGGGATGGTACGACAAAAAGATTTGGACCAGTATTTGAAGAAAAGGAAGTTACTAGAATTGCGCTTGAACAAACTAAAAGATGATCTACCTAAATGTGGAAATTCTCAGGATACACTTACCTACTACACTGAAAATTTTTCAACAATATGGACTGAAATCGAAGTTGCACAGTCAAATATTGGACTTTACACAAATTCAATAGAAAATAGATGGTACTTGGAAGAAATACATGAACAAATACAAATTACTCTTGAAGCAGAAAGGAAAAAGTACAATACAGGCACTGCAATGGCTATTTCTGAAATAGATCAGAATGCAGCTAATATTCCTTTTCAGCCATATACACAGGAGGAAAATTTCCAAAACTTCACTCGGCGCTTTGAAAACTACATCCAGTTACGAGGAAACGTAAGTCCAACAAACAAGGACTAAAAGATCTGATGTAAAGGAACAAAGTATCGTAAATTATTTTAAAATGAAATCATCTCAAATTAAGTTCATCAAAATATTTCCATTAATTAATTCTATAGGAGTACAAGGAAATCATGTGGGTACACCACTTTTAGCAGATTCCCTTAAGGAAAATCAGCTATCGAGGTCGTACACATGACGTGATTTTCGGTATAATGAAGTGTATCTCATATTGGGAAGAAATGGCACTCCCTAGTGAAGCGACATTGGGAAGAAAGGCTTATACTTACATATAAGGTCATGACGAATTCAGCCTTCAAAAGGATTTGTTTTTGTGGTCTGAGCCGCTGACGAGGTTGAAGGTCGGGGATGTGAGTATCCTAAAATGGGAAAGGGGTTGTAGAGCTACTTTCTGAATCAGCTGATTGCGAAATGGCGCGAGTAAAGGCGCGCCAAACATGGGCCCAAAGGACTGGTGCAGCTAATGCCATCTGGCGCGACGCGTTAAGGAGTCAATCAATTTATCCACATGATGGATATGCAGCCAGAAGCGTCAAATCCTTAGCTGCTTGTTAACATAGCCCGAATAACACGCTAATACTCTCAATCTAACCACTTAATGCAGTCATCATGCGTTAAACTTGTCGTTCAACCTTCATATCTGAGTGTCCCTAATGATACCCAACAGGATTGAGTAACGATGTCGGCACTCGGCTCGCCGACAAAACAATCTATGAAGCACAAGTACAAAACGATTTTCGAAAAATATTTTCAAATATACATCGATCTTGCCTAGAGGATGAAAACAAAAGTTCGTCACGCAAGTGATGCGTAAACTAAGTAGATTTCACATGAGCCGGACACCTTAAAGATCTGACACCATCTATTTTCCATTGATCCAACCAGGACACGACGAAAATGAGGTCCGTTCAAACTATATCATGGTTATGATTTGAGTTACTCACAGCGTGTCATAAAGACAAGAGACTGGAACTCCTTTTCATTTCTTCTTCAAAACTAAAATTTCTATTCTACAAGTCCCCTACAGTTACTTAGCCCAAAAGGAAAAAGTCCGTCACGCAGGAGCTGAATAAACTGAGCAGATTTCCCTCTTGAAGTTTAACAATAGATAAATCTATATACTGATAACACAACACTATATGACAACAAATATTAAGTGAATAAATACAAAACGGTAATAACAAATATTTCAGTAAATTTTAATAAGCTCCCAACGAATAGCGTCTGACATGTGAACAAACAGGTCTGCCAACCTCGATAAGACGCTATCTGTGTCCCCTCGCAGTAATGGTGAAATCAGTTTAGTTCACACAGGCTTTGTGCAAAGGACTATTTGTAGTTTTAGCAGATTTCCCTTGCGGGAAATCAGCTATTGAGGACGTACTCATGCCGCGATTTTTGAAATTCTTCTTCAAATGTTCTTCGATCCCCCCTAGGAGATGACGAAAATGAGGTCCGTCAATATTGTATATATATATATATTTGTATGTTACCGCTCTAGTAGTCGCAATTTTTGTTTGATCGTTACCAAACTCGATATTTAGTCGTTTTATGTAAAAAGAAAGATAGAGCTCGTTAAGGGCTAAAGTCGGACCAGGGGAAGGCGGGGGGGGGGGTGTTAGAGGGTGGATAATTTTTGAAAATACGAAATACCTCCGTTACTATAAGTCGGAAAAGTGTATAGGATAAATCGTACTGCAAATTAAATGTACTTTAAATATTGTTATATACATTTATTCTCTGTCTTGAATATTAATGGAGATATTTGCATTTATCAGTTTTCAGCCTTCAGTAAACCGGTAACAGACAACCGCTCTAGCGGTCGCAATTATTGCTTTATTATTACCAAACTCCATATTTAATCGTTTTATGTAAAAAGAAAGGTCAAGTTCGTTAATGGCTGAAGTCGGACAAGTGGAAGGGGGGAAATACGAAAAATCTCCGTTACTATACGCCAGATTGGAATATGGTATAGAACCAATCTTATTGTAAATTAAACGGTCTATAAATATTGTTATATACATTTATGCTCTATCTTGAATATTAACCGAGATATTTCCTTTTTACAGATTTCAGCCTTCAGGGAACCTCCACTTTTGTTACATAAACAATATTCCGTTATATAATAAACGCGTTATGCGAAGCTTAAATGCCAAATATTGTTTTCAGGAGACCTTTATTATACGGGATAAATGCAAATATGTTTTGATGACCGCCCCACCCTCCCCCCCCCCGACTTAAGTTTTTGAACTATTAAACTTTGATTGATTGAGATAAAAATTATTCGGATTCATTATAAATTACAGTACTAGATATAGTATAGTTATATTTCATTAATTGTTCTTCTTTCCGGTCTAAAATAACTGTATCTATTCAGCGCTGCAATGGTGGCTTCCTGTTTGTTTACAATTCAGACGCTTTCCGTTGTAGATATCACTAACTTGTAAACTGACTGAAAGATTTCTTATTACCGAATGCATCTATTCGTACATTGACGGTGGTGTTACGGGTATGTAGATTTATCTGTTGTAAACCTTCCCTTGGGAAATCTGCTTAGTTTACGCAGCCCCTGCGTGACGGACGTTTTTGTTTTCAGCCTTAAACCAATTAACCCATACTCCTCCTCAAGGGATTTTCACAATCAAATGAGATTTTTGGTTTGAAAAAAAAAACACTTTTACTAATGCTCTATTTTAGAAAATTGACCCACCAAAATTCGGAGATAATACACCTCTGTACAACTTCCGGGGCTTCTAAGTTCAGAATTGAAATATAGACTAATTTCTCAAGCTGTGTATTTTTAGCCGGTCCGGAGAGTTGGCAACAGTGTTGAGAATTCCTCCACTCCCAGCATACTGGATATCTGAATCTATTTTAATAATGTATTCATCTGGAAGGCATCACTTCATAGGAGCTACATGGACTGCCATAGCCACTGAAGAAGTTAATCCCTGAGTCATTTTAGCAAATTTCCCAACAGAAATCACCTGTTGATGTGGCTCTAATGGCAACTACCTTGTTGCTCCTGCTGGCAATTGTAAGCGCAATGAGAGGTGGTGGTGCACTTCAGAATGGCTGACATGTTATCAAAATTGAGATAAGGTCATATGTTGATTATCTGAGACTTGGAGATCATCCAAGGAAGAAAGTCCGTCCGCAGACTACGTAAAGATTTTCCACGTGCTGGTATGCCACACTAATGATCTCTTCTCCCCATATACATGTTTTCTGTATATGGATGTGTATAAACAGGGGGTCATTGATGGCTGAAAACAATAAAGTTCATATAACTTGCTTAATATTTAAGCTTCGACAAAATGTATAAAATAATATTTGTAGACCATCAATAGATAAACAAAATAGGTTCTACGACATTTTTTCATACGACTCATAATAACGGAGGTATTATGAACTATGAACTTTAGTGTTGAATTAAGCAGTTAAATATCGATTATGGTATAGATCAAATGAACCTTTTCAAGTAAAGACGTAAACTCTTAATTGATGACGTCATGACCCAACGTATTTGCATTTGCCTCACAAAGTAAAAGTTCAATGAGAACAATATTTGGTATTGCAGCTTTGAATAAAGTAGTCCATGTAACAACAGCTTATTGTCAGTAGCTGACAGGAGTGAGGGTTCAATGAAAGCTGACGAAATATATGACATGTAGAAAATATTACATTTGTAATAAGATTGATTCTATACACTTTAATTTCGATCCGACGTGTATAAACGGAGATACTTCGAATTTTCGCCCCCTAGATCTCCCGCCCCTCTTACTGGTCCGATTTCGGCCCAGCGTTAACGAGCTTGATCTTTAGAGAATGAGAACAATCCCACAAGCTGATTGCCCTAAGGAAATTTGCTAAAACAATATAAAGTTTCTCACCGACCCATTGGCGTCGGCTGCAAAAGTGACAGTAAATAAATTTAAAAAATCTCCTTGAACTCCCATTATATACAAATGCTTTTACTGCACTTAATTTAAAATTACTTCATTATAAAGTGCCATACGTTGTATCCCGGCTCAGTACATCGATTAAAAAAGTTTAATTAAAATGTGATGTACAGATAGATCTCTTTTTGATGAATAAAAAACAGGGCCCCGTAAGGGCTATTGGCGCCTGTGTGCAAAAAAGGATTTTGGCACACCTTAAGGCATTTTGAATTATCTTTTTTTTTTTATGGTAGGTAGGTGCTTGAAATAAAGCAAAGAACTGAACTTTAAAAGTCATATTTATTTGTAGACTAAAATATCAAAATGAAATAAACAGAATAAAATCTAATTTGATTTTTGAATTTTTTTTTGGGCCCTTAGTTTTGGCGTGCTGGATGGTGCCCGTGTGCATTGCACACTTTGCACATAAGGTAGCGGGGGCCCTGTTAAAAAAGGTCCTATAGAAATCTCCTCCATCTTCTTAAAGAAGTACTAACTGCAAGTATAGAAAGGACACCCCTAAGGAAAATAAGCTCCTGATGTACTCATGACCCGATTTTCAAAACATTTCCTCAAAAGTCAATCGATCCTACCTAAGAAATAACAAAAATAAGGTCAGTTCAAAATATATAAAAGTATATTTCGGCTATTACCGGGAAATGGCGGTTTTCATAACAAATAATTCCGATAAAATCTTTGCTCCTATAATACAAAGAAGTCCCAAATAAGAAAGCTTCAAGTACACTAGTTACTTCAAGTACATAGAGTAACTAGCGCTAGTCGTGAGATCTTCTCTAAATCAATATATATATATATATATATATATATATATATATATATATATATATATATAAATATTGTTGTGTTTATTTTTTTTTATCACTGCACAGTTTATTTAACAATGCACTACACATTTGGTAAATTATTCCTAATTTATTCTCATCTCTCTGCACTGATCTTCACAAAGAACAGAGAAAATATGTATATAATTTTTATAGAAATTAAATATGCAATAATATTGGTTCTATACAATATTTCAATATAATAAAGGAGATATTTGGAAATTCTCCCCTCTCCACCCTCCCATCCCACTAGTCTGACTTCAGCCATTAACGGACATGATCTTTAGTTTAACATACAAGTACAATGTATAATATCAAGTTTGGTAACTATCAATTTATATATAAAATTTTGAAAGGTCCTCATTTTCGACATCTACTAGATAGGATCAACTGGCATTTGAAGAAAAGTTCTCGCAGCTCGCATCATGAGTACAGCATCAATAGCTGATTTTCCTTAAGGGAAAGTTCCTCTTTCCTAAAAGAGATGAACACACACTTTTAATGTGTTTAAATTTATTTGTGGAAGTCCTAGTATTTATTTTTGTTTTGTTCTTTAGTAAAAGATGTTTTAATGTAATGGAAAACTGTTTCGTTTCAAAGAATGTTTGAAAATGGTCAATCTTTTTGCTTTTTTTTGGAAATTAGCTATTTAAGTTGTTAATAGTCACACACAATTTTCAGCTTTTAACACCCTTAATGCCCACCTCCTCTATTTCATTCCAAACATTATCATACAGCTTACTTTGCTTGCTCACACTCGTAAATAGTTGTCAATCCGTTGATATCGGGTTATGAGGGAAAGTTTGCCTTTGAGTGGAATCCACTCTTCCTGATGTTCTTATTGTTTGATAGTCATATGCAGAAGCAACAGGAAACCAACGCACATCCTTGTAACAAGGATTTCTCTTCCCTTGTATGTGAGAATCAAGATTTCTGCCTTTTAGAAACATCTTACCAAAAGTAGACTAAATACAAAAACTAATCTATTTATTTATACGAGTAAAATATATACAGAGCCTCATTCTATTTCATTTCTCTTATGCTTGTCAAATAATAAACCACACATTAGTTGCATTAAAAACAATTTTTTTTTAATATTAACAGTAATTTTTTGGAATGTTTAATAGAGAATAGAAATACATGAGAATAAAAATTGTTTATTGAAACATATATAACATATTCATTTATGTTCATAATAATAATTACAGCTAAAAACTAAATCACTAACAGAAATAAATAAACAAACAAAAGAGTAATAATTAAAAAAATATAAATTCTGTCAATCTAAAATATATAGTGGAGTAAATTTGAATTACGGCAATTTAGATATCAGAAAACATAGAATCTTGTTAGATCTAAAATAAATTATGAATACAAAGCTAGTTAAATGATGATAATAATTAGTGTTCATAATCACCTTGCGATTTTCATAGTAAGTTCAAGTTATGGTTAATTGAGCTACCATCTGACACAGTAACAGTTATTCTTCTGATTTCTGCAATTAAATTTTAATAATTTTATTAATTCACTTTTAATTTTCATAATTGGTCTATTTATTTATACATTTATGACTTTTTTGTGGGGGGATTGTGATCCATTTGTGAGGGGCATAACAAATCCAGTTTCATAATTCATTCTGAACAAACCTTTCCCCCAACACTAACTTCTTTATTAAGCTAATCTTGAAAATTATTTTGAACATTTTTGACTACCTAAGCCAGAGTCCTTAAAATTAAACTAAAAAAAAATCTCAAGAGGAGCTGAAAACACCAGAGTCTCTGAAAATTATGAGAAAATGAACTGTGTATAACTGCTGGAACAAGTGGCCGAATCATATGAAATAATTGAATTTCCATAACTGGCATCTTAAATAAAATAAATATGAAATGAATTAAATGTTATTGCATACAATTGAAATTTGTTATAAAAAGGTAAATAAATACTTTAATCATTTTAACACTAGTTAAGTGCCGCTATGATGGCATATACTTGATGTTAAGAACAATAAGCTGCTGACAAAATTGTTATTTCTATTAACAGAAAAAGAAGACCTAAAAATATAATAAATAATTAAATATTTAATAAAGGCAAACAAAAATTGTAAAAAAAAAAACATTACACATAAAGATTTTTCATATTTAAAAAAAGCATTCAAAGTCTTAATGTAAAATATATCTAGCAGAATAGTTCTACGATTTTTAACTATAAAATAATTTTTCAAGCAGAAAACACCAGGAAGAAACTGAAATCATCAATTTATTCTGATATAACTTAAATTAAACAACATAATCATTAGAAATCTTAGTACTCAATGAAAAAACTTGGAAAAATAATAATATATTCATTTTTATTCTTCCAAATATCAACTAAAAAAATTCAAAATTTAATTCTAAAGTTGTTTACATTCCTAAAACTATAATATATGATTTAAATGTAAATAAATGTTATTAAAGAAAATAATGAACATCAGAAGGCAGTATATTTAAAAACATTAGATTAGACATTAATATTTAGTGTTTCCACAGACTCAATTTTTTTAAGAATAGGAATTTATATAGTAAATATAATTTTAAAGTAAATGGAATCAACTAATTAATAAATGTAGAACATTCAAATTTTAAACCATTATACTATTATCAATTGCTTAAATAAATTGTGAGTTAATTTCCATAACCTACAATACATTAGATATCTTATAAAAATGGAGACAGAACACAATACATATAAACTAAGAACAAAAGCAGACAACTATTAATTCCAGAAAATAAACTTTTGTCAAACAAGAAGATAGAAATAAATTTCTTTATGATTTCTTTTTTTTTCTTCTTTTGCCCTCACTTTTCAGGACTGTAAACAAACTTTAAACAGGAGTGGAAAGTACTCAAGATTGAAAAAAAGAAATGCCAACACAATTTTAAGATTAACAAACAAATAAATAAATAAATTTATTTTTGAGCATAATAAATTGCATTGGCATACAGCAGTAAGTTAAAAACTACTTAAAAAGAATAAGACCAAAAGATTACCATGTTAAAAAATAATAGGAACATTAGATTATAAAAACATTCAAACTAAAAGTTAAAATGAGTTAAAAATTGCATTAATCACAATCATATAATGCCTTTGGAGTGTTTAGACTTTGAAGTATATAAGTTTTAATAAACATAAGAGCAGCCATGTTCTTTGCTTCGTAAGGTGTGAAAGCTGGAGGGTGGCAGATAGGAGGATATTGAACAGTCTTGTCTTGTTTAACAATGAGAATCTGAAAAAATAATTATAATTACTTTATAATCAGCAGTATTTATTATTTCAAAATAATTGTACACATAAGAGACGCCAGTGGCCATGTGGCTTAAGGCGTGTGAAGTGGGTAAAGGTCAGTATACTAAAGGTAAAAAACGGCTGTCACACAGGTAAACTAAGCAGATTTCCAACTGCAGCCAAAAAGAATTCCAAATTTTCAAAATTCCCCCTACCCCAGTGATTTTAGCTGTTAACCAACTTGAACTTAAAAATAAAAAAGTAATATACCAAGTTTTGTAATGCTAAGATATATATACTAGCTCAGATACCCGGCTTCCCCCGGAATTCATTTGAGGCTGAATGGTATTTTTTTTGGCAAGGCTTTACTTTGGACAATATTTTGATATTTACCCGTCCTAGTGTTTAGGGTTTATACCCATTGTTGCTGTGGATTTGTTAATAATAAAATTAATTTTTATGTAACACTTTACTGTCCTCCATATTGTCAAATTTCCCATCTCCTGTGCATTATGCATAGATTTGAATTATTAAGGACAAAATAGTAACATAAATTTGAATTAATTTTTCCAGGTGAAATACCTGGTAGTTCATACTGGAAAGAATTGTTGAGCATATCAATATTTCTAAGCAAATTACTTGCTTCATACATTATTCCCGAAAAAATATATAAAACAAAAGTTACTCTAAATAACACAGTAAACAACTTTTGTTATAAGCACGTTTGTCGAAAAACAAATAGACAATGAATACCGTGAATTTTTATTTCAGGCCTCACTTATAACCCCCACACCTGTTCGAACCTAAAAATTTTAATATAGCTTATAATCATGGAAGAATTAATGCTAATTGGCATAGCGAGTTTTGATAAGTTCGGTTCAATCATTAGTGCCCAATAAAATAGTTGGCTCCCGCTTTAGTTTATAGTGTATATCTCGTTTATACTTTGTTATAAGACAAAAGTGAATATCACAAAAGTTACTTCTAATAAAAAAATCAACTACTTTTGTCATGTGCATATATGCAGAAAAACGAAATACCGCTATTTTTAAATTCAGGCCGCCCTTACAACCCCCACTTCTGCCCGTCCCTAGAAATGTTGGTATGGCTTATTATAATGAAGGCGTTAGTGCTAATACACATACCGAGTTTTATTTAGTTCGGTTGAGTCTTTTATGCCGAATAAAATTGTTCACTTCCGCTATAGGTTTTAACGTATATTTTATTTATAATTCGGTATACGAAAAAAGTGTATAAAACAAAAGTTACTCTAAATAACAAAATAAACAACTTTTATTATGTACATATTTGCCAAAAAACCAATAGGAAACGAAATATCGCTATTTTTAATTTCAGGCTTCCCTTATAAACCCCACTCCTGTTCGTCTCAGAGAATATTAATATAGCCTAAAGTCTAAGCTGGGTTAGTAGTAATATACATACCAAGTTTCCTAAAATTCGGTTCAGCCGTTTATGCATGAAAAGGTAACAAACAAACAAATAAACAACCATACACCTACAAGAAACAAAATGCAGTTATGGTGTCTATGACATGTGAAATGAAAAAGTATCGTGAAATTTCGAGACAAAAATTAATGTACAGACAGAGGTTACAATCTTATATATATATATATATATATATATATATATATATATATATATATATATTTATTTATTTATTAGAGGTGGTTACCATTTTACTAAAACCTTGGAGAATAAAGAAAATTATATTTGCCCTTTAATCATCCTAGTGATTTTCTTCTTCTTTTTTCACCCTGCCAAAATGTGCACTATTCAAGAAATATTTCTCAAGAAAGCACTAGATGAATGAAATGTTTTATGCACAAGGCCCAGAGGAAGACTTTTGCTACTAATATCTTTTTTATCTTGCCCCAATTTGGCATACCTCTCAATACAATTAGAGGATTACTATTTCTAGTATTTAATATTCTAGGCTAATCAAGAGGCAAGTATATATGCTCAATTTACCTGGGCATTGAATAAAGCAAATGATCTATTTGGCTCCATGTTAAAATTTAAATTGTAGTAAACTTCACCCCAACCAAGACGAAGTAAGATGTAACGAAGAGCCTGAAACAAGAATAGAGCATACTTTTATTTCCTGAAACAGATGGATATTAGAGAAAAATAAGTATTGTTTAAAAATTATTTAATCAGTGGCTACATAAACTAAGCAGATTTCACATGTATAATTATGAGACACAGATATGTAGTAAACATCAATAAATTTCTGGGAGATCAAGGGGGTGGAGACTTGCCCACTGTACTTATCTATGCCTACACTCTCCATAACCATCACTCACACTTGCTCAGCCCTGTCAGTCTCTATCTAATCTGAGATCGAATTTTTTGCGGTTATTAAATTCTTTTGTAAAGAGGGTCTTACTCCTGCACAAATTTAAGAGCGCTTGGATGGTGTGTATGGTGAGTCCTCCCCCTTGAATTCCACTATAAAAGAGTGGGCAAAATTATTTAAGTTAGGGAGAGACAGTCTTAACGATAACCAGCGTCCTGGTCGCCCATTGGAAGCTGTTTGAAACAATCCAAAAAGATAATGGCTACAATTTTTTGGGATTGTAGAGGAACATTGCTGATTGATTTTTACTCAGTGAATGCTGTTTATTTATTATGTAGCCCTACTTCACCAGTTACGAGACACCATCAAAGAGAAAAGGCAGGGGAAGTTGAGCAAATGCGCTCAGTTTCTTCACAACAATGCACACAGCATTTATTTCCAAGGATTGCAGATTCCAAGAATTTCCTACCCCTGATGACCTCTACCTGTTTTCAAAGTTAAAATCTGACGTTTTAGAGAGGAGATTTAACAGCTACAAGCAACGGTGAGAGAATATTCTTCATGGTATAGAAATGTTGCCTAAGGGACAACACTTAGGCATCGTTACTTAATACAAATACATGTTTAATACAAATTAAGTATGTGGAACTTAGAGAAGAATATATTGAAAAACAATAAAACCAGTTTTTTCTTTCACCTTTTCTTCTTTGTTAGACCAGAAACTTAAGAACCTTACTGCAAATATTGAAGGCTTAAAATGTCAAAATACAAATAACTCTGTTAATATTTGGGGTAAAGAAAAATGTATAGAGAGACAATTGTAGTACATTGCTTTACTAGTGAGGACGATTATAGAACTTTAGTTTTGTTTTTATAGTAACCATTGCAGGATCTTTACATATACAGAACTGGAAATTTAAGCTGACCATGGCATATTTAGTAATGTAATAGCATCACATGAAAAACGTATGAGAAAGGACATACAACATATATAAAATTTCTGATATAACACACTGTCTAAGAAATATAATAAATATAAAGTTGCTCCATGCGACTTTTTATTAGAATTTCTTTCTTTTCCAGAGGAAGTTACAAAGTGTCAAATTTATTTATTTTTAATATTTTCAGATAACTTCTTACTTTTCAGTATAAATTGCTTATTTTCATACATACATATCATAGTCTAATCAGCAATAGTCTAGAAAACTAATCAGCAAGTGTACTGGTCGTAAATATTTCAAAACGTACAGTTGAAATGTAGGGATTTCAAGCATTGAAGTGGTATGATGCTCATAAGCACCAATGATCATTTCGATCACTTGGATATGAAAATAATACATTTTCGAACAATTTAGAAGCTGATTCAAATATTGGATATTCCACTCAGTAAAAATCCAATCTGCCCATGTCATAAGCCTTAGCACTGATAAATATCTTTTCATCCGGGGAATTATTTCTGGGAAACACTAACATGTCTGGGTTGTTTAGGTCTATGATTCAACGGTTCTTAAAGGAGATTAACATTTTTTTTTTTCCAGACGAACGCCTGAGAATTGCATTCTCTTGCTTTAACAGAATTTGTTTCTCATTAGGTACTACACACTAAAAATTTATTGTTCAAAATCAGGGGGGTGGAAGACCATGCACTCCCTTCTGAGTGCCCTGGGGTCCAAAGAAAACGTACATTTCTCTTGAGGACAATAAGTGTGTTTAATTAATGGTGTATTTTGTTTATAGTAATTCCTGGTTTGATCAAGTTTGATATATTCTGTAGGGGAGAAATTGAATCTGAGCATATAAATCTTGCTGTCAATAGCGTGATACAAGGTAAGGCAATTGCTTGTAGTTCGGCTATAAAGATTGATGCAAATGGAAGTAGTTTGCATTTTGCTTGGAATGGTCAGTGTAAATTTTACTGTCATTAAGTGTATTTTTGTAGCATTTCTGAGAAATTGTAGTTTGCGGTTCAAGATAATATTTTGTGGGTCAGGCTCTAAAAAAGGAATTCTGAAACTGTATAACAGCAGAAGAGGATGGATTAAGTAAAGAAATGTAAAAAGTCTGTCACACAGGGGCTGCATAAACTAAGCAGATTTTCTATGTCCAGGAAGACACACGATTGATTTCTTCTTTCTACCCATATATTTACTCTAATTGTAATTAAAAATTAATTAAATAATATGGGTTCTATAACATTTTTTGATACTACACATAATAATACAGATATTTTGAATTATCTAATTTCCCCCTCTAAACCCCCTACCCCTGCTGTTCCTGGTTCAATTTCAGCCATTAACGACTTTGATCTTTAATGTTCAATTAAATGGTTAAATATCGATTATGGTGTAGCTAAAAAAAAATATTCAAGCAAAGAACGATTGATGATGTCATCAAACAACTTATTTCCATGTATCTCAAACAGCAAAACTTCAATGAAGCAATGTTTGGTATTTAAGCGTCGAATAGATATAACAGCTTATTGTGAATCTGATGGCATGAGTAGGAGTAAACCCCCGTTTACTAAAGGCTGAAAACAAAAAATGGGAATAACTTGATTAATATCTAAGATAGAAATACAATGTATACAAGAACATCTATAGTAAATTAAATTTGCAATAAGATTGGTTCTATACAACTTTTCTATCAGGCATACAATAAAAAAGACATTTCAATTTTTCCAAATTCCGCTCTCTAATCCCCCCCTCCCACTGGTCTACTTCAGCCATTAACGAACTTGACCTTTAGTTTTAAATGAAACGTTTAAATATAGAGCTTGGTAATAACAGCTAAAGGCTGTGACCACTTAAGTGTTAACAGGCCACACAAACACACACGCACACGCACACACCCAGTTTTGAATGGACCTCATTTTCCTCATCTCCTGGGTAGGATAGATAGAAATTTGATGAAATTCTTCAAAAATTGTGTAATGAGGACAACCTCAATAGCTGATTTCCCTTAAAGAGAATCTTCTAAAAAGGGATTTTTTTACTTGAATGGAAATATTCATTTTCTTGATGAAAACAGACGAACAATTGACTTAGTTATACAAAGAATATAAATAAATAAATTAAAGGCACTTGATGGAGGATAAAATTGAAAGAAATATATAACTGATTCAATAATATATGCTATAATATATATAGAAAAGAGTGAATATAGTCACTTACAACAGCTGGTATGTATGATTGCATATAGGTGTCTAGCATAGTCCTGTAAAAGTTTACTTTCAATGGGCTCATAGGAGGACAAACAAAAGGAACACTGCAACCAAAAACCTTGGATTAATAATTAATCAAATTTATTGGATAAACAACGGACATGTTAGTATGAAAAAAAAATGCCTTACACTGACAGCGTGTTCATGGGGGTTGCAACCTGCGGTTGATATCCATAGGGAGGAAACAACATATTGATATTATCTGGAACATCAACAAAAAGTATGTCGCCTTAGAAATAGAAACAAATTAAGATCCAATACCATATAATAAAAATTAAATTAGTTATTAACACTTAATTGAAACTATGAGACAAAGGAAGTTTAGAATGTGGTATGAAATCAGGAAAAGGTCTTTTCCACAGTAACAAAGGCCTCTGTTTAATATTGTCATCATAATGAAAAAAGTAAACTGCTTAGTTAATTTATTGAAAGTTCTCATAATATTGGAATGAAGCCACCTCAAAGCTCAGAATTTATTTTAATATGGTTATCAAACTAGAATTTTTTTTAAACTTATTTGTTTGATAAATATGAGGAGAAAACTAGGAAAATGGGGAGAAATAATCACCTCTATACATAAAAATGCCAAACCAGAACTTAATTATGAGCAGTGCATTAATTGGGGCTCAAATTAGCTATGTATGGTAAAGACAATGGCTTTAATAGACTTGGATAACAGGGTCAAATTTGATTGACAAAACCCATAGACCCATCCTGGCTAGAAACAGGTGGGTAACCTGTAGATGAACAGTCTAGAATAACATTAGTTGCAAGAAGTGGAAACTAATTTTAAAACCTCGTAGAGGAACAGTTCTTCAAACTACAACTTGTAAGATCATGTCTTTGAATATTTGTCAGAGGTTAATTGAAGTCCAGTAAATTGATTTTGGGAAAGCAGCACAGGTTTTGTTCAGGACAATAGACCATATACGCCCTGTTCTAGTCAAATATTTGAGGAGGAATATTAACTCATTGTCACCTGTACTTTTAATATCTCCCTGAAAATGGCAACCCCTGTTGGTACCCTATAGAACTGAATCACACAGAACTCTGCTTATGCTGAAGATTTGTTGACTACTTGTACAAATATTAAAGCAGTGGGTTTTGCTAAATACAACGAAAGATTTAGGTGGTAAAATAAAATTGGAGTTCAATTTCAAGTAAAACGAGACTGAAACCATTTTTTTTTTGACAGGGTCATTTGTTCATAATTGTTTACTAATTAAAAAAGTCCGTCACGCAGCGGCTGCGTAAACTAAGCAAATTTCCCATGAGAAGTTTTACAATAGAGAAATCTGCATACTGGTAACACAATACCACCCTGATTAAATACAAACGGTAATGAGAAATCTTTCAGTTAATTAAAATAAATTCCCAACTGAAACGGCTTCTGAATTTTAAGAATAATTTATATTTTAATAACTCAAATTTTAGTAGTCCAAGAACTAAAGAAGGGGGTGGGGGCGGATGAACAGAACGTATTTGCATAAATTTGACAAAGTAACGAAGGTAAAGTAAGGTTAGAAACGGCAGGTAAGGTTAGAAGAAGCTTCCACCTGAGCCGAGTAATGACGGAAATGGCCGATCTAATCCGAACTATACTCGACCACAGACTTCATAAAAATGCAAATATCTCGGTTAATATTCAAGATAGAGAATAAATGTATATAACAATATTTATAGTAAATTTAATTTCCAATTTTTTTTTCAATTGAAATTCGCAAAATTTTTCGAAAATCGCGTCATGAGTACGACCTTCCCTTAAGGGAAATCTGCTAATATTTGTAATTGTTATCACTAAATTGAATAATTGTTTGTGAGAAGCATAGATTCCTAGTGCCGTGTATATAATTTAAATTAGAATTTGAATTTGTTGCTGGGTTTTGCAAGTAAGGGCCCATATACTTTCTGAGGTTATCCGACCGTCTTGCTCAACCATTAATTCCTTCACGGACTTCAGTTGTGAGAGGTCAAGCTACTGCTGCTTTTCTTCAGTGACCATGCTCCCCATCCATCCAGTTACGGTTGTTTGCAGGGACCTTCTCTCCTTTTCTATGGTAATCCATTTCTCTTGAAGACACAAGCTCAATTCATCCAGTGATTCTACAGGCCGAACCATCCAGTTCTTACTTCTACAGTGAGTTTAAGATAGCAATAGGTGAGATACCTCTTTCCTCTTGAAATCTGTAAAATGCACTGTTCACAATTGACTAACCAATCGTCTACAGATTGCTGACATCCCACCCAGTAAAATTGCTTATTTTATCTTTTCGAGAGTTTTTGTAATACCTAGAAAGCCGCTGCTTTGACCGTTATGGAACTGCTTCATTACCTCAGTTATCTTGGAAGTTGGTACGACAATTAGGTCGGTTGTGGTTTTGCCACAATGATCTGTACTCTCTCAAGATCAATATAAGCAGCTGTCTGCTAATTTTTGGCTATTCCACTGGACCCCTTATGATTTTGCAAGTGGACATTCTGCTGAAATCTCATTAAGGGTCAGTCTTCTGTTGTCCTCCTTAGCCAATATAATTTTCGCTAGAATAGGGTCATCTTTTTGTGCCTTCAACTAGTCTTCCCCAGAGATGGGTAAGTCATACATCAATGACACATTCCTCTTTCACGGCTTGCATTCTACATTGCATGGCGGTCTTGAAAGGGCATCAGTGTTATTGTATTTCCCCCCTTTTTGATACTCAATACTAAAGTCATAGCTCTGAAACTCCATCATGCAAGCTTTGTTCAATCCATCATGCAAGCTGCCCTTCTGCATCCTTAAACTGCAGTAATCAATGCAGTCCGGAGTGGTCTGTTCTACGGTGAAGTGTTGACCATACAAGTATTTGTGATAATGTTTGACGCACTCCAACACTGCCGAAGCTCCCATCGGGTAACACAATAGTTTCTTTCAGGCTTGGAGACTACCCTGCTGTAGTAGCCAATGATTTTTTCTGTCACATCAACCACCTGAGAAAGCACTCCTCCTATTCCATAGCTCCTCGCGTCCGTGTCAACTATGAATTTCTGACAAGCTATGAGATAGGCAAGGACTGGTGCTATGCACAAAAGTTCCTTCAGCCTCTGGAAAGCATCTTCCGCTGCCTCACTCCAGTGTTCGCGACTTTTTAGTTAGCTCATGCAATTTGGTAGCTACCTGAGCGGTGGCACGAATCTCATGAAGATTTTGTGGGTGAGGCCAGTCCTTTACTGCCCATATTTTGTCCTCATCAGTTGAGATGACATCTGCTGTTACCTGATGCCCCAAGTACTTGACCTCCTTCTGAAACAGAGCACACTTCTTTATACTTAATTTTAGTCCAGCAGCTGTTATGTACTTAAATACTTCATCAAGATTTTAAAGACTTCCACATAACGATTATGTGATCTATATACACTAAACACGTCTTCCATTTGAGACTCTTTAGCACACATTCCATTAAATGGGCGTTGGAGGGATCAAATGGCATCACCTTGAATTGTCATAAACCATTGCTTGTGCTAAAGGCAGTTTTCTCTTTATCCTTATCTGCTATCTCTACTTGCCAGTAGCTGCTCTGGAAGTCCAAGGTAGAAAACCATTTCGTTCCAGCCAACTTGTCTAAGGTATCGTCAATTCTGAGCAGCAGATAACTGTCTTTCTTGGTGACCTCATTGAATTTTCTGTAGTCAACGCAGAATCTAGTGCTGCCGTCTTTCTTCTTTACTAGAACTATTGGTGAGCTCCATGAACTCGAAGATGATTCAATGACTCCATTTCGTTCACAAGTCTGTCAGGCAGTTCCAGTCCTTCCACCCATTTTTCCACTGGAGAACCAGCAGAAGCTAGTAAATCGTGTTCCTTGACTGACATTTTGGGACATACTGAATTCGTGGCAAAGTTAATTATTGCTTCTGCTGGCTCATATTGACCTATTTCAAAATTTTTTTTAATAATCATTTCATTGTCAGATTGATTAAGTACTCTCACAGGAAATCGCCCCATCATCACAGCTTTTAACGAGGGCTTTAGCTGTTATAATGTCGTCTTTTAGTTCTACTACCCACAACCGGTTATCCACTCAATCTTCCTTCATGCATGCCCACACTAAGGTTTCTGCATGAGGTGGTAATTTCTGGCGTCCGACGGTAAATAGCTTCCTTGCTGTGGTCTTGCTCTCATATCCAACATCCAAGGGTATTTCGACACTGCGCCCGATCATAATTTGCTGACCCATGTGCAGATTGATACCATGCGCTATCATAAAGTCTGTATCGATGATAACTTCATCCATTGTCAGTGACAACAAATACATGATCAGTGCTAATGTCGGCGATAGCCAGTCTCACCATGGCTCTTCTGTAAGCAGTGGCTGATTCTCCAGTAGCAGTGCGCAGTCATGCATTATTTAATGGTTCCACGGATTCTTTCGCCAAATCAGACCTAATTATGGGGACTGTGGCACCCCTGTGTCTATGGTGAGGACCTGCTTCTTTCCAGTAATAAGCCCACGAGCTGTAAGGTTGCAAATTTTCTGTTGTATTATGGAAATGGAATTGTGGGCCAACGGTTGTAAGAGCTAGGTCTTGCCCCTCGGTGCTAGCTCGTTCTAGTTTAACGGTGTTTCTTGAGATTTGGGGTTATTCTGCCTTGGCAGGGTAACAGATCTAGACGTTTTCCTTGGTGTTTTGCAGTTACATTGAAAATGGTCGGCCTTACTGCAGATGAAGCATTTGGCATGTGATCTATTTCTTTGCTCCTCCAGTATTCACTAGACCACTTCTTTTATCTCACTCCTTTTGCCGCCAAAATTTAGAGCATCAGCCTCAAGACAACGCACCTTGTAAACTTGTGGCTTAGATATGACTTTAGTAGTCACTTGGGTCAATGCATAAGATATGTATTCAGCAAAGGACGATTTATGCACAGTTCACAGACAATTTATGCATAGTGCACATTGCATATTTAACATCTGGATCCTGTATACCTTTCACAAATGCTTCAATCTTAAACTGATCCAGGAGCAGATGATTTTCACCTGGGTAAATCAGCTGCACCAGACGTTCAATTTCCATGGCGGAATCTTACAGTGTCTCGTTCGGTTTCTGCACTCTGCCCCGTAATTCCATCCTGGAAAGTTCTCGTTTGGGGTTGTCACCATACTTGCGCTGTAATGCCACCATTATGTCCTCATAATTATTCGAAGGTAAACTTTCCAAGATTTCTGCTACTGTTCCCTTCAGTACCAGAATTATTTCTATCGCTTTTTCTTCATTATTCCATCCATTTTTACAGACCACTGTCTCAAATTGGAAATTTAAAACATTACATGGTATGCTACCATCAAAAGTAGGGACCTTTAACCTGCTGAACTGTTCTGAAATGAGTCTCACCGGACCCTCTCGAACTTGTAGATTGTCCATTTGAAATTGTAACTCATGTATTTCTTCATCCCACTTCCTTCCTAGGTTGGACATTTTCTCTTCAACATTATTCAGTTTTTCATCAAACTCGCTGACACTCAGCTCTATGGCTTCATCTCGTTTGCCTATGATCCCTGATATTTCGTGGAGCGTTTGGTTTGTTGATCTTGAAGCTTCTTGAAATTTCTCCTCTAGTCTCTCACAATTTGCCCTAGAAGCTTCCTGAAATTCTTGCCTGACTTCAGCTAGGATTTTCTTGCTGTTGCTTCTAGAAGCTTCTTGAAATTTTTCTTCTAGCCTCGCGCAATTAGCTCTAGAAGCTTCTTCTAGTCTCTCGTAATTAGCTCTAGAAGCTTCTTCTAGTCTCTCGTAATTTTTCATGCATTTAAATCCAAATTACTGCTTGTGACATTGAGTACCCATTTCGAAGTGTGGCTACAATGTAGGAGGCACCTAGCCATGAGGCCTTAATCCAACCTACACCAATCCAACGCTTCATGGTGACTGAGGATTCGCTACGATGGTCAGAAGCGATCCTATGGAAGGGACAGTCTCCTACTACCCAGCTCCCACACGAGAGAAACACATGTACCAGTTTACCTGGCGTGCTTTGAACACACGACCACTACGTCTATGACCGGCAGTGAAGGCATCGTACTTCTTAAATTCGGATTAACTGTGTAATTTTTCATGTACGCAGTTTTTGGCAACAATATATATATATATATATATATATATATATATATATATATATATATATATATATTACTTTTTGTCCATTTTCGCTTATCTGAGCTCACCATAGCCTAATGTATTATTTCATTTTACCCCCAAGGTAGGCTTATTTTAACTACCGCCCACACCATCCATAAGTTCTGACAATCTGAAAATCAACATTTTTGTAGGTCTAAAATTGTTGTATTAATTGTCTATGGAAAATCCTACTGAAGAATATTCATATAGTGAGAATGGATGTTGTGCATTATGATGGTTTAAAAAAAAAACATTTTAAACTAATATTATTTTTTTGGTTCATAACGTTGTTCCTCACTTAGAAGATGGCACATATAGTGTCATAGGAACTTTTGCTAAATAAAACGATCTTGTGGGAGAAGCCAATTTAAAGCAAATAAGGACCTCACCATCCCCAAATATCAATCTTTCTTTGCAGAAATGTATTTATTTGGGTTCAATCATTAACATTACCTGAAGAATAGTGTAAGGCAGGAGAAACAGAGGGAGATGATATTGGTCCTATGTACAAAGGTGATGGGCCTCCATGATGATAGTTCACAACAGGCAGGTCCCTTAAAAAAAATAAAAGTAACATATTTAAGCAAATTACTTATACAGTTGAACTCAAGAGTTCCAAAAAAAATAGCACTGGGCCAACTCTCTAAGCTTAAAAATATATTTAAAAACATTTACTCGCCAAAACCTTTGGCAGTCAACTTTTTTGTACATCATTGACTATAACACAAGCAAATACATGTTACCGTTACATTTGCAATAAGATTGGTTCTATACAATTTTTCAATCCAATGCATAATAATGGAGATATTAAGAATTTTTGAAATTCTCCCCCTCTAAACCCCCCCCCCTCCTGGTCCGATTTCAGCTGTTAATGAACTTGATCTTTCTTTTTGTATAAAATGATTATATATCAAGTTTGGTAACGACAAGCCAAAAATTGCGGCCTTGAGAGTGGTAACGGAGAAATATATATATAGACAGATAGATCCAAATATCTTGGTTAATAATCAAGATGAATGAAAAAAAAGTACATAACATTTATAGAATATTACATTTGCATAATTTTATACAAATTTTCGAAATTGCCCCTCATGCCTAGGTATCCATAATTTTTCCAGAAATCAAAAGTACCAACCTGAGTTTCAAAATTATTCTCCTCCAGTCCTATGTAGGTATATAAAACAACTTCAAGCAAAGTCATGAGAAAGATTCAGAAGATGAGAAAACAGGTTCTGCATAAACTGAATGGAAGAGGACAAGAAAACTGGAAAACCACTTGCAAAATACAAAAAGTCAGTCACGCAGGGGCTGCATAAACTAAGCAGATTTCCCACGTGAAGTTTTACAATAGAGAAATCTCCATACTGCTAACACTTAACACCACCGTGAGTAAATACAAACGGTAATGAGAAATCGTTTAGTTAATTTTAATAAGCTGTTCAATTGTAAACAAATAGGTCTGCCATCCACTGAGAGCTGAACAGACAGACATATTTTCACTGGAAAGAAAAACAATTACTGATATATATATATGAATATAACACATTAACTCTATTGCAAACTATTTGCTACATCCAGTACATCATATAATAATGAATCAGAATAATTTATATTTTAATAACTGAAATTTTAGTAATCCAAGAAATAAAGAAGGGGACGGGCGGATTAACAGAACATATTTGCATATATCTCACAAAGTAAAAGGTTAGATGACAAGAAAGATTAAGGTTACACGTGAGCCGAATTACAGAAATGGCCGTAGTATAATAATATTTATAGTACTATAACAATATTTATAGCAATTTTTCGATCCGACGTATAGTAACAGAGATATTTCGAATTTTCAAAAAGCCCCCCTCCCACTGGTCCGATTTCAGCCATTAACGAACTTAATCTTTCAATTTACGTAAAATGATTAAATACAGAGTTTGGTAATGATCAAATAAAAATTGCGAATGCTAGAGCGTTAACAGATATATATATATATATATATATATATATATATATATATATATATATATATATATATATATATTTCTAGGTGAATTACACATCCTTGAACCCATTTAAATTCAATAAAATTGACTTATTATTAGTTCCAATAGCTTTTCTTTGACAAATGATTTATATTTCGCATTAAATTTTCATTAATAACCTGTAAATAGTTATTTTATTTTATTTTGCCAACTATATATTAAAGTAAATGATCAGAGTACTTATATAAGAACTTATGTAAACTCAATTTTATTAAATAATTTTCCTAAATCATGTTAATGATGTACAGAAGAACGGAAAGAGGATTTGAGTTCCATATATTTTTTTAAACTTTTTTCCCCTTTTAATTTCATGTGCACACCTTGAAAGCACAACTTACCACGTTCTAATATGTGTTAAGTTTTAAATCTCCTCTGTTATTCCGTATTAATTTACTGGTGAATCTATATATAGATAAAATTGTAACCTCTGTCTGTACATTGATTTTTTTCTCGAAATTTCACGATAACTTTTCGTTTCACATGTCGTAGACACCATAACTGCATTTTGTTTCTTTGGTGTATGTTTGTTTGGTTGTTACGTTTTCATGCATTAACGGCTGAACCGAATTTTATGAAACTTGGAATGTATATTACTACTAAACCAACTTAGACTTTAGGCTATATTAATATTCTCTGAGACGAACAGGAGTGGGGGTTGTATGGGAGGCCTGAATTTAAAAATAGCGGTATTTCGTTTTCTATTGGTTTTTCTGTAAATATGCACTTGACAAAAGTAGTTTATTTGGTTATTTAGAGTAACTTTTGTCCTATACACTTTTGTCTTACGACGAAGTATAAACGAGATATACATTAAAAACTAAAGAGGAGGCCAACAATTTTATTGGGCACTTACGACTGAACCGAACTTAACAAAACTCGGTATGTCAATTAGCATTAATTATTCCAAGATTATAAGCTACATAAACATTTAAAGGTTCGAACATGAGTGGAGGTTACAAGGGAGGCCTGAAATGAACAATTGTGATATTTCGTTTTCTATTTATTTTTCGGCAAACATGCACACAACAAAAGTCGATCACTTTGTTATTTAGAGTAACTTTTGTTTTATACATTTTTTCGGGAACAATGTATGAAGCAAGTAACTTGCGTAGAAATATTAATATGCTCAACATTTCTTTCCAATATGAACTACCAGGTACCTCACCTGGAAAAATTATTGCAAATCTATGTTCATATTTTGTCCTTAATAATTCAAATCATATGCATAATGCACAGGAGAAGGGAAATATGACAATATGGAGGACAGCGAAGTCTTACATAAGAATATAATTTTATTATTAACAAATCCACAGCAACGATGAGTATAAACCCTAAACACTGGGACGGGTAAATGTCAAAATATTGTGAAAGTAAAGCCTTGCCAATAAAACACCATCCCCATCCCATTCAGCCTCAAATGAATTCCCGGGCGAAGCCGGGTATCTGAGCTAGCCTACTATAATATTGGGGTATATAAAACTATAACAAAAGAATGTAACTTGTAATGTGGTAGAACAAGTTCTTTAGTTCCTTCTACTTTTCTATTTAATGATAGTTCTGAGGAAATTGTTTAAATCATCAGTACTTCTATCAGGTTTTGAAACAGTTGCACATCTTGATTGTTAATACAGCATAATCAAGTAAAGCAAATGGGGGTCTATAAAATTCAAGCCAACATATGATAAAAACAGTGAATCATAGTAATTGTAATAAACGTACAGGAATATTAAATGAATAAATTATAATAGGAAATATTCCAAAACATACATATCATTTTTCATTTGATTAGAGTTTTCAAGATTTCTCATAAAATCATTTTTCTTCTTCCCTTCAAATTTTCTTATGTCTTTTTCTTTTTTCACCTAAAATATAAATATTAATAAAATAAACATAATGACATAAAATATATAAAAGAGGAAGAGGAAAGTAAAACAAAAAAAGAATAGACAGAGTGAGGAACAGGAGGATGGGTATAATAAAATTCAATAACGTAAAGGTGTAGAGTGACAAATTTCCGTGAAAAAATAATTTTGCCTAGTTAAACTTCATTCAAAAAAAAAAAAGAGGAAAAAAAACTAAAGTAGCATGCCAATGAAGTTAAATTATCAAAGTCTTTTTAAATTATCATAATAGCACCAATACTTTACAGGGGTGCCTTCATTATCTTAGTACTTCTGAAATATGTGATTAAATAAACATAAATTTCGCAACAATATCAAGAAATTGACAGATATAATGAAAATGCACCAAAGTCTTTAATAAGCACAAGAAAACATTCTCATATAATAACTCCCTTAAGTTTTTTAGACTTATTGTAAGGTAACTACAGTGATAAAGAAGGATTAAAGAAAGAAAAAGATATGGCAGGAAAAAGATCTAAGAGTAATATGTAACAGCATGCAGCAACTGAACAGCATAAAAATGTCTTACATTTGGAGAAATTGAATATTGCATATCATCACACGGAGTTGGCTTAGCCCAGGTTGCAATTATACTAGCACCGTCCAAAATAAATCCTGTTATTTCAATACAATAAGAGTTAGCCAATAATTACCATACCAAGAAACAAAACAAAAATGGCCTCTAAATAATAAAGAAAAATTACAAATCAGTTCAGTATCAAAATATGAACATTAAAGAAGAGTTAATGATGAACAAAGTGAAACAAAAATAAAATAAGAAAGCATGCACTTATTCTAGATTATTTCTTTATTTAATCAAATTCTGAAATTTGTTTAAGGCTGAGGGCCTTCGAATACATGAGACAAGTTTAAGTTGGTAAAATAAATATTTACCACTTCTACTGAAATGTTTTATTAAAGAGGTGACTTTTAAATGAGTTCCAAATCTCTCAGTTTATGTTTAAATTTTTTACTTCATTTTAATGTATACATCATAATAGGACTCTCTTAAAGGGGAACAGTAAAGCTCGTAAAATCATAAGAATTTTATGCAACTGATCTGTCCACACGAACTCATGTAATTTGTCCTATATGTGAGCAATAAGTTCTGCTTTCCTCGTGGAAATTATACTACATTGATCAATCATCAGCATACACCCATGTTGTGTGAGCCTGTTGTGTATAGTGAGACCAGACCATAACTATTTTTTATTTCTTTGATTACAACTTCAAGGGCACAGTCAAACAGTCTCCTTGCCTTCGGACCCTAGTAACATCAAAGACATCTCAAGATGCTGACACTGGATTGACTTTAAAGAATCATAGCTAGTGTCATCCTAGTCCATCTGATCAACATTGTAGGTTTTTCCAGGGAATAGAATGCCTGCAGCAATTTCATATATCTATGCTGTCATAAGCTTCTTGGAAGTCAACAAAAATGGTGTAGATTCTGCTCGAATGCTATAATGACGCCTAATGGGGAAAATATTATCTACTGTCAAGCGTTCAAGGAGAAACTCTCTCTGGCACTCACTCTTTAGCCTTCTTTGTCAACCTCCGACATATGGCCTCGGACAGTACTCTATAAGCTGAGTTAAGAAATCCTCTGTACCTATCATTTTCTCACATTTTAGTTTGTCTTCTGAATACATGCTATGGCCACCTCCCCACTCCACAGACATTTCTTCATTTTGGCAAATCTCACCCACAATTGAATCCTCTGCATATTTCAACAGTTCTGGAGGAATATTGTAGCAACTTTCAGAGTGGTAATATTTTAAGGGGCGCAATTCTGGGGTAATGAAAAATACGATGAGGTTGAGTCACTTCAAAAACATTTCATTAAAAAAATGTCTCACTACCAAAAAACTGTCTAGATTATACTTTGTTTCTAGAAACTAAACGTTACCCACTTTACTTTATTTATTTTTTCACCTTTAAATTATTTATTAATTATTTGAATAAAACTTAAACCTTCCAAGTCATCGTTGGTCCAAAATAATTGCTAAGTATGTAATTGAAAAACAGCTAATTGGTTTACACATTTGGAATGTATTAATCTGGAATTCCTAGGAGAAGATGAAAGCTGGATTAAAGAAAAAGGCAATATAGAAAAGAAAATAGATATAATATTGGAAAACTTAAGGTCGCAGCCTGTTGGAGTTATGCTGATTAAAGTAAGCATTCTAAGTTTCACTGTAACTACAAACATCTCAATTTAAATTTGGAAAATAATAGCTATATTAGTAACAGGAACAGCATTTATTTCACAACCCTGATTATGAAAGCAAGGGGAGAAATGCTCAATTTGAATTACTCGGTGTAAAACTGAAGATTTATGGAAAAGTTTTCTATGTAATATGAATGAGTTGGAGAATACATTTCATTTTATAGTAATATTTCCAGTACTTAAGAAATTCAGAAGGTGCTATACAAATTTATTTTATTTAAGATTTTGTACTTGCCTGAAGGGATAATAAAATGTTTCTGTTTTATTATTGAATTCACAATGTACTCTTTGGTAGAACTCCTAATTCTAATTCCTTTTACCAATAAGACCATATATTAAGTATATTCAAAAACATTCAACCTACAGGGGAGATTCTTCAACCCACAGGTGCAAGTTCTTATTTTAACATTGAAATTATAATATAAAAAGTTGTTATTCTCCAGTAGTAGACATAACTATATCATCTTGAATCCTTTATGAACAGGTTACTCCATAAGCGAAATAGTCAGCTATCCATATAATTGAAACACAATTAATGAGATTGAGTCAGGCACTCAAGGAAAAATGTGCCCATTACTACTCCAGACACGGCAGAATTGTATTCACCAGACTTAGCCCCTTCTGATTATCATTTGTTCTGGTCAATAGTACGTACATGCTCTATCTGAACAGCACTTCATATCATATGAAGATACCATAAATTAGGTAGATTTGTGGATTGTGTCAAAAGATGGAGAGTTCATCGGACATGGTATCCAAATCCTGCCAGAAAGATGGGGGGGGGGATATAGTGGCAAGTGATGGAAAATACTTTGAATGAAACGAATAAATTACTAATTTTTTATAAAACCACATAAACTTATTAGTACACACAATATAAACACCAAGAATCCACTAGTTTGAAGAATCACCCTCACCACTGTTTAAACAGTACAAATTATATTTAAAAGCAACAGTTGAATTACAAAACTAAAACATATATTAGAAGACTTTAGTTCTGTAAATACCATGAAGGAAGGAAATAACTTTTTCTGCAGCTTCTCTGCTTGTAAAGTGAACAAAGGCGAAGTCTTTTACTTTCCGAATGCGTGTTACATCAGCTGGAGAAACAATTCTATTTATGACCTCCTTTAAAGAGTTTTCAGTAGTTCGCAACATTAAATTTCTAATGTAAATCACAGTCACCTTGAAAAAATAGATAAATTAAAAGAAAATAATTGACAACAAATATAGAAATTAATTTATTTTTTTAGCTTTTGACTTCTGAATCCAGAAATCAAGAAAAGTATCTATTGTAGTTTTAAGAAGTAAACTACTAAAAGGCAATTAAAATTTTTTGCTAATAGCAATTATTAAAAGTTGAATATCCTCATTAAAGAATATAATACAAATAATCTGAAAGTTGAAACTTTTAATACATTGAAACATGCACACATTACAAAGAAATAAACCCACTATAGTTTATTATTTAAAAACAAGAAAATTCAGGATTTAGAGAACAAAAAACATAATCAAGGGAAAATGTGCAAGTTGAATCTGCAGGCTACACCTGGTGTTGTTACACCTGATTTCAATGGAGTGAGAAAGGAAATGTTTTCTTTCGCCTTTAACACCAGACTATCCAACAATAAAATCATCAAGAGGGAACACCCAGAGTTAATATTACCTGAGACATGACAGATTCATCAACTTCTTCTTCAGGAATAGCCCAATCAATTCTGACTTCACGTCCCCAATGGGGAATCCCACCGGCAATAAGTGATCTTCTAGCCATGGCTGCAGATCTAAACAAATATAATAATATATAAACCAAATTGCATGATTATACAGGAGTAAGGGACTTTTTACATTAAAATGCTGGACGAATATAGCTTAAAAAACACATACAAGATATAGGTAGGATCCATAGTTCAGAGCTAAAATAGTTTCTTAAGAAGGTAAATTACCCCCCCCCCCTCCTTGAATGGTGGACAGAACTTCATGCAAACTATTTCCACATCCAAAGATTGACAAAAAAAAAATGAAGTAAGCAATTTTAATAAGCAGTTTCTATAGTTCAATCTGCCTAATTTATAAGATAAGACCTCCAGAAGATACCAAAGAAAAATGGCTACCCAGGAAGTGCCAACATAGGAAGACAATTTATGCATGTTTATACCTGACATACTAGAGCACATATGCATACATAAATATATATTGTTTGGTCCCCTCTAGCAGCCACAAATTTTGGGATATTGAAACTAAACGTCATATTTAAACTTTTATCAGGAAAAGAAAGGTTGTATTCGTTAACAAGAAACGATACAGAGGGAGGAGGGGAGGGAAAATTAAAAAAAATTAAATATCTATTATTAAGAGTCAGATAGAAAAATGTTGTATAACCAATCATTATTTGTTTCTTTATTTATGTCAATTAATTTTATTTTACTTTGTTCTTGAATACTATATTTTACATTGGCCCTTATTGATTTTATATTTTTTTAATAATATTCATAATTGATCTGTATTGCAAATGAATAGTGTATGATGTTTTAGCATGTTTCCTGGAATACATTATTCCATGGAACAAACACTCAATAAATTATTTTAATCAAGGGGTACTAGGATTATGACCACATTCACACCATCTTAATACATATTTCAACCTGATTTAATTATAAATGAGTTCATCTGTTGGTTATAACACTTAAAACAAAAATAAGCAATGAAATCAAATGAAACCCTACCCTATATCTAATTTTTACATTACTAGAAAGTTGGAAATCAACCAATGGGCCAACTTGTGCAATAATATTCAGAGATTCATTACTTTTATATATATACTAGCTGTACCCTGCGCGTGTTGCTACGCCACCAACTTAAATACTAAATTACGATAAAGATGTATATAACAAAAGTTTCTCTAAATATCAAATAAAACATCTTTTGTCATGTGCAGGTTCGCCAAAAAACAATAAAAAAACAATCAATAGGAAACGAAATTTTTCATTTCATGCTTCCCTGACAACCCCCACCACTGTTGATTCCTAATAATGTCAATATAGCTTATAGTATGAAAATACGGAGTTTGGTTGATTTCGATTTAGTATTTCGTATATACCTCATTTATACTTCGTTATACGGAAAAAGTTCATACATCAAAAGTTAGTTTAAATAACAAAACAAACAACTTTCATTATATGCACGTTTGCCGAAAACCCAATAAGAAACGAAATATCGCGATTTTATATTTCTCATCTCGCTTATAACCCCCACTCCTGTTCATACCTCAAAATTTTAAAATTGCTTATAATCAGGGAGGTGTTAATACCAAATCACATACAGAGTTTTGTTTAATTCGGTTGAGTCTTTTGTGCCTTATAAAATTGTTGACTCCCACTATTGTTTTTAGCGTATAACTCATTTATACTTCAGTATACGACAAAAGAGTATATTACAAAAGATACTCTAAATAACAAAATAAACAACTTTTGTTAAGTGCATATTTGCCGAAAAACCAATAGGAGACGAAATATTGCTATTTTTAATTTCAGGCCTCCCTTATAACCCCCACTCCTGTTCGTCTCAGAGAATATTAATACAGCCAGAAACCTAACCTGTTTTAGTAGTAATATACATACCAAGTTTCATAAAATTTGGTTCAGCGGTTTGCGATTCTATAAAGGACATACACACAAACATTCATTTATTTATAAATATATATATATATATATATATATATATATATATATATATATATATATATATATATATATATTGTTAAATATGGTAATACGATATTTTACAAGATTTAAAATGGTAAAGGTAAACAAATGAAAAAAAAAAATGAGAATTAGAGAATATTTTGTAAAACCAATGATTAAATAAAAATATTTTTTAATCTATCTGAACTCTAAAAAATAAAAAGTTTATAAGATCCAATTTAATAAAGTGAAAGTTCCCTTAAAGTGTGATTCAAGGAATTGAAAGTATAATATACATCTGAAATTGATTTGGGAATATTTTGGATTCTAACAAAAAACAAATCCAAATAGAAACAGGTTTGGACCAAATTAAGCACTTATACATTCACACTATTAATCATTAAACACTCTCCCTTTGTTATTAGAAAAAGTCTGCCACGCAGGGGCTGGGTAAACTAAGCAAAGTTCCCACATACTGGTATAGCATACATAAAGTCATAATTGATGAAGTCATCATACAACAAATTTGCATATATTTCGCATAATAAAGGTATCTTGAAAACAATATTTGGCATATAAGATTAGAATAAAGTAGTTCGTGATATAACAGCTTATTGTTATCATGACATGAGTCGGAGTGGGAGTCTACTGAAGGCTGAAAACTAAAAAATGTAAATATCTCCGTTAATTTTCATGATAGAGAAAATATGTAAATAACAACATTTATAGGTAATTCAATTTCCAATAAGATTGGTTATGTAAAAATTTTCGGGCCGACGTATAGTAAAGGAGGTATTTCAAATTTTTGAAATTCCCCACTCTTAACTCCCCCATCCCTCCCTCTGATCCAATTTCTGCCATTAACAAACTTGATCTTACTTTTTGAATAAAACGATTAAATATTGAGTTTGGTAATGATCAAACAAAAATTGTGACTGCTAGAGCGTTAACAGACAAATATATATAGATATATAATTTTGAACGGACCTCATTTTCATCATCTCCTGGGTAGGAACGATGAACATTTTGCGAAAATTAATTAATGAGTACAACCTCAATAGCTGATTCCCCTTAAGGGAAATATGCTAAAACACCTGTTATAACTATCCAATCAAAACAGTGGTACTAACAACTAATCAAGTCAAGAAGAACAACTGAGTCAGGAAGAAGGATTCCACAACTCCAAAAAAGTAAAAAAAGACCAAAATAGAGTGTTTAATGCTTAACAGGGAGTACGATTGAGATTTGATAGGTGGTTGACTTTTGAAATAAATTCTTGAAGTAGGGGATATAAACTTAAAATATTGAAACAACTTGAATAGATTGTGCACAAACTGACATCTCAAAAACCTTGAAAAATTGTACAACTAATTGCCAGCTAAAAAACTTTGGAAAATAGTACAAGTATTTACCAGCTCAAAAACCTTGGAAAATAATACAACTATTTATACAACCAAAGAATTTGGTTAAAAAATATTATTCAGCATATGCAGAGTGTTTTATAAGCATGAATCTAATGCACAGGACCGTGCTTTCAGAGAATTAAGCCAAATATAGAAGTTTTAATGATTTTGTAAATTATTTTACATGATGCAACTAATTTATTAAGTATAAAGAAATTGCAATGGGAAAAAAACATAGTGAGTAATTAAAAATATATGACATATTATACCTGTGATCAGTGTATTCAACAAAACAAAATCCTCTGTTCATTGATTTATCAGTAGGAGATAAATACAAAATGACCTACAAAAAATAATTTAATCCATAAGAATATAAATTTTATATAATAATACCATTTCCAATAAAATATTTTGTCTAATGTTAGTATATTTACTAATTCTATTTTAATATTTATATGTTAGATTGGAGGAAGGAGTTGCACTGGCCTTGCATATAGAAGATCCTTGTTTAAAACCAAGAGTAATCAATTATCTTTAATGTTTTTTTTTTATTTTAAGGAAAAATTATTTGAATCCATCAAGACTCAAACCCAGAGGGTTTAGGTTGCCTAAGCCATTACTGTTACTAACCACTCGAGCGAATATATTTCTCTCTTCAAAGTAACCTTCCAAAACTCAGTGGATCACACGAGTGATTTGAAGAGGAGGCAATTAATTGTCTAAATATAATTTAACTGTGTAGTTAACACCTCTTCACCATACTACAATGTAATCACCTGTTTTACACACCTAATTTGCGGTCCGGAAGCTACACTTCACCGCCCTAGGGCCGAAAATGAATATTTCGCCCTAGGGCCGCAAAATCAGGTGTTTATTATTTTAATTCATTCATTTCATTATATACATTATATTAGTTTGTTTTGCTCGTATTATTGTTTAGTTATTTAGCATTTTGAAATATATCAGTTGTATTAAATGAAACACACATATGTTCATCTCTCTTTATTAACTTACATAATAACATAACGTAAAACAATCCATACATTAAACATTCATCATGTCCCCATAACCACAAGATAACCTTCTAACAAAGAGGTACACTTAACCAAAAGAAAATCTTGTTTTTGATTATTGTTATATCGTATTAATATTTATTGTAGTATGGTGAAAAATAGCGTTCGTGCCTCGGGCCAAAGTGCTTTTGCCGGCCCTCGAACTTTTCATGACCTAGACTACGTCTCGGTCAAAAAATATCTCGGGCCGGCAAACGCCCACTTTCGGCCCTTGGTACGAAATATACTATAACTGCAACAGCAAAGAGCATGCAAGTTAAAGGCTTAGATATATTTATTTGCCAACGTAGAAACCGATCAAACCTAATAGTTATAAAAGTTATGGGCATTGTCAACTATCAATAATTATAGTCTTTTGATGAAAGACCTCTAAACATTTTCAATTAAGTTTACTAAATAAACCAAATAAGTAAAAAACGATAAAAATTTGAATATTTTTATGATTCCAATTAAATATTATTTTATTTCAGATTTAAACAGTAATTGAATGTGTAGTAGAACAATTTATTACTCTGGCTCTGTTATACACTTAAAACTTGTAAAATTAAAAAAATATAATAAATTTTAGAAGTGTAAAACTTAATGAAAAATGTAAAGCGATAATCACAAGACTAGTTGAACCCACAACCACAAGACATGAGCATCTACAAGGGGCCAATCAGCCCCATACAACATTTTTTTAAACAGTCAAAATCAGGTCTACAGAAGTGTAACTTATGTAAATCACTGGAATAGGTAAGAAATACCTCTTTTAAACCTGTAGTAATAGATTCCAAAACTTCTCTAATATCCTCTTTTCCTAACTCCTTTGGAACTTGGCCTATAAAAAGTCTACAGTTATCAATAGACTTGGTAACACAAATCTTATGTGCCGGCCTTATTTCATAATTGTTAAGTTTTGAAATAGTTTTTTTGGCTTCAGCTATAGTACGGTATTGAATGAAACAAAAACCACGATTTGATCCTGAGAAGTCCATCATGAGTCTGGCAGCATAAATCTCACCAGTTGAAGCAAAGATAGGACATATCTGAAAATAAAGAAATAATTACTTATTATTAAGATGATAAATGGAATTTCTGAGTTAGAATTTTTTTCCCCTCTACAATAGTAATTTTTAAGAGATTAAGCTCTATTTAGAATGAGACTAAGAATTGTACCTAGTGCCCCATAATGCCGATGTCTTTTCAAGTATTAGTAATATATATATATATATATATATATATATATATATATATATATATATATATATATATATATATATACTAGCTCAGATACCCGGCTTCGCCCGGGAATTCATTTGAGGCTGAATGGTGATGGTATTTTTTACCAGGCTTTACATTACACAATATTTTGACATTTACCCGTCCCAGTGATTAGGATTGATACCCGTCGTTGCCGTGGATTTGCTAATAATGGAATTATTTGTTCAATAAGGCTTCACAGTCTTCGATATTTTTATATTTCCCATCTCTTATACATGTAAATATGGTGAATTTTTATTTCAGGCCTCCCTTATAACCCCCCTCCCGTTCGAACCTACAAATTTTAATATAACTTATAATCATGGAAGAATTAATGCTAATTGACATACCGAGTTTTGTTAAGTTCGGTTCAGCTGTTAGTGCCCGCTAAAGTTTTAACGTATAACTCATTTATACTTAGGTATACGACCAAAGTGTATATAACAAAAGTTACTCCAAATAACAAAATAAACAACTTTTGTTATGTTTATATTTGCGAAAAAACCAATAGGAAACGAAATATCGCTATTTTTAATTTCAGGCTTCCCTTATAACCCCCACTCCTGCCCGTCCATAGAAATGTTGGTATGGCTTATTATAATGAAGGCCTCACTGATAATACACATACCGAGTTTTATTTAGTTCGGTTGAGTCTTTTTCGGCAAATAATATTGTTGACTCCCGCTATAATTTTTAGCGTATAACGCATTTAAACTTCGATATACGACAAAAGTGTATATAACAAAAGTTACTCTAAATATCATATTTGGTGAAAACCCAATAGGAAACAAAATATCGCTATTTTTAATTTCAGGCTTCCCTTATAACCCCCACTCCTGTTCGTCTCAGAGAAAATTAATATAGCCTAAAGTCTAAGTTGGGTTAGTAGTAATATACATACCAAGTTTCATAAAATTCGGTTCAGCCGTTTATGCTTGAAAAGGTAACAAACAAACAAACAAACATACACGAAAGAAACAAAATGCAGATATGGTGTCTATGACATGTGAAACGAAAAGTTATCGTGAAATTTCGTGAAAAAAATCAATGTACAGACAGAGGTTACAATTTTATATATATATATAAAAATTGTAACCTCTTTCTGTACATTGATTTTTTTCTCAAAATGTCACGATAACTTTTCGTTTCACATGTCATGGACACCATAACTGCATTTAGTTTCTTTTGTGTATGTTTGTTACCTTTTCACACATAGACGGCTGAACCGAATTTTATGAAACTTGGTATGTATATTACTACTAACCCAACTTAGACTTTAGGCTATATTAATATTCTCTTGACCAACAGGAGTGGGGGTTGTAAGGGAGGCCTGAAATTAAAAATAGCGATATTTTGTACCGAATTGCTTTTTCGGCAAATATGCACATAACAAAAGTTGTTTATTTTGTTATTTAGAGTAACTTTTGTGATATACACTTTCGTCATACACCGAAGTATAAATGCGTTATCGCTAAAGAGTATAGCGGGAGTCAACAATTTTATTTGGCACAAAACACTCAACCGAACAAAATAAAAATTGGTATGTGTATTAGCACATACTCCTTCGTTATAATAAGCTATACCTACATTTCTAGGGACGGGCAGGAGTGGGGGCTGTAAGAGAGGCCTGATATTAAAAATTGCGATATTTCGTTTCCTATTGGTTTTTGGCAGATATGCACATGAAAAAAGTTGTTATTCTGTTATTTAGAGTAACTTTTGTTATATACACTTTCGGAAATGATTTCCACTGAGATTTACTATTACGAATATAATCTTACGTGCAAAACTATGCCTAAACTAAATGAGCTCGGATTGGTTTTTGAAAGGAAATATGTACATTATAGATGATATTTAATTATATTAAATGCTACTCAAGATTATGGTTTGAGTTATTGAAAACCAGTGAGTCAAAAAGTGTAGTGGAATAGATTAGGAACATATTTTCATTTATTCTTCAAAACTAAAATTTCTATTCTATTAATCCCCAAAAGTTATGGCTATTTCGGAAAATCATTAAGTTGTGATAGGAAGTGTAATTGTACACTTTAAGTCTTGATATAAAAATATTATAATTAGCCAGTCAACAATGATTTCCCGGGCATCGCCGGGTACCTTAGCTAGTATGTATGTATATATATATATATATATATATATACACATGTTATTTAAAGTCACTTTTGTCGTATAACAAAGTATAAACGAGATATACACTAAATACTAAAGCGGGAGCCAACATTTTTGTTGGGCACTAAAGATTGAACCGAAATTAACAAAACTCGGTATGTGAATTAGCATTAATTCAATTCTTCCATGATTATAAGCTATATTAAAATTTGTAGGTCCAACCGGGATTGGGGGTTATGAGGGAGGCCTGAAATAAAAACTCACGATATTTCATTGTCTATTTGTTTTTCGATAAACGTGTTCATAACAAACGTTCTTTACTTTGTTATTTAGAGTTACTTTTGTTTCATACATTTTTTTCGGAAACAATGTATGAAGCAAGTAATTCACGTAGAAATATAGATATGTTCAACAATTCTTTATAATATCAACTACCAGGTACCTCACCTGGAATAATAAATTCAAATCTATGTTAATATTGTGTCCTAAATAATTCAAATCTATGCATAATGCACAGGAGACGGGAAATATGACAATATGGAGGACAGTGAAGTCTTACATAAAAAATGAATTTTATTATTAACTAATCCACAGCAACGACGGGTATAGACCCTAAACACTGGGACGGGTAAATGTCAAAATATTGTGCAAAATAAAGCCTTGCCAAAAAAATACCATCACCATTCAGCCTAAAATGAATTCCCGGGCGAAGCCGGGTATCTGAGCTAGTGTATATATACAATTGTAACCTCTGTCTGTATATTGATTTTTTTTCTTGAAATTTCACAATACTTTTTCGTTTTACATGTCATAGACACGATATCTGCAATTTGTAGCTTTGGTGTCTGTTTGTTATCTTTTCACACATAAATGGCTGAACCGAATTTTATGAAACTTGGTATGTATATTACTACTAACCCAACTTAAACGTTAGGCTATATTAATATTTTCTGATACAAACAGGAGTAGGGGTTATAAGGGAAGTCTACTACCTAGCTTAAAACTATAGCAGGAGTCAACAATTTTATTTGATACAAAAGACTCAACCAAACTAAACAAAGCTCGTTATGTGAAATAGGACTAACTCCTCCATAATAAGCTGTACCAATAATTGTAGGGTCTAGCAGGATTGGGGGTTGTAAGTGAGGCCTGAAATAAAAAATTGTGATATTTCGTTTCCTATTTTCGGCAAATATGCACATGACGAAAGTTGAATATTTTCTTATTTAGAGTAACTTTTGTTCTATTCACTTCCATCGTATAACAAAGTATAAACGAGATATACACAAAAAACTAAAGCGTGTGTAAACTCAAAAAAATTTTTCAACTCAAATTTCATAGGGCATAAAAGACTGAACGGAACTCAACGAAACTCCATATGTAATTTAGTATTAAAACCTCCCTGATTATAAACTATATTAAAATTTCTACGTACGAACAGGAGTGGGGGTTATAAAGGAAGCCTGAAATGAAAGATTGTGATATTTCATTTCCTATTAGTTTCTCGGCAAACATGCACATAACAAAAGTAGTTTATTTTGTTATTTAGAGTAAGTTTTGTTGCATTCACTTTTGTCGTAAAATGATGTAAACACAGGATATTCGCTAACTACAGTGGGAGTCACTAATTCTATTAGTACTTATTTCAATGTTTTTAACAAATGCATATTATGACAAATGATGTTATAGTCTTATAGTCGTGTGTTAGTCTTATACGATAGTTCTAAGTATGATTCGGATTAGTGAGGTTATAAATCTCCGTCGCCCCCTCCTCATTTATTTATTTTCCCTAGAAAATAACTTTGTTATTTATTTCCAATAGAAATGTAAACTATAAGAGCATTTCCATTATTTAATTTGTATAATGTATTATTTAAACAAAGTCATGCTGAATTTGCACAAGGAGTGATAGCAGAAGTTGTCGAGAATCAAACTCTTTGGTTCTGGTAATATACTATCTTATTTCCGACATCTTGATGTTATTGAAACAAATATGTACTGGTGTAGCAGCTGGGCCGCGTTGCCCCTGGTTACCACTTAACCTAACACTGATAACAAAAGTTGAGACAGTCAGTTGCTTGTGTACCACCATGAGGAGACCGCCTTTTGTATTATTCTAAAGTAGTATTATTATTATTTCTGTGACATTTACGAAAGTACAATAACCTATTATTTGGAGTCAAGATTTCATTTATTTATAGGGAACACCTTCGGAACATTAAAATAACACTCCCTATAAAACTGGTGACCCCGACGCGATTTTGACTGCTAATCGAAATGCTGAATAAGGAGGAATACCTCGCATTAGCTGAACCAGCGCTCACAGAACGTCTTCTCGAGGAAGTTCAAAAGCTGTGAGCAGAAGTCGCTGAGCTTCGAATCCGAGCTCGTTCCAAGAGCCATGAAAGAGAAAATGAAGGCGGAAGATGGCGTCCCCGTCCACGAAGTCCATCATCACCACGGAAAGGTATCTGTTACTACCACAACCGCTTCCAGGATAAAGCTAGGAAATGCACCACACCCTGCAGCTGGAATCAGAACCATTTAAACTAGATAGGGGGACGGAAGAAGCGGCAACCGTCAATACCCAGTCACTCAGCCGCCTGTTCATGTACGATAAGTGGTCAAGACTTCACTTCCTAGTTGATACAGGCGCAGCAATTTCTCTAATACCTGTTTCTAATTATCCTAAACGAAAAGCCACAGATTATACCCTCGTAGCCGCCAATAACTCCCCGATCAAGACATACGGTGAAGTAACCCTTATTGTAGACTTCGGACTTCGAAGACCCTACCCATGGCAGTTTGTCATCGCGGATTTAGAAAAGCCCATAATAGGTGCCGACTTTTTATTCCACCATCAGCTTGTAGTCGATCTTCGACAGAAAAGGCTTATCGACCAGAAGACAGGACTCTCCACACTAGGCCAACTCTCAAAAACACCACCCATTTCCATCTCTACTATTCCAGGAGACTGTCCCTATGCACACATTTTAAAGGAATTCCCACACCTGACGAGACCATCTCCAATTAAAGGACCAACTAGAACTGTAGTGCAGCACTATATTAAAACCACAGGCAACCCGACCACTAGCAAGGTCCGAAGACTCCCTGCGAAAAAATATCGGTTAGTAAAGGAGAAAATTGAACGCATGCTGGCAGAAGGAATATGTCGACCGCCCAAGAGCCCGTGGTCGAGCCCTCTCCATGTAGTTGCCAAGAAAGACGGAGGGTTACGTTTGTGTGGCGACTACCGTAGACTTAACTCCCAAACTGTCCCGGACCAATACGGCGTCCCGAATTTGATGGATTTTAATACCAGGTTGGATGGAGCAAAAATTTTCTCGACATTGGACTTAGTCAGGGCTTACCATCATATACCCATAGCGGAAGATGATATAGAAAAAACAGCCATTGCTACACCATTTGGTCTTATGGAGTACTTACGTATGACCTCGGACTAAGAAATGCAGCTCAAACTTTTCAACGATTTGTAGACACAATGCTGTGCGGTTTGGACTTCGTCTTCCCCTATTTGGATGATTTCTTGGTGGCATCCAAAGACGAGCAAACACATGAAGACCACCTCCGACAAGTTTTTCAGCGATTAAACGAGTACGGGCATGCCATTAAACCTTGCTAAATGTGTACTAGGCAAAACAGAGGTAGATTTTTTAGGGTACAGAGTAGACGCCTCTGGAATAGAACCTCTACCTTCTAAAGTTCAGAACATTTTAGACTTTCCTCGTCCAGATACTATTTGCAAACTACGCAGGTTTCTAGGGATGCTAAATTTTTATAGACGATGCATTCCAAACGCAGCTAAAATACAAATGCCACTTAACAAGCTTCTACACAATTCCAAGAAACGTGACAAGACTCCTATACAGTGGACAGAAGAGACTATACAAGCCTTTGAGGAGAGCAGGCGCAGCATAGCAGAGACAGCGAAACTTGCACACCCTACAACCACTGGAGAACTCGCCCTAATGTGTGATGCTTTGGACACAGGAATAGGAGCCGCATTGCAACAGAAAAAAGAAGGAGTATGGCAACCTTTAGGATTTTTCTCAAAAGCTCTCAGTCAAACGCAGAAAAACTATTCAGCTTATGATAAAGAACTTTTGGCTGTCTATGAAGGCATCCGTCATTTCAGACCATTATTAGAAGGGCTCAATTTTGTGATAATCACTGACCACAAGCCCCTTGCCAGTGCCTTCCACCAAAAAGCCGAAAACTAGAACACCAGTAAGGCTGACCACAGATCAAGGTTGTCAATTTGAAGCTGAAATTTTTCAACGCCTTAACATCATTATTGGCACAGACAAGAAACGCACAACGGCATATCACCCTCAAGCGAATGGTTGCTTAGAACGCTGGCACAGAAGCCTCAAAGCAGCTATAATGGCCCATTTGGCATCCGAAAGATGGACCAAGGTTTTGCCCTCTGTCCTACTTGGTCTTAGGGCAGTATTTAAAGACGACTTGGGAGCCAGCGTTGCGGAAACACTGTATGGACAACCCTTAAGATTATCAGGCGAAATGCTGGAAGACAGTACTTCTCAACAGGAACCCATACCCATGTTGCAACAACTTAACCCTTAATTGGACAAGGACATAATTAAATGAGAAAAAAAAAATTTTAACTTGTATTATTTCTTTTTATGGATTAAATAAGGTAATTACTAAGTTAAAAAATTTGTTGTCATATTTGGGCAACATATGCAAATGATGTATCTTCTAGGATACATTGTCCAATAAGCCGGTATAGAAAGAATGGTGGACGGAAATGAAACTCAATTGAAGTTGTTGTAAAAAAATTCTTTAATATAAATTTTAAGATGAAAATATTGTATAAATACAATGACCTAACTAACGAATATGAACTGGCAAATGTTCACTTGAAAGAATATCAACCAAATTGAAGTTTGTTTGTGAAGTGACAGCCATTGGTTCATCTGGCACAACTTCCGAAGCTGCTTCCTCGCAGTCAAGATGTTCTTCAACAAAAACGTTTAAAAATTCGGCCGTTTGTAGAATAATTTCGTTGTCACGAAAAACGTTTTGAATTTCTTCTTCTTTGTCTTCTTCCTCATCACCGGAATCTGCGTTTTGCCGAGGAACCAAAGATAATAAATATGCTCCTCTTGAGGAAAATCGACTGCCCGAAAATATAACACGCACAAATCATACAAAAAGTCACACAATGACATAAATTACTGCACACTATTAAATAAAAAACTTGATCAAAAGAACCGGTCGGATCACGGTCATTGCAATCTGCTAAATGGACAGTGTATCTCACAAGATACAATAAATAAAATAGAATGTTTGGCGGAAATATCAAGTTAATCGATCAACTTTTTTTTAAATAATAGATTAGATATAATAATACACAATAACCATAATTTATAAACCATGAATTATTGAAAAATGTAATAAATAACTCAATGCAAACTTCCCCAATTCGAGCCGGACGCCATATCTAGGTTAAAGTTGAGGTGGTTGTTGTGAAAGGCTATAAGTCGATGTTTATACACTGTGAACCACAGAAAAACTGATGGGGGAATAGGTGGAAGGGCGTAATGTTTTAACGGAAAAAGAGGGGGAGCTGATTGAAGCGCCACAATTCAAACTAAAATTCCTTGAAAACCAAGTATCCTGTAGGATACACTGACCAATTAAGGGTTAAAGACGACCTAAGGCGCATCAAGCCAGCTAACGCCAGAGCGAATCTTCTGGGGAAAACATTTCAACAAAAAGACCTCCAGAGTTGCACTCACGTGTTTTTAAGAGAGGATGCAATCCAAAACCACTAGTGCCACCCTACTCTGTGCCTCATAGAGTTGTCAAGCGCAGTGAAAAGAACTTCGTGATTCTGCTCAGGGACAAGGAAGTTGTAGTTTCCATAGATCGCGTGAAACCAGCCTACCTACTTGCTGAGGAATCCACGACCAGTGGGAAGACCGACCTACAGCCATCACAAGAAGATTCTGCACAAGCAAAGCCAACGCAAACCTCTCAGATGGAACCAACGGAAATTCCAGGTTACAGGACCAGAACAGGAAGACTTATAAAAAAAAATGTTAAATTCTGTGACTCCGTCACTGAGGGGGGAGTGGTGTAACAGCTGGGCCGCGTTGCCCCTGGTTACCACTTAACCTAACACTGATAACAAAAGTTGAGACAGTCAGTTGCTTGTGTACCACCATGAGGAGACCGCTGTTTGTATTATTCTAAAGTAGTATTATTATTATTTCTGTGACATTTACGAAAATACAATAACCTATTATTTGGAGTCAAGATTTCATTTATTTATAGGGAACACCTTCGGAACATTAAAATAACACTCCCTATACTATCATAACAATTAAACGTTAATGGTAATGTCATTATTAAAAAAGACAATATGCATTTAAACTCGGATGATTGTTTAAAGTATTACTTAGGTTGCAGAGAGGGCTGCGATCTCTTCCCCTCGCCTAGCTTTTTGAATATAAATAAAATTATTTTTAGGGTACCACTATTATTTTTTCTAACAGGTAGATAAATTATTAAAATAATATTTTGAATCAATAATTTAAGGGAAAAAATGTTCATAACCCTCATGCGGGAGCGGAAGTTATTTCCTGTGAAATGGAAATAACTTCATCAACAATCAGCTAGAAGACTATTTCCTCTGAGATTTTCTATTACAAATATAATCTTATGTACAAAACTATGCATCTATTCTTCAAAACTAAAATTTCTATTCTATTAGTCCCCAATCATTATCCTTTAGGATTGGGTATTTCAGAAAAACAATACGTCCTGAAGGAAAGTGTAATTGTAGACATTGAAGTCTTGCTATAAAAATACTATCATTAGTAGGTCACCAATGATTTCCCAAGCATCGCCGGGTACCTTAAGCTAGTTATACTTAGCCCTTTCATTGTGTAACGCCACTATATTGGCTTTGCGCAATGAAAGGGTTAATATTTATTCCAGTAGAAACCAAGATTGTTTTTATTACACAATTTTTCTGTTTATTCAAATGAAATTTAAACAGAATTATTTTTGTAAAATAATAGTTTGTTTTCTTAAGAATGTTTAGAAGAGTAAAGAATTTTTCCCAGACTAGAGAGTTAAAGGCTTAAAACATGCCTAGATGAACACAACAAAATGTTGAATCCCAAATAAATCATTATTTGAAGTGGGAGCGAAGCATAACATCTGGATATAAATTGTTCGTCATGTTTAAATGTTGGTAAAACTTTGGTAACTCATTTTCATTCTACATTGTAATTCTTTTCATAATTTGAATATAGTAATTAGTATATAATTAATTTTATTTTCTATTACAGAAAATATATACTTACACCCTTGATTGATGATAAAAATGAAATTGTTTTACAGATTATAAAAACTAAGCTCTGTGCTCTTTAATTTTTCACAAAGTCAGGGCCAACCATTAAAAGTTTTCCGAGGGAGCATACACAGTGGGCAAAATCCCAAATCCTAACATTTTTAGCTTATTAACCTAAGTTTCAATGTGATTTAATCTATTCTGTAAAAATCTCAAGACTTTAACTCACCCTAGGCCACAAATTAGTGAATTGCTGCACAAGGTCAAGAGGCCGTTTGGATAGTTCAGTCAACTATCAGAAATCATGTCCACGTTTAACATTTCAATAATACAATAACATGATCTTATTTTGTAAACTGTGATTATACAAACATACATACATTTAATTAATAATTTTGTAGTTTTGAACTGTATTGTTTTATTTATTTTGTCTGATATCTGTTTTGTGTTGCTTAGCACCATTTTTTAGGTTTGGGAGGTGTCTATATGAAAAACAAATTGCTCCTACAAAGAGGGTATTTCTATTACTCAATGAATGCCTGATACATACTTAGGACGGACTATTTATAGAAATCATTTAACATATTATACCTCTGGAAGAGATGCATCCCTTGGAAGTCTTGATACAAACACTTCAGTTCCTTTAGATGGAGGAGGTCCTACCCAGTTAGGTGGCGGTCCACCATATTTCATTTGCCCATTCTCCTGAAGGTAAAAATAATCATTCTGAAAATCCATCTTCTCTACTGAATCCTGCAAACATTCAATAAAATAAATATTTATTAGAAAATCAACAATAATAAAAAGTATGGTCAGACACATATAGTCATAGATTCTTGGTTCTCATATGTAATTTAGGATGGGCACATGTTTACATAAGTAGATGCTCTAAGGAATTGAAATAGATTAAATTAAGATATCATGCTAAGTTGAATAATCATTAAAATAAGTATGTTTGTATCAAAAATAGCAGCTAAATATTTTGTGAATCTGGTACATGATTTCATATTTATACCAAAAAAGACTTTCAAAAATTATGAAGTCTTTATGTCAATACTCACTCACTAGCATGCTTCAGACCAACAAGTCAGAAAGACTGAAACAAACACTCTGAACTTTGTAATAGCTGTTGAACAGTCAAACAAATGAGTTTTAAAGATTTTAACCCTTTAGATGGTCAACCCGCCAGAGAATGCCGCCTGTGCCAACCTTTCTCCCTCAACCAGTCACCCCAAAAGGCCCTTACTTCCCACCCTTAACATATTCATATTTTATTACATTTGAAACTGAATGTTTAATGGAACTGTATTAATAAACTAGTAATTTAGTTTATTCATTAAGTTTGTAACAAATTAACGAAATAATTATATTTTTGTTTATTCTTTTTGTGGAGGTTTATTGAATTGTAAGATTTCACAGCATAAGCCAAATTAAGAATATATAATTACTATATTTTGTATTGGGTAGTTCAAAAATTGTCAAACTAAGAATGGCAATTTTAGGCAAATACAGGTAAAAAAGTGTCCATGGTTTATACTTAAAGGGGTAAAAATAACAGAGACTGGCTCCGCTGGAAAAAGTTGAGAAAACAGCATACCCACAGAACCAGTTGGGGTAAAAAATGACTAGAATATATAACAACCAGACAGCAGTTCAGGTAACAGGCCTAAGCAATACTTGGCAGTGAAATGGCAGAGAAAGAGAGGGGCTCAGGTTGGCAACAGTAGCATAAAGTGGACGTAAATAATAATAAACAATAAACAAAGAGAGAGAATGTCTATACATGTCCAAGACCTGTGGGACACTAAAGTCCCAAACTACTATACAAATTCATGGTCAACACAAAGGATTAAAAATTTTCAAATCTTGTGGAAATTAAAGAAATTAGTAGAAGATTTATTATTATTTATTAACGTCCACTTTTTGCAACTCAGGCTAATTGGGACGGGCTATCTACAGGTTACCGCCCTTTTCTAACCAGGGTGGGATTTTAGGATGTTATTTAATGAATTCCGTCACTAAATAGAGAATCGAACTCGCCACTCTAGGTTTACCATGTGAGATTAGTAGAAGAGAAATTGAAAAGGTCATCATTAAATAAAGTCAATTTTGACCTAAAGTTACCCTTTGGGTTACTGAAGCGTCTACTACAGGTTTAGAAGCTGTTAAATGACATCAATATTTAGATGTTAAAGAAAAACCTATGGCTTTTACTTCTCAATTCCTTATCAAATTCGAACAGAAATATGATAAAATTGTCATATAGCATAAAGGCAAAAAGGCGACTATACAATTATTTGGGCTTATGGATAACAAATATTATTTGTGGATACAGTCATGTTAGCAAAATTCACCTTCCTTCCCCTTACCCTTAGTCAGTTTCATTCTAAAGAGGTGTTTTACAAATAGATGTCACTATACTCTTATATAAAAAATACCAGTTAGGCTAGTAATTTTTAAGTTATGCGAAATACATGCATATGTTCATAAATCAAATAGATCAAAATGTATAATTCCGTTAAAATCTGAAAAATGATTTTTTTTTTTTATTATAAAATACTTCCATTAATTTGTACAACCAAGAAACAACACCTCAATCGACAATGAACACACAGACAAAACAATTTATATGAATGTTTAAAAATGTCGCAACTGCAATGCAAACAGAACTGGTGACATCAATCAAAACATTCTAAATCGTTTGAGGAGTTTTCAAAAATCACATAACTGTGAGGGACGGGTGCATCAATTTAATGTTTAATCACAAAGATCATATAACATGTTTCCAAAAATAAATTCATTAATCAGCTTTGAGCTACATTAAATTCATCTCTATTCAACAAGATATGTCAATAACACATGGGGGGAAATCCCCAGTTTGAATTATCAGGTCAAGAATGAAAATAGCTTGAGGGACATTTTGATAAAAAACCATATGTTGAAGTGAGCTTAATTAGTAAACAATAATTTAATTTTACCTTGAATCTAATGAACTACTCTGCAAAGCATGAGTAGTTGTGGAAAAGTTAGCAATCCCAATTTCAGTAAAATAAAATTTATTTTAATATATCCTGTTGTCAATGATAATAATAATAATTAACAAAACACAGGAGTATCATCGCGAAATTAACAAACTTGTAAAAGTAATTAATGAATGACTAAAATAATTTCTTTCAAATATAAACAAAAATGTTAAGAACTTAAAAACATTTAGGTTTGATAAACTTCAGAATTTTATAGAGTATGGTCAATTAGCATGCAAGTAATGTAATTGAATAAAATCCCACACATTTGAGGTCACCAAATATAATTACTGAGGTATGACACCTTTAGAAGAAACACACTTTATTAAAGAATTAAGTGTGGCTGCTCACCGATCTTGAGTTCTGATTACACAGCTTTTTAAAGAAAAGTTCAAAACCAAATTTAATTTGAATTGACATAAAAAAATAGTATTATCAATTAACAAAGAAAACTAAATATTTTAGATGTGATGAACCGGACTACCGGATGATTTTGCAACACCAGACCTCAATATAAAAAAGAAAATTGTAAGAAATACAACCACTCTATGCACCCAAAACATTTTAGCTATCATCATTATTGAGACTTTGAATTTCAATTCTTGGCTTGATTTCCACAATTAATCTACATTCATTTAACAACAGTTATACCAGAGGACCAGAGTCCTTAAAATTTCCTGTTTAGAATGTGACTGGAACATTTACACAAAATTTTAGTTTGTCTAGGGTGAATGAAGTGAGATGATATAGTTAAGCATAATCAAATAAATAATGAAATTCTTGTCATTTTAAAAAGTTAGAACTTGACCAGTTATGTAAGTTAACAAAACCCCCACAGGGAAATAAACTTCTGAAGAATAAGTATGTACTTGTGATACAGGAGGGATATATAGGAACACACATTGTACTGGAGTTGCCATGAAGACATACTTACATGGTATGCTTTTAAGATTTAAGTTATGAAACCAAAATAATTCCAGTTTCCCAATTTGAAAGTAAAACACAAGACTCCAGCTTTTCAATTGAATGTAGAAAACCTTAAGATTCTTGATGCAGTTACCAAAATCTGCCTAACGAAAATATATGAGGTACTCATTTTAATGGATAAAAATAATAAATAAATAAATATGTATTGATATTAAAAAGGCGATACCAAGATTTTTTTTTGCTATAGTGAAGACCTAAAAAAAAAACGACGCCATAAGTTACATGACGCGGGAAATTCCAACAGATTAGGGAAATAATTAAATCAATGGTAAGCCATATACAAAAAGAATAACTTTGTCCAGGAACAGTTAAAACAAACATATAAAATTATTCACGACAGTTCAAAATCCACAAAAGCAGGGATGTCAACTAAGACCGCTAGCGCACAAGAGATTGAACTCAGCAGGAAGTACTTATTCAGTTTAAACAATTAGCAAATATGACGGGAAATATACTAGTATGGATAATTTATTATGCGCGGTACCTTGTCAAAAGTATGCTCAGCCAAAAATAGGGAGACGGCTTAAAAAATGCAAGACCACTTGAAAAGCAGATGAAAACTAGTGGTAGTGGGGGAAAGTAAAGGAAATGATCTGAACCTAATAAAATTCCAAGAAAAGGGAGGGCCCTTTTTCCAATCAACTCCCTCCACCTATTCAGGTACCCTTATTATGCTTCTCTCTTTGTCATCTATATCGCTCTGACCGTTTTCAAAAACTAATAAAGAAATCCTTTCTTTCACAAACTACCTTGATATTATTAGTGCACAGGCAGAGAAAAAAAAGTGAATAAATTCGAAAAAAAAAACAATATATAAGTACAAGCTTGAATATGGAAATATGGAATCGAATAATTTTTTCTATAATTAAAAAAAACTGAAAAACATGCTTTCACTAATAAATATCTTTATAACTCCTGTATTTTTCAATACAGAGACAACGTTGTTTCGTGTTTTAAGTCTTGTATGAGTAGCAAACAAATAAGATCTGTCGTCAGGCGTCTGTTTTTAGTTAAAATAACTCAAAAACATTCCAATTTCGCTTTCGTATTTCTACATTGCCATAATAATCAAGGAACAACTTTTCAAAGGAGCTTTCGGTATTTACAATTATGAATATCCCAAGTCCATTGTTTTTCTCCAAATTCCATTCAATATTTAAACAATTTACGGAAAACTAATGTTCATTAATGGATAATAGACGTGCAGGAGGAGTCGAGAGAAAGAGTAAAATGTACCACAGCAGATATCTTTGTTATTATTATAAATAGGGTATGAAGATATTAAATAAGGGCTCAGGTTGGCCGTGCGAGTTAACCCTAGTATTACCGACCTCTCCCAGGTCGCATGGATTACCAAGGGGGGGGGGCTCCTCGAGCCCACAACCTTAAAAACCTTTTATTTTGGTTCTATAATTTTTTTAAAAATTTTATTTCTATTGGATTATGTTTAATGAACGTTTCTTATGACACCTGTGAAAAAAAAAATTAAAAAAAAAAATTAAATACAAAAATAAAAATAAATTAAAAAAAAAAGTTCGGATGGGGAAAAAAAGATGACTTTAAATTAAATGTAATTTTATTCTACTGGAGGAATATATCTAAACCTTGTTAGAATAAAAAGTTATCTATATCTAAGTTATTATAACATTATAATAGAATAATAATTTAAGAAAATATAATTATCAGATTCGTAATGCAATTATCGGTGCTTTTGCACAATAATTTTTTTCCCGAGTGCTTATCCAGGATGCAGCATGGACTAACTGTTCCCCTAGTTGGGAACAACCTAGAAAATCTTCTCTTTTCTAAAAAAGTACCTATCAGGAGCAATAATTATAACCATCTCAGTAATATATTTTTATATGAAAAAAATTATTTGGGGAGAATATATATATTTCTTTTTGAGAAAAAAAAAAACTTGAGAAGGTTTGTGTATGTTAAAATTACATCAAAGTAATTATTATTTGAGCAATATAATTAATAACACTTGAATTACTAGTTAAAAGTAGTATTAAATATCAGTGGGCTCGAGGAGCCCCCCCCCTTGGTACTTAAGTGTATAACTACCCCTTGCATGGCCATGGGGGGGGGGGGGCTCCTCGAGCCCACACGTCAAAAAAAATTTTTTTTCTCAACATAGAAAGTTTTTTATTTAATTTTATTGTTATGCCCTCACTCTAGGATGTTTTTCTGAGGAATACATAAAATATCAAAAATATCCCATTAAAATTGGGTGATAGGGAACAAAAACAAAAAGTTGTGGGCTCGAGGAGCCCCCCCCTTGGTAGTTCTAGGGTTAAGCCTTTGACGTTATAGACCTCGAGTGGCGGGTTCGATTCCCGCCCTGGGCAGTAGAAATTTATTTAGTGACGGACTCATTAAATAAACTCCTTAGGCTCAGCCTAGCTAGAAAAGGGTGGTAACCTGTAGATAACCCGTCCCGATTAGCCATAGTACCATAAAGTGGACGTAAATAATAATAAACAAACAAGATATTAAATAACCAATATTGTTGATAAAGTAATTTTCTACTATTGTGTACATTTTTCTCTAACTGGAATATAAACGGAGCTATTGGCATATTTACGTTTCCGTCTAGTCCTCAGATTCACAAAACATTTCGCGTGCAGCTTAAATTTCAAGACTTCTTTAAATAGGGTTCCAAATGTATAAGCAAGCCTTGAAATCATTTGGAGGGGGGGGGGGATTGAGGATGGAGAGTGAGGAGATGGCTATTTCTGTGTGTTATTCTGGTATAAGGGATATTTATTTAATTCAAACAGGTCCAGTGGGACAGAAATGTATAAATTACCAAATTGGCTTTCATATTTAGGCATTCATATAAATTTGCCGAGTTTCTGCGGGCATCCAATATGGTAGTTATATATCCTGCTGAAATCCTTGAATCGCATTCAGTGTTATTGCCCAAATTATAAGAAGAGTGAACTCCAATTTTCTCTCTTCCACTTCCGATCTAATACCCTCCATTGTTTTCATGCCCCCCTCTCTTAGTCTATATATATATATATATATATATATATATATATATATATATATATATATATATATATATAAAATTGTAACCTCTGTCTGTACATTAATTTTTTTCGCGAAATTTCACGATAACTTTTCGTTTCACATGTCCTAGACACCATAACTGCAATTTGTTTCTTTGGTGTCTGTTTGTTTGTTTATTTGTTTGTTTGTTTGTTTGTTACCTTTTCACGCATAAACGGCTGAACCGAATTTTATGAAACTTGGTATGTATATTAGTACTAACCCAACTTAGACTTTAGGATATATTAAAATTCTATGAGATGTTATAAGGGAGGCCTGAAATTAAAAATAGCGATATTTCGTTTCCTATTGGGTTTTCGTCAAATATGGACATAACAAAAGTTGTTTATTTTGTTATTTAGAGTAACTTTTGTTATATACACTTTTTTCATATACCGATTTATAAACGAGATATACGCTAAAACCTACAGCGGAAGTGAACAATTTTATTTGGGACAAAAGACCCAACCGAAATAAATAAAACTCGGTATGTGTATTAGCACTAACGCTTTCATTATAACAAGCTACATTAACATTTCTAGGAACGGGCAGGAGTGGGGGTTGTAAGGGAGGCCTGAAATTAATAATAATGATTTCCTATTGGGGTTTCGGCAAATATGCACATAACAAAAGTTCTTTATTTTGTTATATACCTTTTGTCGTATACCGAAGTATAAAGGCGTTATACGCTAAAAATTATAGCGGGAGTCAACAATTTTATTTGGCACAAAAGACTCAACCGAACTAAACCAAACTCGGTATGTGTAATAAAACAAACGCCTTCTTTAGAATAAGCCATACCAACATTTCTAGCGACGGGCTGGAGTGGGGGTTGTAAGGGAGGCCTGAAATTAAAAATAGCGGGATTTCGTTTTCTATTGGTTTTTCTGCAAATATGCACATGACAAAAGTTGTTTAGTTTGTTATTTAAAGTAACTTTTGTTATATTCACTTTTGTTGTATAACAATTTATAAACGAGTTATACACTAAAAGCTAAAGCGGGAGTTGGACACCAACGGTTGAATCAATTACAACAAAACTCAGAATATATAAATCAGCATTGATTCTTACATGGTTATAAGCTATATACTATATTAAATAAAGTCCGTCACGCAGGGGCTGCGTAAACTAAGCAGATTTCCCACGTGAAGTTTTACAATAGAGAAATCTGCCTAATAACAACTGTAGTAGTAAGAAACCTCTAAACCTAAAAAACATTATTTAGGGCATAATAACCCAGTAGTTTCTTAGCCCAAAAAAACAGTTAACCTAACTCTAAAACCTATTCACGAGGGACGATAGTTATGGAAACGGCCGCCAGAGCTCTCGTCGGAACTCCGAACATAGCCTAGTTGGTGACCAAACGCAGATACAAAATGCAAATATCTCGGTTAATATTCAAGATATAGAGAATTAATGTATAGAACATTATTTATAGTAAATTTAATTTGCAATAAGATTGGTCCTATACAATCTTTTGATCCGACGTATAGTAACGGAGATATTTCGAATTTTTGAAAATCCTCCCCTCTAAACCCCCCCTCCCACTGGTCCGATTTCAGCCGTTAACGAACTTGATCTTTCTTTTTACATAAAACGCTTAAATATGAAGTTTGGAAAGGATCAAACAACAATTGCGACCGCGAGATCGGGAACACACAAATCCACATATAGATATCTATATATATATATATATATATATATATATATATATATATATATATATATACAGTTTTGAACGGACCTCATTTTCGTCATCTACTATGTAGGATCGATGGACATTTGAAGAAAAATGTCGAAAATTCCGTCATGAGTACAACCTCAATAGCTGATTTCCCTTGAGGGAAATCTGCTAATAAAATGTTTAGGTTAGAACGGGAGTGGGGATTATAAGGGAGGCCTGAAATAAAAATTCATATTTCATTTTCTATTCCAAACCAACCACTGGAACTAACCCTAAACACTGAAACGTGGATATGTCAAAATATTGTGCAAAGTAAAGTCGCCGAAAAAATACCATCATCATTCCGGCTCAAATGAATTCCCGGGCGAAGCCGGGTACCTTAGCTAGTATATATATAAAATTGTAACCTCTGTCTGTACATTGATTTTTTTCGCGAAATTTCACGATAACTTTTCGTTTCACATGTCATAGACACCATATCGGCATTTTGTTTCTTTCGTGTATGTTTGTTTGTTTGTTACCTTTTCACGCATAAACGGCTGAACCGAATTTTATGAAACTTGGTATGTATATTACTACTAGCCCAACTTAGACTTTAGGCTATATTAATATTCTCTAAGACGAACAGGAGTGGGGGTTATAAGGGAGGCATGAAATTAAAAATATCGATATTTTGTTTCGTGCGATATTATATGCACTTTTGCCGTATACGGAAGTATAAATGAGCTATACGCTTAAAACTATAGCGGGAGTCCACAATTTTATTTGGCACAAAAGACTCAACCGAACTAAACCAAACTCGCTATGTGAATTAATACTAACGATTTCCTTATAATAAGCTATACTAACATTTCTAGGGACTGGCAGGAGTGGGATAATAAGGAAGGCCTGAAATTAATAATAGTGATATTTCGTTTCCTATTGCATTTTCGGCAAATATGCACGTAACAAAAGTTGTTTATTTTGTTATTTAGAGAAACTTTTTTTTATATACACTATCATCGTATACCGAAGTATAAAGGCGTTATACGCTAAAAATTATAGCGGGAGGCAACAATTTTATTTGGCACAAAAGACTCAACCGAACTAAATAAAACACTCAGTATGTGTATTAGCACTAACGCCTTCCTTATAATAAGCCATACTAACATTTCTAGAGACGGGCAGGAGTGGGGGTTATAAGGGATGCCTGAAATTAATAATAATGATTTCCTATTGGGGTTTCGGCAAATATGCACATAACAAAAGTTCTTTATTTTGTTATTTATAGAAATTTGCTCAACACTTCTTTTCAATATGAACTACCAGGTACCTCACCTGAAAAAATTAATTCAAATGTATGTCAATATTTTCTCCTTAATAATTCAAATCTATGCATAATGCACAGGAGACGGGAAATGTGACAATATGCAGGACAGTGAAGTCTTACATAAAAAAATAATTTTATTATTAACAAATGCCAACAATGGGTATTGACCCTAAACACTGGAACGGGTAAATGTCAAAATATTGTGCAAAGTAAAGCCTTGCCAAAAATATACCATCACCATTCAGCCTCAAATGAGTTCCCGAGCGAAGCCGGGTATCAGAGCTAGTATATCTATTGTATATCTATATATATATAAAATTGTAACCTCTGTCTGTACATTGATTTTTTTCGCGAAATTTCACGATAACTTTTCGTTTCACGTGTCATAGACACCATAACTGCATTTTGTTTCTTTGGTGTCTGTTTGTTTGTGTGTTTGTTACCTTTTCACGCATAAACTGCTGAACCGAATTTTATGAAACTTGGTATGTATATTACTACTAACCCAACTTAGACTTTAGGCTATATTAATATCCTCTGACACGAACAGGAGTGGGGGTTGTATGGGAGGCCTGAATTTAAAAATAGCGGTATTTCGTTTTCTATTCGTTTTTAGGCAAATATGAACATAACAAAAGTTGTTTATTTTATTATTTAGAGTAACTTTTGTGATATTCATTTTGGTCTTTTAACAAAGTATAAACGAGATATACACTATAAACTAAAGCGGGAGTCAACTATTTCATTGGGTGCTAACGATTAAACCGAACTTAAAAAAACTCGGTATGTCAATTAGCATTAATTCTTCCATGATTATAAGCTATATTAAAATTTTTAGGTTAAAACGGGAGTGAGGGGGTTATGAGGGAGGCCTGAAATAAAAATTCGCGATATTTCATTGTCTATTAGTTTTTCGACAAACATGCACATAACAAAATTTTTTTACTTTGTTATTTAGATTAACTTTTGGTTCATACATTTCTCCAGGAACAATGTGTGGAGCAAGTAATTTGCGTAGAAATATCAACAATTCATTCCAATTTGAACTATGAGGTACCTCACCTGGGAAAATTAATTCAAATCTATGTTAATATTTTGTCCTTAATAACTAAAATCTATGCATAATGCACAGGAGACGGGAAATATGACAATTTGGAGGACTGTGAAGACTTCTATACAAAATTAATTTTATTATTAACAAATGCCAACAACGGGTATTAACCCTAAACATTGGAACGGGTAAATGTCAAAATATTGTGCAAAGTAAAGCCTTGCCAAAAAAATACCACCACCATTCAGTCTCAAATCAATTTCCGGGCGAAGCCGGGTATCTGAGCTAGTTACTCATATAAATAGAATAGCAGCCCCTCTGATTTCATTAGCAGCATAGATTTTGGTTGATATGCCTACTACAAAGATCAGCTAGTGGTTTCATCAGTCGTTGCATGTTACCGGCGGATAAACTTCATACGATTTCTGTCTTGAATGGACTTTTTCTTCAAATTTCTTGTGGTCCCCTTCATTACCAGATTCGTCCTCATGGAAAGCAGGGTTACCTTGTCACGGGAACACGTGCCAGTGCAGCCAGCAGATACAACTAACCATGGGGATCAGTTATCAAGAGTGTGATTTTGAACAAATCATGTGTTTTGGAACAAATCATGTGATTTTGAACAAATTTTTCGAATTTCCATATATCCTACCCAGTTATCGTCCTAAAGATTGAAAACGGACCAGGGGGCTATATACATTTATTCTATATCTTGAATATTAACCGAGATATTTGGATTTTAGCAGATTTCCCTTAAGGGAAATCAGCTATTGAGGTTGTACTCATGACGGAATTTCCGAAATTTTTCTTCAAATGTACTTGGATCCTACCTAGTAGATGACGAAAATGAGGTCCCTTCAAAACTGTATATATATATATATATATATATATATATATATATGTGTGTGTATATATATATATGTGTGTATATATATATATATATTTGTCTGTTACCACTTTAGCGGTGGCAATTTTTGTTTGATCGTTACCAAACTCAATATTTAGTCGTGTTATGTAAAAAGAAAGATCAAGTTCGTTAATGGCTGAAATCTGACCAGTGGGAGGGGGTGGGGGGTTTAGAGGGAAGGATGTTCTAAAATTTGAAATATTTCCGTTACTATACGTCGAAAAATTGTATAGAATCAATCTTATTGCAAATTAAATTTACTATAAATATTGTTATATACATTTATTCTCTGTCTTGCATATTAACCGAGATATTTGCCATTTTATGAAATCGGGGCGCATAACGGATGAGAGTGAGTTTCCCGCCAAAAGCTAGGTCGGCTGTTTTCTTAACTCTTAGGCTCTCGTGAAATTTCTCTATTGTAAAACTACACGTGGGAAATCTGCTTAGTTTACGCAGCCACTGCGTGACGGACTTTTTAGTTTTCAGCTTTCAGTAAATCTCACTTCTACTCGTGAGCAATACTCAATATTGCTTAAATACCCAATATTGTTTTCCAGAAAACTTTATTATAAGAGATAAATGCAAATATGTCATGGTGCCCCCCCCTCTTAAATTCTGGGACTACTAAAGTTAGATTGATTGAGATAAAAATGATTCTGATTCTTTATAAATTATACTACTAGATATAGTACATACTTTTCAATAAAAAGAATATGTTATATTCTGATATGTTTCAGTTCTTGTTTTTCTTTTTGGTGAGCCGTTGGCAGACTGTTTGTTCACGTTTGAGAGGCTTCCCACCGGGAGGGGAACGATTTCTTATATACCGTTTGTATTCATTCACGGTGGTATTATTTTTATTAGCAGATTTCCCTTAAGGGAAATCAGCTATTGAGGTCGTACTCATGGTGCGAGTTTCGAAAAATTTCTTCAAATGTCCATCGATCCTACCCAGGAGATGACGAAAATGAGGTCCGTTCAAAATATATATATATATATATACTAGCTCAGATACCCGGCTTCGCCCGGGAATTGATTTGAGGCTGAATGGTGATGGTATTTTTTTGGCAAGGCTTTAATTTGCACAATATTTTGACATTTACCCGTCCCAGTGTTTAGGGTTAATTCCCGTTGTTGGCATTTGTTAATAATAAAATTAATTTTTAAAGTCTTTACTGTCCTCCAAATTGTCATATTTCCCGTAGACAAATAGACAATGAAATATCGCGAATTTTTATTTCAGGCCTCCCTTATAACCCCCACTCCCGTTCTAACCTAAGAATTTTAATATAGCTTATAATCATGGAAGAATTAATGCTAATTGACATACCGAGTTTTTGTAAGTTCGGTTTACTCGTTAGCGCTCAATGAAATCGTTGACTCCCGCTTTAGTTTATAGTGTATATCTCGTGTATACTTTGTTAAAAGTCAAAAATGAATATGACAAAAGTTACTCTAAATAACAAAATAAACAACTTTTGTTATGTTCATATTTGCCGAAAATGCAATAAGAAACGAAATACCGCTATTTTTAATTTCAGGCCTCCCATATAACCCCCACTCCTGGCCGTCCCTAGAAATGTTAGTATGGCTTATTATAAGGAAGGCGTTAGTACTAATTCACATACCGAGTTTGGTTTAGTTCGGTTGAGTCTTTAATGCCTAATGAATTGTTGACTCCCGCTAAAGTTTTTAGCGTATAACTCATTTATACTTCCGTTTAAGGCAAAAGTACATATAACAAAAGTTACTCTAAATTACAAAATAAACAACTTTTGTTATGTGCATATTTGCCAAAAAAGCAATAGGAAACGAAATATCGCTATTTTTAATTTCAGGCCTCCCTTATAACCCCCACTCCTGTTTGTCTCAGAGAATATTAATATAGCCTAAAGTCTAAGTTGGGCTAGTAGTAATACACATACCAAGTTTCATAAAATTCGGTTCATCCGTTTATGCGTGAAAAGGTAACAAACAAACAAACAAATAAACAAACAAACAAACAGACACGAAAGAAACAAAATGCAGTTATGGTGTCTATGACATGTGAAACGAAAAGTTATCGTGAAATTTCGCGAAAAAAATCAATGTACAGACAGAGGTTACAATTTTATATATATAGAGATATACGACAAAATTGAATATGACAAAAGTTACTCCAAATAACAACATAAACAACTCTTATCCAGTGCATATTTGCCGAAAAGCCAATAGGAAACGAAATACGGCTATTTTTAATTTGAGGCCTCCCTCACGACCCCCACTCCTGCTCCATCTGCCTGGCCGATCTGCGGCGCTAAACCATCCGGGGCGTCACCCGAATGCGTATTCAAAAATTCAATCAAATCGGACCATCCGTCTAGGAGGAGTTCAGTGACATACACACGTACGCTAGAATTATATATATAAAGATAGAGGTGTATTAGCCTGTTAAAGCTCTAGCGGTCGCAATTTTCGCTCGATCGTTACCAAACTCCGTATTTAAACGTTTTACGTTAAAAGACGGATCGTGTTCTTCAACGGCCGGAATCGGATCATTGGGAGGGGGGATTTAGAGGGGAGGATTTTCGAAAATTCGAAATATCTCCGTTAGTTTGAGTCTGATCGAAATTTTGTATAGAACCAATCTTTTTTCAAATTAAAAGATCTATAAACGTTATCATGTACCTTTTTTCACTGTCTTTAATATTAACCGAGATATCGGCGTTTTTGAGTTTTCGGGCATGAGTAAACCACCACTCCCGTTCGAACTTAACAAATTTAGTACAGCTTATAACCATGGTAGAACTAATGCTAATTCACATACCGAGTTCTGTTCGGTTCGGTTCAATCGTTGGTGCCCAATAAAATTGTTGGCCCCTCTTTACTTTTTTAGTGTATATCTCGTTTATACTTTAATATACGACAAAATTGAATATGACAAAAGTTACTACAAATAACAAAATAAACAACTCTTATCCAGTGCATATTTGCAGAAAAGCCAATAGGAAAAGAAATACGGCTACTTTTAAATTGAGGCCTACCTCACGACCCCAACTCCTGCTCCATCTGAATGGACGAACTGAGGCGCTAAACCATCCGGGGCGTCACCCGAACGCGTATTCAAAAATTCAATCAAATCGGACCATCCGTCTAGGAGGAGTTCAGTGACATACACACGTACGCTAGAATTATATATATAAAGATAGAGGTGTATTAGCCTGTTAAAGCTCTAGCGGTCGCAATTTTCGCTCGATCGTTACCAAACTCCGTATTTAAACGTTTTAAGTTAAAAGACGGATCGTGTTCTTCAACGTCCGGAATCGGATCATTGGGAGGGGGGATTTAGAGGGGAGGATTTTCGAAAATTCGAAATATCTCCGTTAGTTTGAGTCTGATCGAAATTTTGTATAGAACCAATCTTTTTTCAAATTTAAAGATCTATAAACGTTGTCATGTACCTTTTTTCACTGTCTTTAATATTAACCGAGATATCGGCGTTTTTGAGTTTTCGGGCATGACTAAACCACCACTCCCGTTCGAACTTAACAAATTTAGTACAGCTTATAACCATGGTAGAACTAATGCTAATTCACATACCGAGTTTTGTTCAGTTCGGTTCAATCGTTGGTGCCCAATAAAATTGTTGGCCCCTCTTTACTTTTTTAGTGTATATCTCGTTTATACTTTAATATACGACAAAATTGAATATGACAAAAGTTACTCCAAATAACAACATAAACAACTCTTATCCTGTGCATATTTGCCGAAAAACCAATAGGAAACGAAATACGGCTATTTTTAATTTGAGGCCTCCCTCACGACCCCCACTCCTGCTCCATCTGCCTGGCCGATCTGCGGCGATAAACCATCCGGGGCGTCACCCGAACGCGTATTCAAAAATTCAATCAAATCGGACCATCCGTCTAGGAGGAGTTCAGTGACATACACACGTACGCTAGAATTATATATATAAAGATAGAGGTGTATTAGCCTGTTAACGCTCTAGCGGTCGCAATTTTCGCTCGATCGTTATTAAACTCCGTATTTAAACGTTTTACGTTAAAAGACGGATCATGTACTTCAACGGCCGGAATCGGATCATTGGGAGGGGGGATTTAGAGGGGAGGATAATACGAAAATTCAAAATATCTCCGTTAGTTTGAGTCGGATCGAAATTTTGTATAGAACCAATCTTTTTGCAAATTAAAAGATCTATAAACGTTGTCATGCACTTATTTTCACTGTCTTTAATATTAACCGAGATATCGGCGTTTTTTAGTTTTCGGCCTTCAGTAAACCACCACTCCCGTTCGAACCTTAAAATTTAGTACAGCTTATAACCATGGTAGAACTAATGCTAAATTCCACATACCGAGTTTTGTTCAGTTCGGTTCAATCGTTGGTGCCCAATAAAATTGTTGGCCCCTCTTTACTTTTTTAGTGTATATCTCGTTTATACTTTAATATACGACAAAATTGAATATGACAAAAGTTACTCCAAATAACAACATAAACAACTCTTATCCTGTGCATATTTGCCGAAAAACCAATAGGAAACGAAATACGGCTATTTTTAATTTGAGGCCTCCCTCACGACCCCCACTCCTGCTCCATATGCCTGGCCGATCTGCGGCGCTAAACCATCTGGGAGTCACCCGAACGCGTATTCAAAAATTCAATCAAATCGGACTATCCGTCTAGGAGGAGTTCAGTGACATACACACGTACGCTAGAATTATATATATATAAAGATATATATATATATATATAGATATATATATATATATATATATATATATATATTTAACGAAATTCATTAAATAACGTCCTAAAATCCCACCCTGGCTAGAAAAGGGTGGTAACCTGTAGATAACCCGTCCCAATTAGCCTGAGTTGCAAAAAAGTGGACGTTAATAAATAATAATAATAATAATATTTGTCTGTTAACGCTCTAGCGGTCGTAATTTTTGTTTGATCATTACCAAACTCGGAATTTAATCGTTTTATGTAAAAAGGAAGATCAAATTCGTTAATGGCTGAAATCGGACCAGCGGGAGGGGGGGTTTAGAGGGGAGGATTTTCGAAAAATCGAAATATCTCCGTTACTATCCATCGGATCGAATAATTGTACAGAATCAATCTTATAGCAAATTGAATTTACTATAAATATTGTTCTATACATTTATTCTCTATCTTGAATATTAACCGAGATATTTGCATTTTTATTAAATTTGTGTCGATAACGGACGCCTGAGTTTCCCACCAAATGCTAGTTCGGCCCTTTGCCGTAACTGTTCGTATGGAGATTTCTCTATTGTATAACTTCACGTGGGAAATCTGCTTAGTTTACGCAGCCCCTGTGTGACGGACTTTCTAGCCAGGGTGGGACTAAGGAATTTACTTAATGAGTCCATCACCAAATAAATTTCTATTGCCCAGGGCAGGAATCAAACCCGCCACTCTAGGCTTACCATATGGTATTAACTAGCTAATGTACCTGGCTTTGCTTGGGAAATCAATAGAGGCTGAATGGTGATGGTATTTTGTTTTTTTGACAATGCTTCAATGTGTATAAAACTACACTTCTTGTCTGAGCGCATTGTTTTCCCGTAAGGGTCAGTTAGGGAACTTAAAGAAATTTTAGTTTTGAAGAATAAATGAAAATAAGTCCCTAATCAATCCCTCTCCACTGTTTGACACACCGTGAATAATTCAAATCATAATCATGAAAAGTGTTTACTATAATTAAATATCAACTATAATGTACATTTTTCCTGTACCTACCAACCAATCCGAGCTTAGTTATATACATAATAGTAAATGTGAGTAGAAAGCAAATACAACAATTCACAGGAAATAAGTTAACACAATTAACTGTGTTAGCCTCTTGAAAACTTCAGCTCCCGCTTGGTGTTATCAGCATTCCTTTACATAAATTATTTATTTAAAACATTAAAAAATTCGAATTTTCTAATAATTTATATAGCTGTTGTAAATGAATAACAATGGTACTCAAAAAATAATTTAATTTCTATTCTAAAAGTGAGGTGAGGGAAAGAGATCGTAGCCCTGCAACCTCAAATCATATTTATTGAGTTTAAACGCATATTTTCTTTTTTCTTAATGACATTACGAAGTAACGTTTAATAGTTATAGATAGTACATAGTCATTTCAGTCAACATATCAGAGAAAATAAGATAATATATATCACAATTACAAAAGTTTGTTTTGCACAACATCCGCTATCACACGTTGTAGAGAAGAAGAGTTCCTCAGACTCCTCTCAAAATACAACCTTCACCCCAAGCCATAAAACAATTAATTCAAGACCTCAAGAAAATGATTACCCCGACAATAATTTTTATTTACCCATCATTCATGAAGAAGACTCCCTTGCCATCTCAACACACCCCAAATACCGACCTGATAGACTTTGACGAATCACAATGACAAACATACGAGTAGAACCCCTACAACCGGCTTCACCATCGTACAACACAAACAAGGCAGAACTTGCTCCTCCCCCACCTTACAAACCACCGGAAATCCCCCATCCACACCACAAACCCCCCTAGCTACAGCTTAAAGAAAGACCCCGACACCAAAATCAAAAACCTGCCTCCACCAGTCATAATCTCGAGGGGTCTATACAATGCCTCTACAGTCACAAAACACTTAACGGACCAACACATACACGAATTCCGTCTACCCCACCCAACGCCAACTCCGCATCCTCCCCAACGACCATGACACCCACAAGGCAATTACAGAACTATTTCAACACCCGACCAACAACCACACTTTAGCCCCAAAGGGCACCAAAAGAAATAAGAAGTACCTAATCCTCGGACTAGACATAGATAACCCACTAACGGACATAGAAAAGGCCCTAGAACACTCCGACTTAATAAGTATTATCAGACTCACACGCACAAACCCCGAAGGACAAAAAAGACCCATAGAACCTTCAGACCAACATACAACTCCCAGAACACCTAAAGAAAATTCTGGCAATCGACCACATCCTCATTAGGAAAAAAGAGTACTCCCCCTCTCAAGACATGCCCCATTGTCATAGATGCTACGGCTTCGGGCACACCAAAACATTTTACACCGCCGACGTTGTGAGCCGCCAATATAACGGGCAGTAGTCGATATCAGCTTACACAGATGATGTGGCTACATAAGCACCTCCTTAAACCCAGTCAGAGCCCTCACCCTAGCTGAAATAGCCTGCCAAGACGTAGCAGACCGCCTACACAATTTAAATGTCAACCCCACCAAAACGGATGCCCTAACCTTTTCATTCGCAAAACACGGCAGGACACTCCCCAAAACCTTCAAATTCAACGGAGCCACCATAAAAACATCGGGGTCTATATGTTACTTACCACCTAACATTCTCAACTCACATCTTCCAAAAAGTAAAATCCCTCAGGCACAAATACACCTCCCTAAATCACCTACTCCTCTTCCCTAACCTAAGCCTCCTTCTCAAACTCCTTATATTAAAAGGAGTCATCCAACCAGCACTCCTTTACGGCTCCTCCCCTCCCCCCTCCTCCAATATCTTACTAAACCCCCCGTCCAAAACATAGTAAGACACACCACACTACAACGCAAACAAAACCACATCATACATGACACACTCTCCCTCGAACCCATATACCACACCATCGCAAAGAGACATATCAAATTCTTCGACTCATGACAACCCCCTCTATGACTCCCTCCCCTACAATCGGTGCGATGTCAAAATACTGACATCAACGTCACTAAACATCCAAACGACCTCCCTTGAGTTCACCAAGAGATAAAAATCTCTAAAATTATTCACAAAATAATGAAGTAGTAATAGGCTAGTTCGTAGTATTAACTGTAGCTTAGATTAGTTTTTACCTCCCTCTTTCAAGAACATTTTTTCTCCCCCACATAGTTCAGTTAATAATTAGGTTAGTTTTATTATTAGTTAGGTAGCATAATTATAATGGCCCTCTTTCATATTTTTTCTTCTACCTCCCCTTATCCAACCTTTCCCTTCTTTAGTCTTCACCTATCCCTCTTAACAACCCTACCAGTGACACCCGCCACTGGTACACTCACAACCCTAAAACCTTTACCGCCTAAGATCCTCCCCTTTAAATTATGCACAGGGACTCATTAAGTAAATTCCTTAGTCCCACCCTGGCTAGAAAAGGGTGGTTCCCTGTAAACCCATCCCAATTAGCCAAAGTGGATGTATATAAATAAACAAACAAACATTAGCTAGTAAGGTATATGAATATTTTTAGAAAAGAACATAAGTGGGGGTTATAAGGAAGCCCTGAATTGAAATATTGCAATATTTATTTTTCTATTAGTTTTTTGGCAAACATGCACACATCGAACGTTGTTTAATTTGATATTTAGAGTAACATTATTTACATACACTTTTGTCGTTTAACGAAGTAAAAATGAGATAAACACTAAAAATTAAAAGCGGGAGTCGAAAATTCATTGGGCAGTGATTACTAAGTTTCTTCATCGGACATACAATAGAATATTTTTAAGAATGGTTATTAAATACATAAAATAGGTATATTTGATGTGTTTGGAGCTACTTTTGGGAATAGAAATTGTGAATAATACTTAGTTTTTAATAAAAAAAATGCTATACACTAACATGACATTTGTGACCAATAATGTTTTGAACAACAAATTGGGATTCATTAGCAACCGCTTAATGTTTAGTCTGACAAACTCAACAATAGTTCATCGATTGTCCAGAAAGCTGTAAAATTTAATAAAATAAAAACTTTTATTGGCAGCCTTTCATTGAATAACATTCATACTCATTATTCTGCCTAAATATTTTCCTAGCAGAGCTACCTTAGTAGTGGTTCTGTGAATGAATGGAATCAATGATTATGATTAATATTGTCCATGATATTTTCAACAGTGCAGACGGGTTGATCAGGAAATATTTTTTTCCCTTTTAATCTCTAGGGCTAAAAAATTCCAAAAGTTCTCTTTAGATGCTTAATATTCAGATATGTTTCCTAAATACTGAGACGGGTAAATGTAAAAATATTGTGCACATAAAAGCCTTGCCAAGATTTCTCATTTTATATATATGATTACTGCTCTGGCAGTCACAATTATTGTTACCAAACTCAATCTCGATATGACCGATTCATCCAAAACTAAAGATAAGTTCTGTTAACGGCTAAAATCGAAGCGAGGGATGGGGTTCAGTGGGGAGAATTTTGAAAATTCAAAATATCTGTTATTATAAGCCGGATCAAAAATGTGTATAGAACTAATAAGACTGTGTAAGAAACTCTAGATTGAAGAATAATGAATAAGTACAAATTCACCATAGAATAGCTACAATTAATTATATAGGAAATAGGTTTGATAAAATTATACGATTGACAATACTCATTTAATATCAATTAAATACAAAATGGCATACATATCTCTTTTGAGTTTCACTGTCTAATAAGTAACTCAATGAAAATTCAAATACAAAAGAGAACTTAGCTTGATAACTGTGGAAGCAACAGGGAAATAAATACTCATAAAAAAGAGAAACTTAATAAGAAATAAAACATTTCATGAAAGGAAGACTTAAGTAATAACAAGGAACAAAGCCAAGACCTGTCATGGTCAAAAATAAGGGTATATAGAATTAAAAAATTTAAAATACATCAATCAAATTCACTTGTTACAAAATACTGAAGCTTCATGAATATAATACTTAACAAAACAACTAAAATGGCAAGAAATGCTGAAAATAATACTTCAAAAGGCAGGGCATAAGAAGAATATCTTATTTTGATTAATACAAGTAACAAAGTGATGATTCTAAACACATTCTAAATGACTCAGAAGAGTGATGTATAAATAAATCCACCAAGTGTTCTAAAAATCTATGATGACTGGAAGTATTCACTGGCACCAGAGGGAGTAGGCTTCATCGACTTAGATCCAGGTTTCCAATTAGCAGGACAAACTGAAAAATTAAAAATCAATATATAACACATTCAAAGGGAGACTGCATGAAAATGATAAAATAAATAAAATGACATAGCTCTATGTTAATATATTTACAAATAGATTACCGGATCTTAAAAAATTAATACTTTTGTCAATCATATAAAAATTTTCAAAATAGGGAATTTGCAATTCAATAAATAAAAAAGTCCCATAATTTTATAATATACGAAGTTGGCACAATAACTTGCTAACTATACCAAGTAAAAAAGTCATCACGCAGGAGATGGGTAAACTAAACAAATTTCCCATAAGCTGGTATGTGATGCACTGATGCTCTCAACTCTCCATCTTTTCTTTATTTCTCCCATAATAAGAAGCCTTAGTAATTAAGAATTAAGGAAATAACAGCTGGATATGAGATTTATAGTGAGCGATTAACTCAGAGTTAATCGCTCACTAAGCGATTAACTCAGAAAGAGAGAGAGAGTATAGAGCAACATTTATAGGAAATTAAATTTGCAATAAGATTGATTTTATGCATTTATTTAATCTGATATATAATAACGTAGATACTTAATTCCTTCCCCGTCTCCCAGGTTCGATTTCAGCCATTAACAGACTTGCACTTTATTTTTACAAAAAGCGTTTAAATATAGAGTTTGTTAATAATCAAACAAAAATGATGGTTATATTTTAATAGATATAATACATGCAAGTACATTGGTGATGACATCAAAAATTAAGATTTTATTTCATGACTCCATTGATTGGCCCTTTCAGCCAATACTAATAATCATATTTATTAATGGCTAAAATCAGGTCGAATATTCTTTTTCTAATAGGTACTTCATAAAAGGTATGTGTACATGGGCAATACAAAATATACATAGAGAATAAAAATATAATTATTTGAGCATAATAAGAAAACCGATTGCTGGCCTATAAAGGAAGGAGAGGAACTGAGTTTTATAAAATAGGAACTAGGAGCAAGAAATAAATAATCCATTCTATGAGCAAGAATATACAGTTCAGGATGGATACTATTATATACCAAAACAATGACAGTCCATTCCAAATCATCAATTGAAATTTTAAATGTAAAATGTTGTTAAATTTCAGTTTCAACTTCAAATAGCAATCTAAAATGAGTTATAAGAATTAACGAGAAGAAACAAAAGTAATTACCTTCACCATGTACATCAGTGTATTGGAATGCCTGAACAAGCCTGAGGGTTTCATCAACTGATCTACCTACTGGAAGATCATTGACAGTCACCTGCCGGAGGTTTCCATTACCGTCTATTATAAAGAGACCCCTAAAACAATAAATAATGAGAAGCTAATTAATCAGCAAAATTATAATTAAAATACAATTCCAAATTAATTTAATGAATCGCTATCATGAAGTTCATCCTAGAATATAATAGACTGTTCATTGCTTCTTCAAATAACTTCACAAATAGGCTCATGTATCCAGAGTCTGAGTATACGCATTAAAAGGAACAAGATTTGAGTCTGTTGAAGCTGTGAAAGAGAAAGCGGCATGCGTCCTGAAGGAGCTGACAGAAATAGACTTCCAGCACTGTTTCGAACAATGGAAGGTTCGCATGGAGCGTTGTAGGGATAAAGGAGGGGTGTATATTGAAGGTGATAATAAGTAAAAATGTATGAAATAAAAATAAAATGTTTTACAGCGTCAGTCTCGTTATTTAATAGCCGCACCTCGTATTAAACATATTTATAAAATGATTTAACTGGACTAATTTAGGATGCATCTTTAACCCTATGGCTGCTATGAGTTGATTATATCACTTTGGTATTTTCTTTCCCAGGAGTGCTATAACAGACGGGTGTGCTAAGTGAATTGTTACAAGCAATCATCATATCAGTTCCTCTACTGCCATCTGTTGATTTTTTTATAGAAGCTGGAGTGCCCTTCAAAGCTGATAAAGGGCATAGGGATTCACTTTTTTTATTTTAAGCTTCCTTATACCAAGATTCTCTAGATACCTACTCTTTCCCTTTTTCAATCTCAATTACTGTTACTTGCATATTTAGTCAGTATATTTTCTGGTTTTCAAATGAACTGTTGAGTGCTTCAAAATGTCTGGAAAAACGTGTTTTTCTGATGTAGAAATTTTGTTATAACTTTTTGTGGGTGAGTGAAAGTGAGGTGATTTTTCTTTAAATTATGATGATGGACACTGAAATGTGTCTATTAGAGAAATGTCTGGAACAAGTTGCTGAAACATAATTGAACAACTGGAATGATAAGCGCTAAACATAAAAAGTACTCAACACTGTTTATGGGACACTGCAGGGGCTAGACTGGACTTTCCGAGGACTAAGCAGCCTGAGGATTAATTTACAATAAATAAAGTGTTCATTTATCACATTTGACAACTCGGTTCTATTAAATACTTTATGATTGAAAAGAAATAATTAAAATAACTAATACACTCGAAAAAGCAGATACTATCACATTTAAAGAAATTTAAAAAACATATTGAATGCCTCCAAAGTTGGCATATCCCAATTAAAGTAAATGAAATTCTAATTACCTGAATGGGACACCTGTTTCTTCATTATAAATTCCATAAGATCGAGCAATACGTCCATTCTTGTCAGCAAGGAGAGGAATATCAAGACCTCCAAGTCCTCCCATTTTTCTCGGTGTGTTGATCCAAGCCAGATGAGAAAAATGGGAATCACAGGATGCACCAATTAATTCACAATTGATCTGGCGGAATTCAGCAGCACGGTCAGAGAATGCAATGATTTCAGTAGGACAAACGAAGGTGCTAGAGAATAAATGATCATGATAAAAATTTGACAATTTATAAAAAAATTAATAGATTTTCAGGCTTCATTAAGTTTAAATGTTTAGATAAATGTGAGAGAAATGGACGATGAAGCATAATAATATGCAAATGGAGGTAAAACTTCATGTATATATAATCAAACACAAGATACCCCAAAACAGTTACCAAATAAATTCATTACTCAAAAGCTTCAAAAAAGGTAAATATTATTATCATATAATAATAAAATATCATACAAAGTATATATTATAATATAAAACTAAATAATATTTGTTTTTGTTTTTTGTTTCTCAAACAAAAGAAAAAAAAAGAACATTTTGAATAGTTCAAGTTAAGATTATTATTATACAGCTAATAATGTATATTTAAAATAGCCCTGCAATGAGATATAAATAGTTGAATAAGAGTTTAGCTTCTTGATTATATTTATATAGATTTGAGCAACAAAATGGATAATAGACCATATAATTAATTAATTGTATGAGGAGCATAATTTGTTCAACTTGGTAAAGTAGCATTTAATTTACAATCCATTTTCTCAGAATATTATTGGTCAACATTGTGAAATGACCTTCATAGATAGTATGACTAATTGTAAGGAAAATAAGCTTTTAAAGAATAACCCAATGTACTGCCTATCCCTATAAAGTTTTCCTGTTCCTGTAGTATTACTCATTCAGGACATCATGGGGCTTCCCAAGGAGGATAGCTATTATTCTAGACCAACACTCACAGTATTAATGAATAAACAATAAGTATGAATATAAAATGAATTTGACCAGCACTAAATGCAATTAAGACAAATATACAATCAAAAATGAAAATTATTGGAGTTATGGTCATAAAAATGATAACCCAACATTGTCTAGTTATATAACAAATTATTAGATTTATTATTCACATTCATGACCTTTTACCTGGGCGAATACTAAATGATTTTTATAATAAGAATTAAAATTAAAAGTTTGAACATTGACTTATATCACTTTCAGCAATAAAAATTACAATTTTTGTGTTCTTAATTAAATATGCAGAATATATATATATATATATATATATATATATATATATATATATATAAATAGTTGAGAAAAATAACTTACAAATCAAGAGGATAAAAGAAGAGGACAACATATTTTCCCCGAAACATAGAGGGTGTAATTTCTTTGAATTCGCCATTGATGACAGCTGTCCCAGAGAAGTCTGGAGCTTGCTTCTGAAGCTGGAGCTGGCTAGCCATGTCTTTAAAAAACAAAAAAAGAATCATATTAAGTTATTTTGCTAGAGTAATTTAGGGGATTATTATATGTTATTAATACAAAATGACATTTATTAAAGGTTATAAGAAACATAATTTTAATATACATTTAAACGATAGCTTGGTAGTTATTAGCAAGAGAACAGAATAAAAGGAACAAACAAAATAAGTATTAATTGTCACATTCTAAACTGCAATTTCATACCTGTTTCACCCAAAGATGTGGAATGTGCTTGCACAATATTTATTTAGACCATAAAAAAACTGTTTTAATTAATCCAAACTTAACCCAGCTAACCAATGACCTCCCTCCAAAATGGTCAGGCAAGAGTTGAGACGAAGATTTTCATAATTTTTTAATATTAAATCTGGTTTAAGCATCATTCAAATAAATCTTTATGGGATAATCATACAAATAAATATTTCAGTCATCATTTATTTTATAATAATAATGAATAATTTAATACTCAAAGAACTCCATAAACAGAATACAGGTTTATTTACAAGGCAACTGTGCCTCCAAGTAGTAAGGAGATGATGTAAAGATCAAATCCTTAAAAAAAAAAAAAAATAATGAGAAAATAAAAGTCAATTCATCATTAATAAGGGAAGAAAAAAAATTATCTAAGGAAATAAATCTTATCAAAAAAATGCTTTATCTCCCCAATGCCTCTTAAACATATATAATATCAGACATACTTTATAATGTCTAGAGATCCACTGTTCAAGGTTAAAAAATAAATTGTTTAAAGCTAATCGGCTGAAGCAAAGAAGTACTGACGGTCTTGCATGCAAGATGAATGTAGTGTGTATATATATATATATATATATATATATATATATATATATATATATACAGAACACAGAAATTAATAATGGATATAATTTAATATCCATTTTTAGTAATATGGATTTATTTTAACTATTTACATTTAACATTCAATCCATCTTATTTATGAGAATAGGATTTACATAAATAATTGCTAAAATCCTGAATAGATTAAATACCTCATTTTTACATTAGTAGCAGCACTGTTTATATTATATAAAAGAATTTAAAGTAAATGAAGTCTTTAGTATTATTCTCTTAAAACTGAAGCATGCCATTTTGGACTAAATCTTAAAACAGGATGAGAAGAAGGTTTGCTAAAGAGAACATTTTAATTAAAGGATTGCGGAAAAAAAAATGTTCCTAGCACTTGGCCTATAGTTCTAAATGAAAAATTTGCCATCATATTCATTGTTTCCATGAAAATTGGGAATTCAAAAATATGTATACAACAAACAAGTATAGCCTGTAAATACAAAATTTAAACTGAAATGATACAGGTATAGTGAACCACTTCTAGTAAGAGCCTGAACCCAAATGTTTTAAATGTGAATAGTAAAACAGTATTGATGCAGTAACAACAAAGGAAGTCACTCATACTGATTTAACAACAATGTAATTGTGAATAAGAGAACGTAATAAGTAAAACCACAATAGATTATTTCACCACAAATTAAAAAAAAAAAAAAAATCACTGGAATAAACCTGATTAACGAATAATAATATAATTAAAGAAAGCAACAATATCCTAAGAATTGAACATTATATTAACAGAAGCATTCACTATAAATTGTAATATCCTTTTAATGAAATACGAGCCTACAAATAATGAAGCCAGATTAGCATTCAAGCCTTAAAATAATAAGACCTAAAAAATAAAGAGAAGGGGAAAAAAGAATTAAAGCAATCCAAAAACTTAGCCGGAATGACAAAAACTTAGGGATTACATAACATTTGAAAAAAAAAATGTCATAAATGGCATCTAAATTGAATATTAATTTTAAAATTTAAATTATATAGAGTAAATATGACTACCCACTGTTGCTATTAAAGTTGCAATATTACAACATTAAGTAACATCTTTCCCAACAAAAGGTAAAAGACCACAGTTACTCCAAGGTCACAAATGCATATTACTGGAATTAATAAAACATTAACTTCTAAAATAACTGTTATGGAACAAAATAGCTCATATCCTGAAATTAAATTACAGAGATCACTATTAGGTTTAGAGAAATGAACAGCAGATCATGTCTTAAGTAAAGATATCAGAACATGGAATGATATATGGTGGAACTAATACATTTTAAGGAACTTCAAATGAATAAATCACAATTTACAATCACAATGTTAACCAATATACTGTAGAGAAGTAATGTAATAATGAATCATCCAATAGTACTTACTAAATAATGGGTTTATAGGAAGACAAGAAGACCGGCGAACGTCTGAATGTGTAATGGAGGATTGAGCGAGAGGGAACAGAACTTCTCAACCTTTGTGCTTGACTCGATAGTAAACGATAACTTATATCGATAACACTAGCTTCAATATTTTAGAAAATTGTAAATTGAGTTCCTTTCGAGGAGAAATTTATATAACGCTTTAAATATCCAAATTACCATATATACTAGAAAGTACAAGCATTACAATTTTGATTTCATTTTTCAAATGAATTTCTTACATTTACTAACTAGTTAAGAACAGGGAGGGGGGTGGGTGCTGAAATTAGGTATCCCTGCATGGAATAATGGCACATATGTAAAGAGACTAGAAGTTTAATGAAAGACCATTCAAATGAATGTCCTTTTCAAACACTCAATGGTTGTACCTTATATGATAACTATATTTTCTTAATACTATTTAACAAATAATAAAATACAAAAAAAAAAAGTAATTTCAGTATATTAATATATTTCACTAAATGTGGCAAAAAAAAAAATGAGCTTAAGTTCTTAGACATTTTTCGAAAATAAAAAAGTCCGTCACGCAGGGGCTGCGTAAAATAAGCAGATTTCCCACGCGAAGTTTTACAATAGAGAAATTTCAGGAGTCGAACAGTTACGGAAACGGCCGAACTAGCTTTTGACGGAAATTCACGACTAGACCCGAAGTTAGCCGATCTCATTTCGTCTGTTACAATTAATAAAAATGCTAATATCTCGGTAACTATTCAAGATAGAGAATAAATGTATACAACGATAATTATAGTAAATTTAATTTGCAATAAGATTGGTTCTATACAATGTTTTGATCCGACGTATGGTAACGGAGATATTTCGAATTTTCGAAAATCCCCCTCCCACTGGTCCGATTTCTGCCATTAACGAACTTGATCTGTTTTTTTTTGTTTTTGTTTTTTTTTTTTGCATAAAACGTTTAAATATCGAGTTTGGTAACGATCAAACAAAAATTGCGACCGCTAGAGCGTTAACAGACATATATATATATGTATACTAACTGTACCCTGCGTGCGTTGCTACGCCACCAACTAAAATACTAAATTATGATAAAGATGTATATAATAAAAGTTACCCAAAATATCAAATTAAACATCTCTTACCATGTGCACGTTCGCCAAAAAAAAAAAAAAAAAAAAAAACCATAGGAAACGAAATATGACAATTTTTCACTTCATGCCTCCCTATGATATATATATATATATATATATATATATATATGTATATATATATATATATATATATATATATATAATTTTGAACGGACCTCATTATCGTCATCTCCTGGGTAGGATCGATGGACATTTGAAGAAAATTTTCGAAAATCGCGTCATGAGAACGACATCAATAGCTGATTTCCCTTAACCTTAGAATACTAACCTACGTAAATTTTACTCATAGAGTTTAGGGAAACACATGCCACCATTTTAGAAATGTGGCTGGCGCTTCCTGGAGCCAGGTATACTTCCTCCATTTAGTAGTGTTTGAGACGCGGTCAAGGTCACATTTGTTTATCAGCCCAGTTCGGAGCGGTACATCATCAAAGTAAAGACGGTGAGTAAAATTTACGCATAGTTATTAATAAGAGAATATTATGTGCGTAATATTTACTCCCAGTTAGCTATAGAGTACTGGAGAATTTTTTACACATAGTTACTAATAAGAGAATATTATGTAAGTAATATTTACTCATAGTTATCAATAAACATTAATGATTTTTTAGAATGGGTACAGTAATAGTTGTGAAATAATTCGGTATTTTTTATTATAATTCTGTTTTTGCAAACCGACCATTATTCTGAGAATGGAGGAGCATAGAATTACCAGTATTTAAGAATTCTGGAGAGTTTTTAATGAAGATGCCATTGATGAAGAAGAGGAAGATATACTGGAGATTAATTCAGATGACAGTGACGCAGACCCTGATTATATTTCTGGAGCTGAGGATACATGTCAGGAGAAGGGTATTGAAGAGCTGGTAGTACATTCTATAATAGATTTTGAGAACGAAGAAACAATTTCTACTCCTCAACCAAAAAGGGGGAAAAAGACCTTCCACAAAGGAAAATTCAAGCATTCCTCCTGATTACTCACAAATCCCGATAATCTAAATAACCAGGAGAGCAGGTGCAAGGTAGGAATGGTTTTACCTGGCAAACAACCAGTGGTCTCGAACGTCAATGAGCGAAATCGGTAGATCTACCAACTAAAATCGGTACATTTGTACCTAAAATCGGTATATGACAAAAAAAAAAAATACAATTTTCAATCAAATTCGTTTATTTAACAAAAAATCCACTTATTATTATATTATAATAACATAAAAATCAAATTTCAACATAAAAATATGAGGTTTAACATAAAAATCAATTTTCAACATAAAAATATGAGGTTTAACATAAAAATGAATTTTCAACAAAAAATATGAGGTTTAACATAAAAATCAATTTTCAACAAAAAAATATGAGGTTTAACATAAAAATCAATTTTCAACAAAACAATATAATAACATAAAAATCAAATTTCAACATAAAAATATGAGGTTTAACATAAAAATCAATTTTCAACATAAAAATATGAGGTTTAACATAAAAATGAATTTTCAACAAAAAATATGAGGTTTAACATAAAAATCAATTTTCAACAAAAAATATGAGGTTTAACATAAAAATCAATTTTCAACAAAAAATATGAGGTTTAACATAAAAATCAATTTTCAACAAAAAAATATGAGGTTTAACATAAAAATCAATTTTCAACAAAACAATATAATAACGTAAAAATCAGAGTACCTACTAACTTACATCTAACACACTTATATTAATATATCATATTATGGGAATTATTAATTTGCCAGCGTCAAGTTAAAGAAAAACAAAAATTGGAAATTTAGAGATTTTGAAATTTAAACAAGTTGCACACCAAAAACGGAAATCCCACAAATTAAATTATTTTTCATACTGTTTCGGATCGTACCAATATTCTTTGGTCATAGCTGCAGTCATTTTTAAATTAATTTCTAAGTCATAACAATTAGCATCCATGAAAAGTCGTTTTGAATGGAGTAGGCTAGTGATTGACTCAGTAGACAGCCTATTTCTCTGTTTTGTTTTCATGATATTAATTTGAGAAAATATGCGCTCAACATTGGCAGATGAATGGGGGAGTGATAAAATATTAAATATAAAAGTAGTTAACAAGGGAAACATTTGAGTCTCATCGCCACGCTTTAGCAAACTTACTTCATCCCAAAATACCTCTTCGTCATCAGAAAATGTTTTCATTTGATCACAATTTCTTAGAGTGCGCCACTCTGGACCAATAAATGGACTGGACTTTTCCTCTGGAGTGGATAAATGGGCCAATCCGCAATAACTCTGCTCATTCATACTTGCTGTAAGGTATACCTATAATTCCCCGTAACATTAAACATTAATGAAAAGGGTTGCCAACACAAAATTGTGAAATCGGTAGAAAAATCAGGAGAATTTCCATGTATTTTCTGAAATCGTGGAAAAATCATTGCATTTCGGTATTTCGGTAGTGCAGAGTCCATTTCGGTAGAAATACCGAAAAATCGGTAGGTTCGAGACCACTGCAAACAACTAAGCCAAGAAGAATTTCTAACATACCTGTAAAAAATATAATAATATAATGAGAAAGTGGGGAAACACCTACGCACTCACAAAATGAAGGCCAAATACAATATATATACCAAAGGTCCAAAGAAATATTGTTCATACAAGAAGAGGAGGTATACAACTACATATTGCGTAAAATGTTTTGAATCCATATGTAGTGAACGCCAAGTAAAATTCTGTTTGGAATGTGGATCAATTTAAATAAAAAATTTACTCATTATTTTTATATTGTATTATTTAATTTTGCAATTTATTTGCACCTATATTTGTAAATATGTTAACAATTAAATAAACTGAGATTATAAAAACATGTCTAGCGATCTATTTCCAGTCTATTTTGCCTAGGAGTAAAATTTACTCATAGTTAGTAATACACAACTACGAATTAAGGTTAGTATTCTAGGGTTAAGGGAAATCTGCTAAAAGAAGGGATGAAGAAAGAGAGGGTCATGGAATGGAGCTTCAGGATCGCTATATAACGTCTATGCCATAGAATCGGGGACGATTGATGATGGTGAACCAACCACATATTAAGCAGCTGTATCCAGGAAGCAAGTCATTTTTTATCTTTTAATGTACGGGTTTTTATAACGTACAATAACAAAACTTGAAAGTAATAAGGCACTATAATTTATAAAAAAACAAACAACTGGTCGAAAAATAAAAGATTGAAGAACACAAAATGCAATAAATAATAACAATCGGTCTTTGTATAGATAACAACAAAATGGTTCGGAGCAGAGTTCACAAAAACACAACTGCGAGAGTAAGCGGTCAATTTTACACACTAACTGCAGGATATTAAGAAATTGCTCGCAGTTTAGCCACCTTAAAATTAGATTAATTGTTTAAGGTTAAATAGTTCCTGGCAACACTGTCACTGAGACCACGTGGCAGCTAGTAGGGGTTAGGTTAAGGGTTGCTACAATCTTATTTTTAATTAATTGTATTTGTAATTATTTAAATTTTTATCTCAATAACTCAAATTTTAGTAATCCAAGATCTAAAGACGGGGGACAATCTACAAAACGTATTTGCGCGTATTTCGTATAATAAAGGTCTCTTCAAACCAATGTTTAGTATTTAAGCTTCGAATAAAATGGTTTATTATATTACAGAATATTGTTTATGTGACATGAGTAGAAGGGGGGAGGGGTGCGGATGACTGAAAAATAGAAATATCTCGGTTAATATTCAAGATAGAGAATAAATGTGCATAACAACATTTATAGACATTACATTTGCAATAAGATTGGTCCTGTGGCGGAAGTGCGCCGGAACAATAATAATAACGGTTGTCTTGAATAGCTGTAGAGGTAACCATAAGATAACCTGTCGGGAAGTGATGTAGGTAAACAGGAACTATATACGCCGGCAGGGTAACATTTAAGTCAGTTATGTTAATGGCGGAGACCAATATAGATGTGTTGTAGCCCCAGTTGTATGTGCTTTAATTAATTTTCTTGTTACATGTTTCATTAACTATGTTACAACTTTCTAAAATAAAAGTGATGTGTTTGAAACGTTTATTTAATTATTTAACGAAGAACGTTAAAGTGGTGACCTCGACGTGATTTGAACACGCAACCTTCTGATTCCCAAGTCTAGCTTCAGTTGCTTGTTACCGTATGTGTTTATTTTAGTCCCGTTGGCTGCATACAGAGTAAAGACTTCGGGAGAAGGTCTTCTTTTAGCTTCCGGAGGTATCACAGATAGTGCAGCCCCGGTGTCTATGAGGAAAGTCTGTCCAGTCCGCTGATCCTTGATGAAAAGTCGGCGTTGGGCTACCGCGGATTCGGTTAACGCCACTTCCGATCCGCTCTTTAGTTTTCCTCCGGCTTCGTCACGTTAAAGTGATCCCTTCGTTAAAGTCCTATACAATTTTTCGATTCGACGTATAGTAAGTAACTGAGATATTTCAAAAATCTCCCCCCCCCCCAACTGATCCGATTTGAGCCATAAATGAACTTGATCTTTCTTTTTACATAAAACAATTAAATATGGAGTTTAGTAACGAGCGGTAACGCTAGAGGCGTACGCTAGAGCGGTAACAGACTAAAATATATATAGATAGATAGATAGATTCAATTTTGAACGGAACTCATCTTTGTCATCTCCTAGGTAGGTTCGATGGACATTTGAAGAAAGATTTTAGAAAATCGAGTCATGAGTACGACCTCAATAGCTGATTTCCCCTGAGGGAAATCTGCTAAAACGGGTTACACATACCGAGTGCAGTAATGAGACTCTTCTTAACCTCACTACTATAGCTACTTCTGGGTGGAATGCAGTTTAACCCCACCCTGGGTGAAAATGACCGAGACGTATTTTGGAAATTTTTGAATGCCGTCACTAAAGTCTATCCTCCATAGTCTAAGGATCCACCAAATTAAGTGTGTTAAAAAAGATAAAGTTAAAAAAAAAAAAAAATGGCCGAGGTCGCCATTTTCAAAAGTGCGCCGCCAAGGGTGGGGTTAAACTGCATTTTCACCCTACTTCTCTCTAGCAAAGAGCTACTCGCGAACACATGACAATTCCAAGGTTATTTACCAAGTTCACCAATACCGCTTCGCTCTAGTGCATACGAAATATGACAGTTATTTTTAGGGTATTTATATTATTAAAATGGAAGGAAATAGTTATGACCAACTTAACTTGTGTTAAATCCCTATGTGCTCGGGCACTACAGAATGAAACGCAGATCACAAACATTTGTGAGCTTCATTGTCATTATTGATTTGTCTCAAGTTGCTGCCTCTTACCTATGGAGGTAGTCATTAATCAAATTATACCCAAACTAAATGAAGTTAGTATATGAAAAGTTCGGAAATAAAGCAAAATTATTGATGGATTATGACGTAATATAAGGCCATTCGTGGGAGTGAAAGCACTCAATAGGGGGATGAATGAGAACTCTGGCAAATCATTTAAAGTTTTTTATAAACCTTAGCTACTTTCTGTGTTTCATACTACTATCAACAGAGATATCAAACACTACAACAAATAATGCCATTTAAAGCAACATTAACATGATTAACGTTAGATTAAGACGTCACTCTTGGCACATATTACCGGATTTCTCAAAATAACATTTCTTGATTTTTAGTAGTTTCTGTTTGAAATATTTTAGAAACTTAATTATTTGTTTTTTCCCGTTAATCTTTTAAATGTTCTTTACTAATCCCATTTATGCATGCCATACAAACTATCAATTTTAATATATCGATATTTTTGACAGTTCCTGCAAAAGTAGCAACTTGTTGCTGGATAACGTATAGTGACATTTTCCCACGAAAGTTATTAACTGATATGGTCTTCAGCATTGTTGAACGATACAGACTTTCTTGAAATCATAGGACGGCTCTTTTAATGTTTGAAAAATGATGAACTTCCATAATCCAAACTTGTGTGATAGTTTCTAGGAATACTAACTTAAACAGATTTCTGCACAGTGGAATTAACTCATTATTTTAAATGAACATTTTACTCGGTAATAAATTCAGGTTATAAAAATGTCATCTACTAAGCCAACAAGAGTTTATTTGTTTAGTGGTAAAAGAAAAAGTGGAAAAGACTTTTTCACCGAATTGCTCTTGAAGAGGTATGGTTCAATTTTCAATTCTTTTCTTCATTAAAGTCTACATTCCTATTTATTTTCTATTTCTATTATCAGTTGTCTAAAAGTACATATCATTTTTAAGTTTTAAACACACACACACACACACACACACACACACACACACACACACACACATATATATATATATATATATATATATATATATATATATATATATATATATATATATATATATAATAAATTAATGAATTTATATGTTTGTGTATGTGTATAACTAAACATGTGGGTGCTATAAAGATGAATAATGGGTATTTTTTTAACTATATCCAGCACAAATTTCATTCCTGCGATTTCCAATTTAATTTAAAATGGGGTTTGAAACCCATAACTCAAGGTTTACAAAGTGTATTCATGTCAACACATTGTATCATAACTAATCTGAGCACCCCCTTCTCCCCTTAATGTGGAGATGTATTATTGCAAGTATTACAATTTAACAATTCCATGTAGTGATTGATATGAACGAACATAAGATATTCGTTTAAACTGTAATAAATGTCTTCAAAGTACCACAAAACCTGGACCTAGGGAGGTGTCATGGAATACAACTATAGAAATTGATCTCAAAATGTTTTCAGATTAGATCCTGACAATGTTGCTGTAATTAGGCTATCTGCTCCTATTAAATCCCATTGGGCAACAAAGAATCACCTTGATTATGATAAACTCCTTGGAAATAGTGAATATAAAGAAAGTTATAGGAAAAGCATGATAGAATGGAGTGTTAACATAAGAAATAAGGATTACGGCTACTTCTGCAGAGCTGCTCTAGAAATGTCAAAAGGTATGGTTAGTTTTATATTTAAAAATGAAAGAATATTCTAAATATTCAGGACAATAAGAAAGAATCGTACATGCCTGCAAGTAAAAAGATCACATTTTGTTCATCCTCCTTATTTGTGTCTGTTTTGATTAAAGAAATGTAATAACTTTTTTTTTTTTTTTTAGCAAAAGATAAACCTCTCTGGATAGTGACTGATGCAAGAAGAATAACTGATATAAAATGGTTTAAGGAGAATTTTGGGGATGCTGTGAAAACGTTTAGGATAGTTGCTGACGATGGTGTTAGAAAAACAAGAGGGTGGAAGTTCACTGAAGGTAAGAAAATATGATTAATAACATGGTTACATGTTTTTTAACTAATTCAAACCCAGGACCTGTTTAATTTAGTCCCACCCTGGCTAGAAAAAGGTAGCAACCTGTAGATAACCCGTCCCAATTAGCCCCAGTTGTAAAAAGTGGGTGTTAATAAATAATTTAATTAAATTTGTATATATATATATATATATATATATATATATATATACTTATTTAAATACAATTAAATTAATTTTCTTAATTAAAAAGAAAAAAAAATGAATTAAATCCTGCCTGGGTAATAGGAATTTAAATAAAATCCTTAGTCCCATCCTGTCTAGAAAAGGCTTGTGACCTGTAATTAGCCCGTCCCAATTAGCCATATTAGCAAAAAGTTGACGCTAATAAATAATAAAAAAAAAAGTAAATTATATTTATTTTAATTTATTAGAATCTTTGAAGTAAGGTTTGTTCAATTATAATTTCTCTCTTTAGTATTTAGACTACACTTCATTAGGAATAATCAATATTTTTAATCTGTAACATAGTGATCTTCAAAAGCTGACAACCTATCATACTTTGTAAGCCATTGTCTGACTTGCACAGCGAGCAGGTCCGATTTTTCGATATAGTTGTTCTACTTACCTCACAGTGTTCTATTTTCTCCTAATGAGATGTCATATGGATGTGAAAATAGTTAAGAAATAAAAACGATTTTAATAATCATTTGATGTTCTTCTTTTTTGTTGACTTTCTGCCGTCTATTGGTTAAGTAAAATAATGATGTTCTAACCCCACTATTATCTTATAAAGATAATTTCTTGTTTTGTTTTTTTGTAGGAATCGATGACGAAGAAACAGAATGTGGCTTAGATGGTTTTTCTGACTGGACTGAAATAATAATAAATGATGGTACACAAAATTTAGAACCAACTATTTCTAAATTGGTGCTTGACTTAAACAACAGTTTAATGTGATATTCAAAGCATAACCCTTCAAAATTGTACTTAATATAAAGAATAATTTAAAGGTTTGTGTATTAAAAGTGTATTTGGCTGTATTGAAGGTAATTAGTGTATGCTCAAGTGATATAGGCACAGGGAGACAATATTTAAGTATCAGTTTGTTCAATAGAGTGGCCGCTTTATTGAAGTTAGGAGTGTGTGGCTAGTATTGTTGACCAATCTTCTATATTAAAATGTTTGCCAAAGCCTGTTCATATGGCTTTGTGAGAAGTGGTCAGGTTATTTCCTGTTTTGCATCGTGGGGAATTACACGCAAAAGATTTTTACTTTTTTTATACAAGTTTGCCAATTTTTTACTCCACGAGGTCGAGGTTGCCACAAGATGTCGAGTGGGAAGATAGAATTTCAATGCTAAACCTTGGCGATGGCATAGCTAAATAAAAATGCGGCTATAATCCCAGTGTTTGAACTTTTGACCTCTAACATTGTAATCCACTGCTGCTCCTCTTCAGTGTTGATAAAAATATAAAACTTTCGTTCTTCATGTGAAAATACTGGAGTCAATGAGATATTAGTTATGTAGAATGGAATATTGGCCAGAGATGGAGAGTATAGGCTGGGTTAAATATTGAAAACTTCTTGAGCATTGATGACAGTAATGCCTCATACATGTAGGATAATGTTATTAGTATCAGACTCAATAATGATGTTTTTTGTGACTGCATTCAGTTGTCTTACATTTTAACAGAATAATTAAAAAAGAAGAGCAGCATTTCAGAATTGATATCTACTGCACTTTCCACAGAAGATGTTGTTTGCTCCAATTCTAAACAGACTTTAAATTAGTTGGGACCATTTAGAAATATACTTTATCATGCTCTCACTTCCTGATATGTTCTGCCCAAATTTCACTCTCCTTGCTCTTCCAAATTTGACTAGAACTTTTAATTAATTTTAACTTCTTAGTGTAAATAACTTTCTTTTTTAATTAACTAAATGAATAAGTTGGTTTTAAATTAATTTACCATCAATAAAATGTGACAACATGCTATAATAAAAATTGAGAGAATTCGAAGATATAGACTTGTGGTCTTATAGTCTTGATAATGTAATTGCATGTCATGTTAAAACAGATAATTTTTCTTAGTTAGTGTTGTTATTTTTGAAAATTAAAGTGAAAATATTTACATTAATTGAATTGTATGACTTGGTTGCCTAAAATATGTTGTCCTTCAAGGAAGCCCACAAAGGAAATGGCTTATCTCCATTTTTGTGGACATTGGTTACGGAAGACTTTGGTACTTATCGGTTATCGGGAGGCCACCCATTTAATGATTATTAAATCATATTAAAAAAACAAAAACAAAAAAAAAGTTATTATTTAAAATAACACTTCCAGAATTTATTTGAATGGAAAAATTTAATTATGAGTTAGCCCAAAACTGGATGATGTCGTGGAGTATCTGCATAAAGGGGTCGTCTGTCTCATGAACTCTGCAGGGTAGCTATCCCAGTGGTGTTATTTAATGATCGCTCATTTACTGATAACAGAAGAAAGATAATGACTAAGATAACCTAGTCAAGTATGAACAGTCAACAACAGCAAATTTCGATAAACATTTCTGAACCAGTAAATAATGAGTGTCCTCCCATTAACCATTTTGTCATTTATAAATTCTAGAAGTGCTATTTGAAATAATAAAGTGATTTTCTTTTAATTATGATTTAATAATCGTGTTTAAATGGGTGGCCTCCCGATAACTACCAAGACTTTTTTTGAGTTCCAAAAAAAGATATAGTGTATGAATATTATTAGGTAAGTGAGCACTGGAGCAGACAGCTGATGCCAAGTTAAAAGAAAGTTTATATTTTGATTTACTTAAGCCCTGTATAAAATGTTTTCCCTTTTTAAATTCAAATATTTATATTCATTATCCTGTCTTAGTTTCGCCAACCAAATAACCCTGTCCTCAGTGAACAAAATATATTAGGTTTAAAGTAGAAAACAGCATGATGTTTATTTATGTATTTCTTAATTTAATATTTAGGTAATGATGATCATGAATTATTAACTATAACTGGTGATAAATTGCAGGTCGGGTATACCTAATGTAGGAGTAAATATGCCTAATTATTAAATGTATTCAAAATAATCTGCTTACCTGTTTGCTATTGCTCTACAAAAATTGACTGACAAAAACAAACTGTTTTTAGAAGATTCTTTAAGAGAAATTGAGGTTGTACTCATGACACAGTTTTCGAAAAATTTCCTCAAATGGCCATCAATCCTTCCTAGTAGATTACAAAAATGAGGTTTTTTCAACATTTTTTCTCTCATATATATATATGTCTGTTACCGCTCTAGCAGTCACAATTTTGGTTTTATTGTTATCAAATTTGATATATTCGTGTTTCATGCAAAACTAAAGATCACGTTTGTTAATGCCTGATATCAAACCAGTGGGAGAGGGTAATTTCAAAACATCTCTGGTATTATATGCCGGATCAAAAAAGCGTTTAAGACCACTTGTATTGCTAATTCAATTTCCTATAAATGTTGTCATGTACATGTTTTCTCATATCTTGGATTTAAACATCGATATTTGCATTCTTTAGTTTTCAGGCTTGGAGTAAACCCCCGCTCCTACTCAATTGATATAAGCTGTTATATCATGGACCACTTTATTCAAAGCTTTAAATGGCCTATATTATTTTCATTGAACTTTTAATATGTGATACATGCAAATACGTTGTGTGATGACATCATCAATTTAAGATTTAATATTCTTAATGTATGCAAATGTTTATTAGATTTATACATCCACTTCTACTCATCGAATTTTTACTTAGAAATAAAAAAACATATGTGGAGAAGAGATCAATATGCATCATACCTGCATGTAGGAAATCTGCTTAATTTATGCAGCCCCTGCCTGGTGGACTTTTAAAACATATAAGGGAGTTTATCTTGCTGAGCCACTACATACCTTTCTTCAGTCATTGTAATAAATAAAAACCCATAATCTGCCATTCCCCGAAAAATATAAAAAACAGCTTGAGCTTCCAGTTATTTCCAACAGAACCATAATGCATTAAGCAGTTTTACCTCACAATTGACAACCAACTTAAAAAATAATGAGAGAAAATGGCATCATTTCCTACTATCTGAACGATGCACTTCTCATTAAAAATGTTTTTTTTAGAAATCTTTAATAATTTCTCTTAAATTATAGATTCTCATTCATTATGAATTCCACAAGGGATTCCGGGATTGCTTTCAACAAATGAGTGAGAAGTATTAAGAACCATTTCAACACTGTTTTCATTGGTACTCAACACTGTATTCCAGCAGCGAGGTCAGGGAAAGCGATTGTAGCCCTCCCTTCAACCTCAAATCACATTGAGTTTAAATGGATATTGTCTTTTGTTATAAATACATTACCAAGTAATGTTTAATGGTTATAGATAGTACATAGTCATTTAAACAACGTCAACGTATCAGAGGAAATAAGATAATTTATACCAAAATTAAAGAGTTTGATTCCGCACAACTTCTGCTATTACACGTTGTACAAATCAGCATGACTTTGTTTAAATTACACATTACATAAATTAAATAGTCAAAATACTTTTATAGTTTAAATGTCTATTGACATTTCATTTGAGGCTGAATGGTGATGGTATTTTTTTGGCAAGGCTTTACTTAGCACAATATTTTGACATTTACTCGTCCCAGTGTTTAGGGTTAATACCCGTCGTTTCTGTGGATTTGTTAATAATAAAATTATTTTTTTATATAAGACTTCACTGTCCTCCATATTGTCATATTTCCCGTCTCCTGTGCATTATGCATAGATTTGAATTATTAAGGACAAAATATTAACATACATTTGAATTAATTTTTCCCGGTGAGGTACCTGGTAGTTCATATTGAAAAGAATTGTCGGGAAAATTTCTCTAAACAACTTTTGTCATGTGCATATTTGCAGAAACCCAATAGAAAACAAAATACTGTTTTTTTTTTATTTCAGACCTCCGTTACAACCCCCACTCCTGCCCGTCCCTAGAAATGTTGGTATGGCTTGTTATAATGTACCGAGTTTTATTTAGTTCGGTTGATTCTTTTGTGCCAAAAAAAAATTGTTGACTCCTGCTATAGTTTTTAGTGTATAACTCATTTATACTTAGGTATACAATGAAAGTGTATATAACAAAAGTTACTCTAAATAACAAAATAAACAACTTTTGTTAAGTGCATATTTGCCGAAACCCTAATAGGAAACGAAATATCACTATTTTTAATTTCACTCCTCCATTATAACCCCCACTCCTGCCCGTTCCTAGAAATGTTAGTATGGCTTATTATAAGGAAGGCGTTAGTGCTAATACACATACTGAGTTTTATTTAGTTCGGTTTAGTCTTTTGTGCCAAATAAAATTGTTCACTTCCGCTATAGGTTTTAGCGTATATCTCGTTTATAATTTGGTATACAACAAAAGTGTATATAACAAAAGGTACTCCAAATAACAAAATAAACAACTTTTGTTATGTGCATAATTGTCATAAATGCAATAGGAAACGAAATATCGCTATTTTTAATTTCAGGCCTCCTTTATAACCCCCACTCCTGTTTGCTTCAGAGAATATTAACATAGCCAAAATTCTAAGTTGGGTTAGTAGTAATATACATACCAAGTGTCATGAAATTTGGTTCAGCCGTTTATGCGTGAAAAGGTAACAAACAAACAAACAGGCACGAAAGAAACAAAATGCAGTTATGGTGTCTATGACATGTGAAACGAAAAGTTATCGTGAAATTTTGCGAAAAAAATCAATGTACAGACAGAGGTTACAATTATATATATATATATATATATATATATATATATATATATATATATATATATATATATATATGTGAGTGTGTGCATGTATAAATTTATTGTAATTTGTGTGATTTGTCAAGTTGTAGATTCAACATGCAGTAAATCACGTTTCCCAATTGTTTAGGAATCATTGAGTGGAATCTTGGGGACTCTTAATGAAAGACGTTTTATGTATTTTTATATACGATTTTAATTTCATAGTTGCTAAACCTCTATGCTTAATTAGTGCAATAAAAATAAATATTAAGTTCATTATAAGTCAAAATAGAACAGAGAGGAAAGGAGGAAGAGAGCTTTATTAGTTAAATTGAATCTCGGGGAGAGCTGGTTTGGAGGAGGAAAAAGGAATGACTAATGCTTGGTTTTCAGAGGCTTATTAAAATTGTACTTGCCGCTCGCTGGTGTCCAACTGCATCAAATTCTGGTGAAGAACATTATACATCACTTCTTAATTACAGAGATTACTGATTTAACAATGTTGAGAAGTTAAATATAAGTATATTAAGTCAGCATGTTAAAAACATTAAAAAGATTTTATGTGGCTTATGATTAAATTTATTTGTGGCTTAAGTTACAGTATTTAACGAACTTGTAAACATTATGAATTAATTTTTAAACCATTGGATTATTAAAATTACCACTAGCCTATCAGGGAAATATTGAAGACAAAAGACAAATACAAGGATATTGTTCAAAACTACAATCCAATGATCCTTGTCTACTAGAGAGATCTTCTAATCTTATACATATTCTGTTATTTAAAGGTAACTAATACAATGTTATTTTTATATAATGTGAAAATGTACAATAAATTTACAAATTACCAATTAAATAAATACATTTCAAAAATCAAATTTTTAAAAAAAATCTGTAACCAATTTAAAATTGAATATTTTAATCAACTTATTCCATCATGTATTAAAATTCAAGATATTAAGAATGTTTAAATAATTCAATACTGTGTGGTACAGAACACTTGAGTAAATCATAAAAATTCCAAAACTTCCATGATTTCACTCACGCTTCTTGGACTGGTTTTTAGCAGCCTTACAGTCCTGAATTATCCTCTTAAATAAGAAAAGGTAAACAAGACCTATGATTCTAAAAGGGCCCATCAGGAGGAACTGGAAAAAAAAATACAAATTAATAAAACCAAATGTTATAAAATAAACAGCATTGAGCACACATACAAGTTTGCAATAAAATTGTGGTAAATGATAGTTTTAGTTTGTGAATCATCACAGGATAAATGAAAAAATTCTCACATAAAACTCCAGAGTAAAAATGTTTGTCATGGTGGGCTGCGAAAATTCTGCAGATTTTCCACATATTGGTATGAAACACTGGTCATTTCATCTCTCCAACTATTCCCAATTTGTCCTGTAGACAGAAGCCTATGCAAACAGGAACTAAAATGTATGCTGGAATATTTTTAGGGGCTCAGTAATTTGAAGTAAAAATGAGAGGAATAGGCGTTGCTGGATTTGGAAAATAATAAATGCAAATATCTCGATTGATCTTAGCAGATTTCCCTTTAAGGGAATTTTCGTCAAATGTCCATCGATCCTACCCAGGAGATGATGAAAATGAGGTCTGCTCAAAATTATATATATGTAATATTAATATTAATAGTTAGTATAACACTGAGTAACGCCATTATTCAACTAGTTTATTAAGAAGGTAACAGTAAGAGTAGGTTTCATCACCTAGCAACCATAAAGCATATGCTACAATATATATTTGTCTGTTAACGCTCTAGCGGTTGCAATTTTTGCTTGATCATTACCAAATTCAATATTTAATCGTTTTATAGAAAAATAAAGAAAAATTTCGTTAATGGCTAAAATGGGACCAGTGGGAGGGGGGGTTTAGAGGAGAGAATTTTTGAAATATCTCTGTTACTATAGTCGGATCGAAAAATTGTATAGAATCAATCTTATTGGAAATTAAATTTACTATAAATATTTTTATATACATTTATTCTCTATCTTGAATATTAACCAAGACATTTGCATTTTTATTAAGTGTGTGCAGATAACAGACGAGATGGCTAATTTTGGTTCTAGTCGTGAATTTCTGCCAAAGGCTAGTTCGTTCGTTGGCCATTTCTGTAACTGTTCGGCTCTCGTGAAATTGCTCTATTGAAAAACTTCATGTGGGAAATCTGCTTAGTTTATGCAGCCCCTGTGTGACAGACTTTTTGAGATAAAGGAAAAGAGTTTTAAACACCAGTTTTTGAACATTAAATATTTAACAAGATTGGTTCAATAAGATCTGACTCACTATAATGGATATTTTATGAATTTCTGAACCCCTCCCCCTCTGTCTGGTCTGATTTCAGTCATTAGTAACTGTGCTCCTCAGTGTTGGAAGAAATTGTTAAATAACGAGTATAGTAATGATGAAATAAACGTTTTTGAACCAGGAAAGTAAAGTCTTAATTGATAACAAAATACAAAACATATTTGCACAAATCATACATATGGAAGATCTGTAGTAAACTCCTATTGTCATTTTATTGGAAAGTTATGGTTGCTGGAGAAGTACTGGAGAAATTTACGAGGTTGAATATGGACTGAAAAGATGCATCAGGAGTCACAATTATTGCACACTAAGTCTCAGCCTTTTATTAATACAATTGGCAATTTTAAAGGTGCTGGCACGGGAACTTGGGATGCCCTGTGTGTGCATGCATGTGTGTATGTATATATTTGCCAGTTACCGCTCTAGCAGTTGCAATATTATATACGCATATATATTATTATATGCGCAATATGTCATCGTTACCAAACTCGATATGTAAGTGTTTTAGGTAAAAAGAAATCGGCTGTAATCGGACATTCAATATGTTATGATGATGTCAACAATTAAGATTTCCGTTCTTTACTTGAAAATGTTTATTTTATCTAAACCATACTCCATATTTAACCGTTTCAGTCAACACTAAAGATCGTATTTTTGCATTTGGCTGAAATCGGGGTCAGAATAGGGAGTGTTTAAAGAGGTGGGAATTCGAAAATTCACAATATTTCCATTATTATAAGTCAGATTGTAAAATGTTATATAACCGATCTTGTTAAGCTATTTTCTACAATGGGATATATTTATTTATTTAAAATTAGGAAAGCTTTTTTAATTTATGGAGGTGTGAGAAATTGTCCTTTTTCCTGTGTTTATTGATCTCCACCAAATTACCAGCCAAATCAAGAGTGACCTGAAAAAAAAACTAGCTATAAAAGTTTTTACACTGTGAATTTGTGAGACTTTTTCTTCATGAACTCATGACCCTAAATTTACCAAGTTTATTAGACAAAAGCCTTAGCGCACAAGGCTAACATGACCCCTAATATATTGAGTATGGGATTAAGTGGTAATCAATCTTTTGCCCATTGATGAAATAATACTGCTTTCATATTATCTAATCTTTCGATCGATTGATTTAAAAGGAGAGAGTAAGCTGTTTAGAATGCAAACTGCTAATACTCATATTGCATCAAAATATCAGCCTTTGTTCCAAAAAAGCACCATTTGTGAGAAGTTGTTCTCCACTATCTTTTCGAGAAAAGTACTGGAGAAATGTGACGTTTCCTTATGGATGTTTACAATTTCAGTGCTTTAAAAGTGGTAATGCCTCAATTAAAAATTTATTTTATTGAAGATTTTATGTTATACCTATCTGTTTATATAATTTTTCCCCCTCCACAATTTTTTAAAATGCTTTTTAAAGAAGTGATATTGTAATCTGTAGATAATAAAATTAGGTTATTGTAGCCAAAGAACACTTGTTCTATTCATTATATAAACATACCTCAAAAAGAACTTGTATACTTGATATAAATGGTGACATGCCTGCAGTTAAAGTCACTATCATGAATCCTTCAAAACCCAAATGACTAGTAAATCTTCCTGCCTGCAAAATAGATCATTTAAGCACATTATTTCAAGCTTAAATACCAAATATTGTTCTCATTGAACTTTTATGTTATGTGGCAAATGAAAATACATGGTGCAAGTGGAAAATCTGCTTAGTTAACGTACTTTTTACTTGGGGGTGGGGGACTAAAGGCTGAAAACATAAAAATACATATATCTCGTTTAATTAACAATAATTGTAGAAAATTAAAATTCCAACACCATTGATTATTTATTAGAAATTTTTCAATTCAACTCATAGTAACCGAGATATTGTGTTGAAAACAATATTTGGTAGTTAAGCCTCACATAAAGTGGTTCATTATTGTGGTGAAAATTAAAAAATGGAAATATCTCGACTAATATTCCAGATAAATAAAAAGTCCTCATGCAGGGGCTGCGTAAATTAAGCAGATTTCCCATGTAAAGTTTTACAATAGATAAAATTTCACGAGAGCCGAACAGTTATGGAAACGGCCTAACTAGCTTTTGGCGGAAACTCACGACTAGAACCGAAGTTAGCCGATCTCATCTCGTCCGTTATCTGCACACACTTAATAAAAATGCAAATGTCTTGGTTAATATTCAAGATAGAGAATAAATGTATATAAAAATATTTATAGTAAATTTAATTTCCAATAAGATTGATTCTATACAATTTTTTGATCCGACTATAGTAACGGAGATGTTTCAAAAATTGTCCCCTCTAAACCACCCTCCCACTGGTCCAATTTCAGCCATTAACGAACTTGATCTTTATTTTTACAAAAGAGGTTTAAATATCGATTTTGGTAACAATCAAGCAAAAATTGTGATCACTGGAGCGTTAACAGACAAATATATATATATATATATATATATATATATATATATATATATATTTATGACCTCATTTTTGTCATCTCCTGTGTAGGATCTTTTCGACATTTGAAGACATTTTTTGAAAAACGTGTCATGAGTACAACCTCAATAGCTGATTTCCCTTAAGGGAAATCTGCTAAAAGTGAAAACAACAATGTTTATTAGAAATTAAATATTCAATATGACTGGTCCTAAACATTTTTCGATAATAATAGAGATAATTTAAATTTTCTAAACTCCCCCCCCCATGTTTAAGCCATTAATGAAGTTGATCTGTAGTTATATATGAAACACTTAAATATTGAGTTTGGTAACGATCGAACAAAAGTTGTGACTTTTCTCTTATTGGAAATCTGTTGAAATGATTAAATCAATAATAACACAACATTTACTTTGTTTGGATATAAATGGCATTTACTTGATTTTACTGCTGATGTATGTCACCATAATTTCGGTAATTTGAGAAAATTTTTATTTTTTTTGACATCTTTGTTATAGCTCAAAAATGTCTTAGTTTAATAAAAAAAAAATATATATCTTAGAAATCAGAAACCTAATCTAATGTATGGAAAGGATGACTTTTTGATAGTGAGTATGCAACTAATTTTATGGGTTATAGTTATACAATGCTTATAAAGATACTAATGGTATTGAAGATATTAAACAATTATTTACCAAGGAATCCTTTAAGATTTGTTCTGCTACAACTGATGGCTGGTATAAACCTCCATTTTGACAAATTAATTTTGTTTCTTTAGGTTTCCCTTTCTCTTCTAAAGAAAATCCAGGTGTATCTGTATCTGGAGGAAAAGCTATAGTAACTTTAATATCATAGCACTGAGTCTGAAATAAAACAAACAATTAACTGAAGTGTTCAAAACAGTAAAACCACTCTTACTATTAGATCCTCATGCAAATAATTTATTTACATATTTAGTAATATAATTTAAATGCATTGTGAATTTAAATACACTGATTAGTCCTTTGAGAATGGATAACAGTTTTTGATATTTATAGCTAAATATTAAAAAATAATGCTGAACATAAATTTAAACATTAAAAGGTTAGGAGTGATTTCTGTAAAAAATAGGAACACAAGAATCCAGTAAAGTGCCCAAGTTTAAAACGTGAATATTAACCATTTAGCTGGGTAACAATAGCTCAGGAAATCAGTTTTGCACTTCTTTAATCTCCAACCCCTTAATCAATTTTGATCTAAAGGGGCAGTGCACAACTAGATGTTACAACAGTCCTAAATATGAAAATTCAACATTTGAGTTATGTAAGGCACGTATATGACACGATTGATAAGATCTTTACTTTCACTAACTTCATTTAGAACTTGCATGTTGGATTTTTTTGAGATCAACTTGTTCTGGTAATTCAGCTCCAGATCACATTTCCAAAAGTGGTTCAGTTGGACTCTCCACAAAAAGGAATATAATAGATTGGAAGCAATGGAAATGTAGATCTGGGCACTTACATTGCTTCCAATCTATTGTATTCCTTTTTGTCGAGAGTCCAACTTTGCCCCCGTAAAGCATTACACTCCATGTGATAGACTTAACAAACATCGTTTTGTATCGTTTGGTATCCCTGCTTACATGCTTATTAGTTAAAATAATCCTTTTTGCTTTGGAAGGCTTGTTTAGCAAATGCTATTCTTTTATCGGCCTAACATCTACTATCATTGTCTTCAGTAATGATGCTCCCTAGGTGACAACTCCTCAACTTTTTCAAGTATAATGTTTTGAATTCTAATATTTATCAACGGAAGAATAAGAAAGATCAAACCACTTCCACTCTTAAATACTCCTTTAGTGAAGAGTGGAGGTGGTTTCTTATCCGTTCCGTTGATGATAGACCTCCACCAGCCAGCACAAATGACATCTAATATTTATATTTCTTTGGCTTTGTTTTTCCTCTACTACCAAAATGTTTGTTTTATGTGCATTTATCTTGAGGTTAAACTGATCTAGGACATCCTTTAGGACTTTCAGCATTCTATTAATTCTACTTCGGACTTTGCCAACAGTGCAAATCTGATGCAATGAATAGATTTACCGTTAATCTGTATGCCTTTGGTTGCTTCTTCCATTTTCATTACTGCCAATGAACATATTGAAAAGATAAGGTGACAGAAGGGTCCCTCGTCTTACACTTTTCCTAATTCTAGCTTCGCCTTCAAATTCATTAATAAGGATTTGTGTACAATTTTTGTGAGTATTCCAAATTAACCTTCTGACTTTCCAAACTATTCCTATTTTACACATGCAGTCAAACATCAGTTTCCAGTTAATGATATCAAAAGCTTTTTCTAAATCTACAAATGCAACTACTCATTATTTATTAGTGTCTCTTTCTCTCCAGGATAATTGTTAGTGTCAGAATATTTTCTTTCCCTGTTCCTCTTCCAGATCGAAATCCAAATTGATCTTTATCAACATAGTGATCAATTTTATTTCTAAGCCTAGTTTTAATTATATATAACAATATTTTAGAGGTATGCGAAAGAGAAATAGTTCTGTAATAACTGAAGTTCAGTGTACTACCTTTTTTGGGTATAACGATTGTTCGACTTCTGGTTAGCTCGGCTGGAATATTTCCAATTTCATTTTTGATTACATCAAACAACTTCTTTTCACCATCAAGCTTCTTAAACAGTTCAGCTGGTATTTAATTAACCCTAATAGCTTTTTTATCATTCAAACTCTGAAGAGCGTGATTGAATTCCTGAAGGACTTCAAATGGAAGACTGTTAGCTAACTGGAAAACATCCTTTCCTCTTTATACAAAATATTTATGATGTCGGACTGAAGAATCAATTTTCCCAAATCGAGTTAATTTAATGCTAAATGTTATTTAATTTATTTTGTATTACAAAAATGTGGACACAGTTACAAAAACCTTGAAACCTGAGTAACATTTCCTACACTCCACTGTTTCATTAAACTAATAGATTTAAAAAAGAATAAAAATCAACATTTTTCAATGAATGATGGGCTAACTTAATTAAAACATGAACTAAAAAATAACCAGATAGAGAAATAACATTTGTCAATAGATGAAACACACAACTCGGAAGACAATCAGCCTTAAGAATTTTCATGGTAATACTTTTATAGGGCGGTTCCATAAGTTTGTTTGGTTTTTGTCAGTAATGCAAATTGTTTTCAAACATCTCCAGTTCTCTTTAACTTATGTGAACTTAATGATACTGTAACGTTTTCTTTTATTACCAAAACCAGTAATAAACGTTGTTAATAAGAGTTCTTATGGATTGCAAAATTAAACACTCACAAGTTTCACAGTTTTTATCACTGCAAAATTTATTTCACGATGCACAATACACTTGGTAATTATTCTTAATTACTACTCACAGTATACACTGATAGCGTCACTGTTCTTCAGATTACATAGTCCAATAATTCACTCACGGTCACTGAAGTACACCAAAAGACGGCACTGCACTGTCCTTTACTTTGCGGCACTGCACTGTCTTAAGCACGGCACTAAACTGTTACTTACAGTCACGGCACAACACTGTTCTTATAAAAACACTTTACCGCACTGCACTAAGTCGCACCGAACGCACATATGAGCACTTGAGAAGAAATCTGACTCGCTCGTGGCTGGCCGGTTCTTTATATAGGTCGTCGGCATACATCAAAGGGGAATTGGCTGGCCCTTCGATGTCTGGACTGGACGGGTCTAGAAGAGGCTCGACCCTCTGTCGGCTTCTTTGATCTATCTCACACTTCCCAAATAAGCGACTCTCTCTCTCTGAAGGATTATTCATGTATTTAATTTTCGCAACACTGCCACCCACTTAAGCCTTTTCTTCCCGAATAGGCTCAATATTGCCGGTGCCATGCTTGGCTAGTCGCTCTAGGTGTACCACTTTCATTTTAGACCTCGGATTGTGGTATTTCTGTATCCTGTAGACAACGTCGTTCAATCTCTTGATCACCTTGTAAGGTCCCTCCCAGTGCGTTTGCAATTTAGGGGATAGTCCTTTCTTGCGTTTTGAGTTGAATAGTAGAACCATTTGTCCTTCAGTGAATCCCTCCGTATTTACTGCTCGATCATACACACCATTCATCTGGTTACTGGTCAGTTTAATGCGGTCCAATATTTCATGACGGGTCGACCTTCCATTGTCTTCCTTAGCCAGAATAGTGTCACCCTTCTGCGCCGTCGACCTGGCTCCTCCTGAGCTAACATGGCTAAGTCGTATATCAATGACGCACTCCTCTTCCTCGGCTTTTGTACAATCCTTGTACTCTACGTTGCACGGCTGCCTTGACAGGACTAGGGCGTCATCGTGTTTTCTCCCTTTCCTATAAACAATAGAACAGGCTTCTGCTCGATGCGACAATTTCTGGCGTCCGTCGGTACGTAGCTCCTTTGTGGTCTTGCTCTCATGTCTGACATCCAAAGGTATTTCTGTGTTTTGCCAGATCATAATTTGCTTACCCATGTGCAGGTCAATACTGTAGGCTATAATGAAGTCAACACCGATGATCACTTCATCCATTATGTCAGCAACAACAAAGACATGTTCAGTACTGATGTTGGCGATAGTCACTCTTATCTTGGCTCTTCCGTAGACTGTGGCTGACTCCCCTGTAGCAGTTCGCAGTCGTACGTTCTCCAACGGTTCCACTGCCCCTTTTACCAAATCAGGCCGAATGATGGAGTGTGTCGCTCCCGTGTCCATGGTGAGGACCATCGGTTTTAGGAGCTAGTTCTTGCCCCTCAGTGCGAGCTCGTTCTAGTTTTACATTGGCTCTTGAGATTTCGACGTTAGTCGCCCGTTTGTTGTCCCTCCATGGCGAAATAGATCTCGACCTTTTGGACCTTTGGCGCTTTACAATTACGGTGAAAGTGGCCAACCTCACCACAGTTGAAGCATTTGGCACGATCTATTCATTTGCTCCTCCAGTACTTGCTTGACCACATCTTCTATGTCACTCCTTGAGATTTGAACGTTATTCGACCGATAGTGGTCTCTCCATGTTGTAAAAGATCTCAACCATTTCTTAGGTGCTTTACTGTTACGCTGGAAATGGCCAACCATGCTGCAGTTGAAGCATTCGGTGCGTGATCTATTCCTTTGCTCCTCCAGTATTCGTTTCACCACTGCTTATATGTCACTCCTTTTGTCGCCGTCACTCCGTGTTTCAGCAACAAGACGTCGCACATTGTAAACTTGCGACTTTGAAATGACTTTAGCAGTCTCCTGGGCCAGCACATAAGAGACAGTTTCAGCAAAGGATGATTTCTGCATACCTCAAATTTAACATCTGGATTTCGAATACCATTCACAAATGCTTCAATCTTGAACTGATCTAGGAACGGATGATTTTCACCTGGGTATGTCAGATGGACCAGACGTTCGATTTCCATGGCAAAATCTTGGAGCGTCTCATTTGGTTTTTGCACTCTGCCCCGTAACTCCATCCTGTACAGTTCTCGCTTATGCTCACCGCCAAACTTGCACTGTAAGGTCACCATAATGTCCTCATAATTATTTCTGCAAGCGGCCGGTAAACTCTCCCGGATTTCTGCAGCAGTTCCCTTCAGTGCCGAAATCTATTCTGTCACTTTCTCTTCATTATTCCATCCGTTTCTACTGGCCACCGTCTCAAATTGAAATTTAAAAACATTAAATGGCACATTACCGTCAAAAGTTGGGGTCTCTATCTTGCTGGAATGTTCTGAAATGAGCCTCACCGGACCCTCTTGAACATGTAGATTATCCATTTGGAATTGTTGCTCACGTATTTCATCGTCTACCTTCTTTCCTAGATTGGACACTTTCTCTTCAACATTATTCAGTTTTTCATCAAACCCGCTTACTCTCTCCTCAATGACTTCTACTCGTTTGCCCAATACCTCTGATATTTCGTGGAGTTTAAGATTTGTCTTTCTGGAAGCTTCCTGAAGTTCCTCAAGTTTCTCGCAATTAGCTCTAGAAGCTTCCCGAAATTTTTCTTCTAACCTCTCGCAATTAGCTCTAGATGCTTCTTCTAATCTTTCGTAATTAGCTCTAGAAGTTTCTTGAAATTCTTGTCTTACTTCCGCTAAGATTTTCTCGCTGTTACTTTTAGAAGCTTCCAAGAGTTTTTGGTTATTTTCCATCATAGCAGCTAAAATTGCATTTAAGTCCTAACTGCTGCTTGAGATAGGAGTACTTACAGCAATGTCTTCTTTATCGTCAAGCTCGTGTGTACTTATATAGATTCCTTGTCTTTGGAATTCATCTATCAACCGCCTTTGTAGTTCCGGCTTATTTCCTGTTGCTGGCAGATCCAGTTTAGCCAGCTCCTTCTTCAGATGTTCTACTTTTAGTTCTTCAAACTTCATTTTTGTTGATTTTAATTTTGCAATCCCACTTCTGACACCAGTTGTTACGTTTTCTTTTATTACCAAAACCAGTAATAAACGTTGTTAATAAGAGTTCTTTTGGATTGCAAAATTAAACACTCTCAAGTTTCACAGTTTTTATCACTGCACAATACACTTGGTTATTATTCTTAATCTGACTTGCTCGTGGCTGGCCGGTTCTTTATATAGGTCGTCGGCATACATCAAAGGGGAATAGGCTGGCCCTTCGACGTCTGGAATGGACGGATCTAGTAGGGGCTGTGTCGGCTTCTTTGATCTATCTCACACTTCCCAAATATGCATCTCTCTCTCTGAAGGATTATTCATGTATTTAATTTTCGCAACAATACTTATCAGAAAGGTCAAAGTCCACTCTTCGAATCTATACAATGTTTGGTTTTATGGGAATTAGTTTTGTTTGTGATACAACTTAGTGAACATGTCAAAGAACTAGTTTTGTTTGTGGTACAACTTAGTGAACATGTCAGAGAACAAAGTGCATTTCTGGCACATTTCGCTTTTCTATTTCAAAAAAGGAAATCAAGCTGCCGAGTATGGTGGAAGATATATGGTGTGCATGGTGACAAAGCCATGCACAGCACAGAAATGATTTGCCAAGTTTTGTTCTGGAGATATGAGTTTTGGATGATTCACTCTGTAGCAGTCGGCCAACAGAGGTTGATTCGAGTGATATTAAGTCACTAATCGAGCAAAATCCATTGCTACATGTATGAGAAACTGCAGAAACAATAGAATAGGTTTAGGGACCATTCATAAGCATTTAAAACACCTTAGCTAGGCGACCCACCTCTATGTTTGGGTGCCACGTAAACTGACTTAGGCAAACCACATATCCTGTCTTCCTGAACAAGGATGAAAGAGACCAGTTTCTCAAACGTTAGTCATGGGCGATGAAAAGTTAATTATTTATGAAAATGAAGTGAGTAGGAGATCATGGACAACTGCTGGTGAACTGCCAAATGATACCCAGAAGGCTAGCCAACAACCAAAAAAGATTTTGCAGTCCATATGTTGGGATTATCATGGTCTACTGTCTTACGAGCTACTTCCTCAAAGAAAAATGATAGATTTGAAGGTTTACTTCACACAGCTAATGAAATTGGACCAAGCATCTGGTCAATAGCAAAGGTGTTGTTTTTCACCACAACAATGTGAGACCCTACTCCACAATAATCACAGCAAAAATTAAGAAAACTTGGCTGGGATGTTTTGCCCCACTCACTGTATTCTCCGGACCCCTTCATCGGGCTAGCAACTGTTCTGGTCCCTCCAAAACAGCCTCAACAGGAAATCTTTTGTTAATGAGAGAGATATGAAAACGTATCACAATGAATTTTTCACTTCTAAGCCCCAGATGTTTTATGAGAGCGGAATTATGAAGCTGTTGGAAAGATGCCAAGAGGCCATCGATAAAAATTATGAATAAATTATTGACTAATATTTGTTTTTTGTTTTAATAAAATTGTATCATTTCACGCTCCAGAAACGGAACAAACTTATGGAACCACCCTATATCATGATTTTGAATAAAATACTTCTGAAACTTAACAGAGTAATTAAAAAGCCTAAGGAAATCAAATTCAAATGAACGAGTGTGTTTTGATGTATGTAACATTAAATATAGTATATTGAAGAAACAAACAAGTCATATATACAGCTGAGATAAAGAAATTTCAAATAAATTTTTAAAGATGTACCTCCATATTTAAAGCCTCTGCAAACCCTCGAAGAGCAAACTTTGAACCACTGTAGGCTGATAATCCATAAATGCCGAGTAAACCAGCAACAGACGATATAAAAACAATTCGCCCATCCGCTCGTGATTTCATTCCTTCCACTACAGCTTTTGTCATCAAAACACTTCCCATGTAATTCAAATCACACAAACGCTAAAAAAAAAAAAAATGAAGATAATGTTACATAAATAATGAAAGGTACTTTACAAAGCTTTCAAGCAAAAACATATTATAGTTAATAAATAGTTATTATATGGCTAGAATCCACCTAGTCGTATTTCTAACCTCCACCGTAACAGTGGGAGGAAAATGAGTGAAAAAAATGGCTTCTGCATGCTAATACTGTTTGTTAGTTAATGCAGACTAAAAACTGTGAAGATAGGTTCCCCTAAGTATCTCCACAGTAGGTACTTGCCTAGATATTGAAGCCCTTTATTAGGAACATGTCTTATGTGACGAATTCCTGTCTTCTGGTTGAGATTCTCAAGGATGATGTGCTCACAGCTTGGTCACACGGAAAAAATGGGCCGCTTCCCTATCTAGAACTTTTGAACAACTGGCACCCAGGAAACAAGTTTACAATGGAGAAGGAGGTTGAAGGCAGACTCCTAATCATAAAACAGGGCAATGGTGAGCTGACACACAGCTCAAAGCCATGGGACATTATGCTCATGTGAACTCCAACCACTATATGGGCCAGAAGGAAGGGGTGGCAAAATGGCTCCGTTTATGTGGGCCAAACCAGGAAGAAGGAGGGCAGTATGGCTCAGTACACGGCCAACTAAAAGTACGGATAAACGCTGGCTTATGTGGAGGCCTTATTCTTTTTGACTAGGCTGATTGCAGTAGGAGAATAGGAGGAGGAGGCTGGTATGGGAGGAAGTGGAGATCTACAAGAGATAAAGGAATTTTAAAAAGTAGGATGGATCCCTCACCAGTGAGGAGACCTATACTAGCCCCTAGGAGTGCTTACAGCTCTGAACAACATGAAGCACAGAGCCAGCTGGCTAGAGGACACCCATCGACCAAATGTAGACTATATAAGGACAGCTATATAGGATTTGATGAACCTGGCATTTGGAGCTACCACGAACTACAAAAAAAAAGACTGTGAAAAAGCTGAGTGTAAAAAAAAGTGAAATACATGACAACACTGGAGTTCTGCTGTACTTAAGAATGAGAATGAGTTCCATGGGATGGAGTTTCAAATAGCATATAAAATCATTTTAACAAACTACTTACTGATCTAAAATTGAAAAATGTCAATTAATAAAAAACAGGTTAACTAACAACTTTTGATAAAACAGAAAACAAAATAAATACCACTCAGTCTTTTGCTGTCAAGTATAGCGAAGAGCAGCTTGCCAAGAGATAAACAAGTTGTCAAAAATAAAGATATTACAAGCTTCTGAAAAATAAAGATCTTATGACTGCAAACCACACTTCATAACAGAAAAAGTTTGAAAAAAAAAAAAAAAGGTAATTAAGATCTGTTTAAAAAAATAGTTAAGCTGTCCATCACTGGGAAGTTAATCAAGCAAAGATTTCTGAAATTTACCTTAATATCTGAAGCAGAAAGATCTTCAAGCTTTCCACATACAGCTGTTCCGGCACAGTTCACTAACATGTAGACTGGGCCACACTCCTGTTCAATTAATAGAACTGCTTTTTCTATTTCCTCATAGGGACCACTGATATCCACTGAAATGTATACAATCCATTACATCTATCAATGAATAAAGTTCAATCTGAAAAACCTATAAGAGATTAAACATCTCACATGAAACTGTAAACACTCTCTGAGTGGAATAAATGCAATGCTGAAGAATCTCTTGTTTTGCTTGGTTAAGTTTTGATTCATCTCTAGCAATGAGACTTACATTGGCCCCTCTTTTTATTGCTTCCAATGCTAAACTTTTTCCTATACCACTTGACCCTCCAGTGATCTAAGGAAGTCATTTGAATAAGAATTACATAAAAATAAAGAGTACAGACATTAAGTAAAAAGCTACTACAGAATATTACCACTACATGCTTATTTCGTAAGCTTGCACTGGCTAACTTTTTATAGCGATATCTTTCAAAAATAAAAATAAATAAATTAATAAGTAAGACAACTCCAAAAAAAGTGACTTCGACATCTAATTCTATGAAATTCATGTTGTTTTTAATTTAAAGGAAGAGATGATGATGAGAAAATTGATGATGGTAAATTATTAATATAGGAATAACGAAGTATTCGCAGATAAGAAAGTTTCATTGATTCATGGGCGTTAATCAGTGAATAACACTGTAAACATGACTAGAGACATCAGCCTGACAGCGGTAGAAACCTCCACCATTGTTATATTCATATAAGCGAGCAAAGACAAGGAGAAAAGAATACTTACAGTCTGCCAGCTTCCTCTTCTACTTTATTTAAATATATATTTTCTCAGGCCAAATAATAATAATAGTAGAAGTACAACTGTGTCAAATGCTATCTGAACTAGCAGCTATTGACGAATCTTCGATTAGTTGATGTTTCTTATAATGGTTGTTTTCAATGGGGTAGGTATAGTCCAGTCATTTGGTTAAAAACAAGGTTCAACCTCGGGATGAAAGATAATAAGCTGAAAACTCGTATTGGTCTTTATTTTGGCACTCTTAAGTGTTGTACATAAAATTTCGTATACGCGTCTTAAGATATTCAAGGTCAAAAGTAAATAAATCTTCTTTTTTTGTAAATATCTCGTTTCCTATGGCTTTAATGCTATTTAATATTATTATATTGTACAAATTGTAGAGAATAAAAGTTTCTTAAGCTTCAAACGGTTTAAGCAGTTTTCCCTTAAGAGAAATCAGCTATTGAGGCTTACTCATGACGCGACTTTCGAAATCTTTCTTCAAACGTCCATCGATCCTACCTAGGAGAATACGAAAAAGTCAGTCACGCAAGGGCTGCGTAAAATAAGCAGATTTCCGACGTCAAGGTTTAATATAGAGAAATCTGCCTAATAACAACAGGAGTAGTAAGAAATCGCTAAACCTATTCATGAGGGACGAACAGTTACGGAAACGACCGCCCTAGCTCTCGGCAAAAAGTCCCGAACATAGACGACTCCTGCCGACCACACACACAATACAAATGCAAATATCTCGTTTAATATTCAAGATACAGAATAAATGTATAGAACAATATTTATAGTAAATTTAATTTGCAATACGATTGGTCCTATACACTTTTTCGATCCGACTTATAGTAACGGAGATATTTCGAATTTTCGAAAATCCCCCCCCTCCCGATTTCGGCCATTAACGAACTTGATCTGTCTTTTTGCATAAAACGTTTAAGTATCGAGTTTGGTAACGATCAAACAAAAATTGCGACCGCTAGAGCGTTAACAGTGACCTCATTTTCGTCATCTCCTGGGTAGGATCGATGGACATTTGAAGAAAATTTTCGGAAATCGCGTCATGAGTACGACCTCAATACGACTAAAATGAGGTCCGTTCAAAACTGTGTGTGTGTCTATATATATATATATATATATATATATATATATATATATATATATATATATATATATTTGTCTGTCTGAGTTTTGGTCAGTTCAGTTCAATCGTCAGTGCCCAATAAAATTGTTGACTCCCATTTTAGTTTTTGCGTTTATCTCATTTATAATTCGTTATATGGCATATGAATGAGAATATAACAAAAGTCCGTCACGCAGGGGCTGCGTAAACTACTTATACATAGGTATACGACAAAACTGTGTACAATAAAAGTTACTTTAAAGAACAAAATAATCAACTTCTGTTATGCACATATCGCTCATTTGCTGCAACAACGACATAACTCAAAAATTGTCGGTTTTGAGTTATGTCTGTTGAAATAATTGTTATCCATTGTGCTTTTCACTGGTAGAAAGTTACATCTATGCTTCGTTCGCATGCCGAAAGAGAGCAGGTTATGTCACTGTTGTTTCTTATTACATCGCCATTTGTGTTTGTATCAATACCGGCACATCTCAGTTGTGTTATGAACGTTGGAAGGTTAACTTCGTTTAAGTTATATCAAGAACGGCATATTTTTCTTTATTACGATATTGTAATAAAGGTAAGCACTTGATTAATGTTCTATTATTTCGTCTAGAATGTATTATTTCAACTTGTGACGTTCTTTGTGATAAACGCTGTTTGCATTTCATTAGTTCCATTGTCTGTTATGCCGGTCTTGCAGCAAAAATTTTACCTATACTTGTAGTATTTTCAGTTATGACGTTATTACTTATAAACGTTTTGCCTAAACCTTGACTCCGCTGTATAGTAATTGACAATATGACATTCTTGCATTAACTTTACTTTTCCAAAGTCAGATTCTTTTCCCATCATTCTTACTTAAGTCATTCTTGCTGCACACATTCTAATCGGTGTTGTCTTTGTTACGTCAATGATACATTTTTTTTTTAAATTCTAGCTTATTCATAGTGTCCATCCAATGAAGATTCATCTGAACATTGTGACGACGAAATAAATGACCAGACTTAAGTGCCAAATATCTCCTCTGGGAGCAACAGTGAAAACGATAATGCAGATGAACAATGGCAAAATATTAATTCAAATATTACCAAGAAAGTGCCAACAACCATTAGCGACCTGCTCTCTCAACCGAGCATTATAAGTGACTTTTTGGCTGTTGAATGTTCACGTTCAGAATCCCATGATGTTTCTATTTTGTCAAGCCCTGTAAAAAAGGGTTCCAAACGCAAACGTGATGAAAAAAACTGGAAAAGGAATGTACTGAAAAAATTGAGGAACACTGGAAAGGCTTACAACAAGCATACAGAAAGCAAAGCAATTCGAGTGCCAAGAAAGGTGGAAGCTACCCTGTGGAGAAAAGTACAAGTTACAATGTTCAATGAACTTGAAAGGAATGAGCTTTTTTCATCCTATTGGAACTTGGGCGATATTGAAAAACAGAGACAATTCATAGCAAACTCCATGGAAGCAGTCAATCCCAGATACCGCTATATCCGGATGGGAGGTAGTAGGAGCAAACAAAACAACAACAACGCATTTTATTTTCGTCAAAACAACCAAAGGATTCGAGTATGTAAATTGTTCTTCAAAAACACCTTGGACATAAATGACCGGCCAATTCGAACTGTAATGGAAAAGCAAAACAAACTTGCAAATGTCCTTTAGGAACCTGACAAACGAGGAAAACACGGCAAGCAAAAATCATTGGATCCGTTAATAAGGCAAGGAATAAGGCAGCACATCGATTCAATACCTACATACATTTCCTTTTTTGTTCCAAAGAAAGATCTGTGTGAAACCTGCTTGGATTATGAAAATGCAGATGAAAAGGAAAAGCCAAGTCTTAAAGAAAAATATGACCAACATCAAATCGAGAAAAAACTTTCAAGACAGTAGAAAATGCTGGATAAAGAAAATGCAAATGCAGTGGTTGTAGTTTATGACCTTCAAGCAGTTTTGCAATTGCCTAAAGGAAACGTTTCTTTATTCTATTACAAATCAAAACTGAACGTTTTTAATTTTACTATGTATAACTTAAAAAATAATTCCTGCGAATGTTATGTGTGGGATGAAGGAAACGGCCATCGTGGAGTCAATGAGTTAGGCAGTTGCGTTCTTCATTATCTACAGAAGATTGCTGCCACCAACAAAGATACAGATGTGATATTTTATTCAGATAATTGTGCGGGGCAGCAAAAAAATAAATTCATGATTTCACTGTATTTATATGCCACAAGTCGGTTAGGCCTGAAATCAATTAGGCATAAATTTTTGGTGAAAGGCCACACGCAGAATGAAGGGGATTCGGCTCATTCGTTAATAGAAAGGATGGTAAAGCGTGTTACCAAGAGTGGGCCAATGTATACACCGGACTCCTTTGTCTCCGCTAAGGAAAAACGGAGAGCCTTTCCACGCTAATGAATTTTGTTACAACGACTTATCCGACTTGAAAGGTCTTGCTGGAGACTTTGGTCCTCTGAATATGAAAACATTTAAAGTATCAGAAGCTCGTGTACTGAAGGTGGAAAGACATTCACCTTGGTCTGTTTTCTATAAATATTCCTACAATGATGACTTTCAGGAGGCTGTGATAATCAAGAATAAAAGGAAAACCAGCAATTTAAATTTAACGTTGTCACCGGCATTCAATTCAAGACCTGGAATTTCTCAAAGCAAAAAAACCGACCTTCTTGATTTGGTGCGTAGAAATGTCATACCTGGGTTTTATAAACCATTCTATGAAAATTTGTAACTGAGAAAATGACTGAACTATTTACCTGATTGTGATAAAATCTATGAGATTGTGATAAAAAGTCTGAATTATGATATTATTTGATAGTGATAAAATAACCATATTGTGGTAAAACCTAAATGTGATTTAAAAAAAAAAGATTTAGGTTGTAGATAAAATGTGCTACTTATAGTTTACTTTCGTTTTCTCACTTACCAATGTTATTTTAATTTTTTTTTGTACCTTTGGGTATTATTTGTGACTTATTTTTTGCAAAATAAAATAAATCTTGATTTTTAATGAAGTTGTTTTGATAAACCCAAAATATCTGTTAATTGACTAATTGACACAACTGGCAACTGAAAAAACATTAACCATTATTGCATTACTTATAGAAGAAGAACGACATATTTAATCTTGTGACGCTCTAAGTCATCAATTATTCCTGCAAGAAGGTCATAATCCAAAATGAATGCAGTTTTAATTATTACAGAAATATTCCATTATAGCAAATACCTCCTATGATACATTTTCTATTACTTTATTATTATTATTATTTTTTAACGTCCACTTTTTGCAACTTAGGCTAATCGGGACGGGTTATCTACAGGTTACCACCCTTTTCTAGCCAGGGTGGGATTTTAGGACGTTATTTAATGAATTTCGTCACTAAATAATTTCCCTTCCCCAGGCGAGAATCGAACTCGTCACTCTAGGTTTACCATGTGAGATAAAGGTCAACGCTTTAACTCGCATGGCTAACCTGAGCCCCTTCTATTACTTTAGAATCATATCTTTCAAAAGAATAAGCAAAGTTATTATATTTGAATGTAAACAAGAAGAAATATATAACATAATGTTTAAATTGTGCATATTGAAAAATCACTGATTTTGAGTTATGTCGCTGTTGCAGCAAATGAGCGATATGTATTTGAGGAGGCGAAATATCGCGATTTTAGTCGACTTCCCTTAAGGGAAATCAGCTATTGAAGTCGTACTCATGGCGCGATTTTCGAAAATCTTCTTCAAATATATATATATATATATATATATATATATATATATATATATAGGTACTTGTGTATTATATCCACCACATTTTAGTTACACTAGTTCCACGCTAGAATGCGCTACTCAAGGCGCTATTGAAGTGCGACGCTAGCTCTCCCAGGCTAATGAGGTTATCTTTTGTCATAGTCGTGTTTGCTGTTTAGAGTTTCTTAGTCCTTTAAAAATGCCTCTTTGGGATTTGCCAACGACTGAAGAAGACGCTGTTAAATATTTACATGAGGAATATTTTGGCTATCAGAAGAAAGTGTTCTAAATCACATTATATGAAACTTTATAGTGGAAAAAAAAGTCTTTTTTTGAAGTGTAATGTAAGAAAGTGTGGTGAGCAAGTCGGCGTTCGGATTGGCACTTGGTTCGAAGGAAGTAAAATTCCATTTTGTAATGCATTGAAGTTCATTTACTGCTGGTGCGAAGAATTGACATCTGTCAATTTTTGCAAAAAAAAACTCAAAATTTCCAATAAGACTGCTATTGATTGGAACAGTTACATGAGGGAGTTGTGTTCTTAGATATGAAGAACAGTATTTCCACACATTTCCCGCCTAAAAGTGAATAAAATGTTTTATTTTTAAAAATTGTGTTTTCTTTTATTTATCATTATAATCCCGTAGAAGGTTATAAGGTAAGTATAACCTCCCTTGCGGGCAAGGAATCGTACTACTTAAAACAGTACCGCACTCTAGCGTGGAACTAAAATGTGGTGGATATAATACACAAGTACCTATATATATATCTGTTATCTTGACCAAACTCGATATTTAATCGTTTTATGTAAAAAGAAAGGGTACTTGTGTATTATATCCACCACATTTTAGTTCCACTAGTTCCACGCTAGAATGCGCTACTGAAGTGCGACGCTAGCTCTCCCAGGCTAATGAGGTTATCTTTTGTCATAGTTGCGGTTGCTGTTTAATTGCGTTTGCTGTTTATTGTTTCTTAATCCTTTAAAAATGCCTCTTTGGGATTTGCCAACGACTGAAGAAGACGCTGTTAAATATTTACAGGAGAGGAATATTTTTATATCACAAGAAAGTGTTCTAAATCACATTGTATGAAACTTTATAGTGGAAAAAAAAAGTCTTTTTTGGAAGTGTAATGTAAGAAAGTGTGGTGAGCAAGTCGGCGTTCAGATTTGCACTTGATTCGAAGGAAGTAAAATTCCATTTTGTAATGCATTGAAGTTCATTTACTCCTGGTGCGAAGAATTGACATCTGTCAATTTTTACAAAAAACAACTCAAAGCACCATGGGAAAGGAAATAGAGACTCATTTCAATGCATTTTAAATTGTATTTCCACACATTTCCCGCCTAAATGTGAATAAAATGTTTTATTTTTAAAAATTGTGTTTTCTTTTATTTATCGTTATAATTCCGTAGAAGGTTATAAGGTAAGTATAACCTCCCTTGCGGGCAATGAATCGTACTACTTAAAACAGTAGCGCACTCTAGCGTGGAACTAAAATGTGGTGGATATAATACACAAGTACCAAAGAAAGATCAAGTTCGTTAATGGCTGAAATCGTATCAGTGGGAGGGGGGGGGGTTAGAGGTAAGGATTTCAGAAAATTCCAAATCTCTCCGTTACTATACGTCGGATCGGAAAATTGAATAGAAACAATATTATTGCACTATACATATCTTTATACACATTTATTATCTATCTTGAATATTAACCGAGAGATTTGCATGGTCCACCTTTCAGCAAACCCACACTTTTATTCATGTTACAAAAACAATACTCAGTTATACAATAAACCACATTATTCGAAGCTTAAATACCAAATATTGTTTTCAAGAGAACTTTCTTATACGAGATACATGCAAATATGTTCTTGTGCCCCCCCCCCCCGTCTTAAATTCTTGGACTACTAAAATTTGATTGATTGAGATAAAAATTGTTTTGATTCATTATAAATTACAGTACTAGATATAGTAAATAGTTTTCAATAATATTAATATGCTATATTCTGATATGTTTCAGTTATAGTTTTTCATTCCTGTGAGCTGATGGCTGGCCTGTTTGTTTACATTTCAGACGCTTCCCGCCGGAAAGAGAAAGGAAAGATTTCTAATTACCGTTTGTATTTATTCACTTAATATTCACGGTGGTGTTGTGTGAGCAGTATGTAGGTTTATCTGGTTTATCTATTATTAAACTCCGCGAGGGAAATCTGCTTAGTTTACGCAGCCCTTGCGTGACCGACTTTTTTGTTCATGGATTACTAAAATTTAAGTGATTGAGATAAAACTGATTCTGATTCATTACAAATTACAGCCCTTGCTTTACTAATTTGTTTTCAATAAAATTAATATGTTATATTTTGTTAATTGTTTGTCTTTCCGGTCTATCTATCTATTCAGCGCTACGATGTTGGCTGGCCTGTTTGTTTACATTTCAGCCGCTTTCTGTTGTAGAGATTATTAACTTGTATTGTAAATTGACAAAGATTTCTCATTACCGTTTGTATTTATTCACTTAACATTCAAGGTGGTGTTACCTGTATGTATATTTACCTATTGTAAACCTCCGCATGGGAAATCTGCTTAGTTTTCGCAGCCCGTGCGGGTAAAATAATGTTCAACATTTTTTTAAAAGTAAATAAATCATCTATGTAGCCTTTTTAAAACTGACCTCTAATTTCTAAACCCATGACTGATCATTTTTACATTTGAAGATAATTTTTAACACAAAAAAGTAAGTCAGTTAGTGGTATGTATTAGAAGATATACATATTTCTTACGTAAAACTCTTTTTACAAATCTTTCATATTACTACTTCTACATTTATTGAAGTTTTTTACATAACAATTATTCAATACCTTCCTAGTGCAGTATTTGAAATAGAGGACGTTGAACGCCCAGCGCTTAGCTATCAATAGGGGGGGGGGGGTCTAGCAACCTTTTAGCAGATTTCCCTCAAGGGAAATCAGCTATTGAGGTTGTACTCATGATGGAATTTTCGAATTTTTTCTTCAAATGTCCATCGATCCTACCTAGGAGATGACGAAAATGAGGTCCGTTCAAAACTGTATATATCTATATATATATAAAATTGTAACCTCTGTCTGTACATTGATTTTTTTCGCGAAATTTCACGATAACTTTTCGTTTCACATGTCATAGACACCATAACTGCATTTTGTTTCTTTGGTGTCTGTTTGTTTGTTTGTTACCTTTTCACGCATAAACGGCTGAACCGAATTTTATGAAACTTGGTATGTATATTACTACTAGCCCAACTTAGACTTTAGGCTATACTAATATTCTCTAAGACGAACAGGAGTGGGGGTTATAAGGGAGGCCTGAAATTAAAAATAGCGATATTTCGTTTCCTATTGTTTTTTCGGCAAATATGCACATAACAAAAGTTATTTATTTTATTATTTAGAGTAACTTGTATTATGTACACTTTCGTCGTATACCTAAATATAAATGAGTTATACGCTAAAAATTATAGCGGGAGTCATCAATTTTATTTGGCACAAAAGAATCAACCGAACTAAATAAAACTCGGTACGTGTATTAGGACTAAGGTCTTTATTATAACAAGCCGTACCAACATTTCTAGGGACGGGCAGGAGTGGGGGGTTGTAAGGGAGGCCAGAAAATAAATATAGCGGTATTTCGTTTCCTATTGTTTTTTTGGCAAATATAAGCATCACAAAAGTTGTTTATTTTGTTATTTAGAGTAACTTTTGTTATATACACTTTTTTCGTATACCAAATTATAAACGAGATATACGCTAAAACCTATAGCGGGAGTCCACAATTTTATTTGGCACTAAAGACTCAACCGAATTAAACCAAACTCGGTATGTGAATTAGTACTAACGCCTTCATTATAACAAGCTATACTAACATTTCTAGGGACGGGCAGGAGTGGGGGTTATAAGGAAGGCCTGAAATTAATAATAGCGTTATTTCGTTATCTATTCGTTTTTCGGCAAATATGAACATAACATAAGTTGTTTATTTTGTTATTTAGAGTAACTTTTGTCATATTCATTTTTGTCTTTTAACAAAGTATAAACGAGATATACACTATAAACTAAAGCGGGAATAACTGAAATCTATGCATAATGCACAAGAGACGGGAAATATGACAATTTGGAGGACAGTGAACACTTACATAAAAAATTAATTTTATTATTAACAAATGCAAACAACGGGTATTAACCCTAAACACTGGGACGGGTAAATGTCAAAATATTTGCAAATTAAAGCCTTGCCAAAAAAATACCATCACCATTCAGCCTCAAATCAATTCCCGGGCGAAGCCGGGTATCTGAGCTAGTATATATATATATATATATATATATATATATATATATATATATATATATATATATATCAATCTATCTATCTATCTATATATTTGTCTGTTACCGCTCTAGCAGTCGCAATCTTTGTGTAATCGTTACCAAACTCGATATTTAGTCGTTTTATGTAAAAAGAAAGATCAAGGCCGTTAACGGCTGAAATCGGACCAGGGGGAGGGGGGGTTTAGAGGGGGAGAATTTTGAAAATTCGAAATATCTCCGTTACTATAAGTCGGATCGAAAATGTGTACAGAACCAATCTTATTGTAAATAAAATGTACTATAAATATTGATATATACATTTATTCCCTATCTTGAATATTAACCGAGATATTTGCATTTGTAATCTGTGTATGGTCGGCAAGAACCGGCTATGTTCGGACTTTCGCCGAGATCTCTGGCGGCCGCTTCCGTAACTATTCGTCCCTCGTGAATCGGTTTAGAGGTTTCTTACTACTTCAGTTGTTATTAGGCAGATTTCTCTATTGTAAAACTTCCCGTGGGAAATCTGCTTAGTTTACGCAACTCCTGCGTGACGGATTTTTTAATCAACAAGCCATTTCAATTTTTTTGGCAGGCCCCACATAAAGTAACACTTATTAGTAATTTACTAAACATTATTTATAATAAACTAGCGGACCCGGCATACTTTGTCCTGCATGATATGTCAAGCGATTAGGATATTAAATTTATTAATAGTATGTTTAAAACAAAAACTGTTTTTAATAACTCGAAAAACAACTTTTGTTATGTGCACGTTTGCCTAAAATAAATAGAAAATGAAATATCGCGAATATTTTATTCAGGCGAACCTAAAAAATTTAATATAGCTTAGGGGGTTATAAGGGATGCCAGAAATCATTGAACTTTTACGTCTTGATAATACGTAAGCATGTGGAATATCTGCTGAGTTAATGCAGCCACTGCGTAACAGACTTTTATGTTTAGAAATTGTGGATATATGTTTAGACTAGTTCAGATACCCGGCTTCGCCCGGGAATTGATTTGAGGCTGAATGGTGGTGGTATTTTTTTTGGCAAGGCTTTACTTTGCACAATATTTTGACATTTACCCGTCCCAGTGTTTAGGGTTAATTTCCGTCGTTTCTGTGGATTTGTTAATAATAAAATTAATTTTTTATGTAAGACTTCACTGTCCTCCATATTGTCATATTTCCCGTCTCCTGTGCATTATGCATAGATTTCAGTTATTAAGGACAAAATATTAACATAGATTTGAATTAATTTTTCCAGGTGAGGTACCTCATAGTTCAAATTGGAATGAATTGTTGAGCAAATTTCTCTAAATAACAAAATAAACAACTTTTGTTATGTGCATATTTGCCGAAACCCCAATAGGAAACGAAACATCACTATTTTTAATTTCAGGCCTCCCTTATAACCCCCACTCCTGCCCGTCCCTAGAAATGTTAGTATGGCTTATTATAAGGAAGGTGTTAGTGCTAATACACATAACGAGTGTTTTATTTAGTTCGGTTGAGTCTTTTGTGCCAAATAAAATTGTTGTCTCCCGCTATAGTTTTTAGCGTATAACTCATTTATACTTCCGTATACGGCAAAAGTGCATATAACAAAAGTTACTCTAAATAACAAAATAAACAACTTTTGTTATGTTCATATTTGCCGAAACCCCAATAGGAAACGAAATATCACTATTTTTAATTTCAGGCCTCCCTTATAACCCCCACTCCTGCCCGTCGCTAGAAATGTTAGTATGGCTTATTATAAGGAAGGCGTTAGTACTAAATCACATACCGAGTTTGGTTTAGTTCGGTTCAGTTTTTGTGCCAAATAAAATTGTTGACTTCCGCAGTAGTTTTTAACATATAACTCATTTATACTTAGGTATACGACAAAAGTGCATATAACAAAAGTTACTCCAAATAACAAAATAAACAACTTTTGTTATGTGCATAATTGCCGAAAATGCAATAGGAAACGAAATATTGCTATTTTTAATTTCAGCTCTCCCTTCTAACCCCCACTCCTGTTCGTCTTAGAGAATATTAACATAGCCTAAAGTCTAAGTTGGGTTAGTAGTAATGTACATACCAAGTTTCATAAAATTTGGTTCAGCCGTTTATGCGTGAAAAGGTAACAAACAAACAGACACGAAAGAAATAAAATGGAGTTATGGTGTCTATGACACGTGAAACGAAAAGTTATCGAAAAAAATCAATGTACAGACAGAGGTTACAATTTTATATATATATATATATATATATATATATATATATATATATATATATAGAGAGAGAGAGAGAGAGAGAGAGAGAGAGAGAGAGATAGATGAGATCAGTAGTGTGTCATACCAGAACGTGGAAAATCTGCCTAGTTTACAAAGCCCTTGCGTGATGAACCTTTGTAGTGAGGGTTAGATTTCGGATTTTATTTAGTGAGTCTGTCTATTGCCCCTGTGGGAATAAAAGTCATGATTTTAGGTTAACCAGGTAAAATTTCCCCCCAAGCAAATTGAGATGAGAAGATATTTCAAAATGATTCCATCGCTGGGGCTTAATTCTCATTGCCTTGATTACACCAGAATCAAAGTCATGATTCAACAAACATAAAGGGTCAAGGCCTTCTGGCTTTGGCAGGAGGTGAAGTGGTCAAGAGTGATGTCATTACAGAACAAAGATAGTTTTTTTGTTATTCAATTGCTACTTAATTACCTCACTATGCTGAGTGGGGTACCAAGAGATTGAATAGAAGCCCAACCACAAAGCTTGGTGACAGCACATCTAAACCCAATTTTGAATGAAATCCTGGGATTTAAACGTGTTACCTCTAGAATGAATATCAGACACTTTAACCACTGGACCACTCCCGCTTCCTTGAGAATACATTTACATAAAAAATACTGAATTTTATTTTTAGACTAATATTCTTCAGAACATAATGCCAAGGTCATAATTAATTTTTAGGCATTCTATAGCCGAAATGAATATGATCAAAAAATTATAGTCTCCAAATAAAAATATTCAGACAACAAAAATAACATAAAAGACATTGGCAAGGAAAGAAAAATATTTATTATAAAGATAACAAAAATATTAACTTCTATTTAAGTGCTTTCACAATTTTTCAATACCTTTAAAGCCCTTTCCTTTACAAATCATATAAAACAGATCCACTCAAAACTTAAATAATACTTTTCCACTAACGAAAGCCAATGAATGAAATATTCAGAAACCTTAAATGATCATGAATAATAATGAATTAAGTAATTTTCAATAATACTGGACTAAATTACCAGTGTTTATTAAAACATTTATTACCTTTTTAAAAATAGGAAAAAATCCATATTTTCCTAAATAAGAATTATGAGTCACTCAGTAATTATTAATTTTAAGCAAGTATGATATTTAGTCATATAACACCATTCTATTATTACAGTATGATTGTAAAAATGTAAATGGGGCTCAGGTTAGACATGTGAGTTAAACCATTGGCCTTAATCTCACATTGTAAACCTAGAGTGGCAAGTTCGATTTCCGCCTGGGCAATAGGAATTTATTTAGTGACGGAATTCATTAAACAAAATCCTTAGTCCCACCCTGGCTAGAAGAGGGTGGTAACCTGTAGATAACCCGTCCTAATTAGCCTTAGTTGCAAAAAGTTAGGACGTTAATAAATAAATAAAAAAAAACATTTCAGACTGGAATTTATTAAAACATATAATTGTTTAATGGCAATTACAGTTCTTTTCAATATGGAAAAAAGCTCAAATTAAAATAATGAAATTTACAATTCATAAAAGTAATAATTGTAAATTATAGTATAATTCAAACACAATTTATCAATATTAAACAAATAACATAGAATTTGTCAATTTTTAAACTTATTTCATCAATTTTATCATACAATAATAAAAGTATAACATACTCTAAAAAATAGAACTAATAACGACATGAAATAAAATAAATCACATAAATAACTTACATTAATTAATTGCATCAAATTATCAATTTTATGAATTGGCCATTTTAATTTTTTCTAGTGAGTTGATTAAAAATTAACTCAATAAAACAAAAAAGGTAGTGGAAAGGCCATCATCCTGTTTTTAATCTTGTAACCTTTATAGTTTTATCATATTGAGATCAATCACATTACAAAGGAAAATTCCAAAAAACATGATGATGACCTTAATTTATCGAAACTGTTAAAAACACCAAATCCCACCCATTGCTAAGCAATGTACATGAAATATTTGCATAGTAAGTTACTACATTTGCACCTCAAATTGTAAAGTACAATTAATTTTTGTTTATAACTATGGAAGTATCACAGAATTTATCAATGCAAAATGTACCGCTCATTCTTTAACTACTCCACAACAGAAAGTACTCCTTCCTTATATTTTAAAGATATATTTATGGACAAATTAAGTCCAAAATATGAACATTAATATAACAAAGAAACATGTAAATGCCCAAAGATAATTTAAATCCACACAAGAACAATATTAGTTATTAAATTATGATACATACTGATCCAATTGTATTAACTTGTGATTAAGTAAATGGTAACAATAGAATACAATACACACAGATGAAGTCTTCATACACTTCAAACACATGAAGATAATTCTTTTAAAGATATATATTTACTTCATAAATTGACTACACACCCATAAGTTAAGAGCTAAATATTGTGATGCTTAATTAAAGAAAATTCTTAAATAACTTTTAACAATAATAGTTTCAATGGAAAAGTACCCCAATTATAAAAATAATAAACTACATCCATTAATATCATTAACTGAAAATTTAAATAATACTGTATTAAAATTAACCATAAAATGAATTAAACCGAGACAATCAAAACTTACATATAGTCTCAATTAGCAAAATCTGTTGGTTCAATAATACAAAAATAAATTGTTAAGGAATTTAAGATAAAAATATGTTGAAAAGGAGATTGAAATAAAATTATCTATTTGTAGAGTTAATTGAAGTTTGGACATAGTAGATTCTTTTTAATTTAATGCCAGTTTTCATGCATTAGCATTCACTAAATCAGAGTGTTGCCAGTAAAATACTTTAAAAATGAAAGAAATTTTTTAAAGTATTTTAGCTTATTTCTAAGGGTGTTCGATTAAATGTTTTACTCGCTTTCCTCCTTTTTATATAAAGTTTGAATTTTTGTACGTTAATAGATGAAGGAACTAGTAAAGTATCCTGGACCTGAGCAAGGAAATGAAGAAACAGTCACCTAAAAACATTTTTTCAGCAGAGAAATAAATGTTGATCCAGAGTGAAATTGAACTTAATTATACATTAAAAATTAGCAATTACTACAAAATAATAGAAGTTTATAATTAAACCAAAACGTAATTTCTAACCTTTTTGTCTGATATTTTTTATTCTATATTAACTTAATGTGGGAAGAGTTGGTAATAATAATAATTAGTTTTTTTTTTTTATAATTGTGGGTTAAATAAAATTATTTTAATATTGATTCAAAGTAATCTGAAAAAAGAAGAAGACTACAGCATCGGTTCTTTATTTTAGCTGTATTTTTAAAGAATATTCAATTCATTCTATTTTTGCTCTCCTGCTTTAAAAAAATGTAGTTTTAATCGTTTCCATCAGTACAAAAACACAGAAGATAACAAAATATATTTCTTCCTTGCTCCTTGAACCAAGAGAATTTGAATACTATCAATCCCAGGTAAATTTGGAGGACAACTGATGAACATGGATTTACTATGCCACAACTTTGAAAAAAACTCAGTTTAATAACATCTTATATACAGCCACACACAGAGCAAGATAGCTGGCTCTTTCATGTATTCTATAAAAATTGACCTGGGTGGAAAATATAAGTTGAAAGAGGCACAACGAAAAGTTAATAATTAATTAACAAACAGGTGAGACTAATTATTAGACAACAAAATCCATTTGTAAAGGGAATTTAAGATAACTATATTTCAATAGTGAGATTTACCAGCTATGATATTAGTTTAATCAAATAAAAATACTTATTTTTCAAAAGCAAGTAACCACCAAAATTTGAGAATATAGATGACACAGAGCATTTGTATAAGGCAGCTTAAAATTGCATGGAAGATGATTAATAATAAATTTCATTCACTGAAAGAACCTATTCTTTTTTATTCCTATTTGGCTGTATGATGATTCAAAAATTTGAAAACAAATGATAAGTTTTATACTTGCTTTCAAAACTGGTTTTACCCAAGTGGCCTACATTCAGTTGGGAGTGGCTAAAAAATGAAAAAGATTCAGCTAAATTTCAAATTCAGTTTCTTGTAAGAATATAGTCAAAAATTAAAAAATAAGCAAGTAGAAAATTGGCAAGATTAATTATTTTGAAATTAAAGGCGAGAGGGGTATATTTAAATAGACAATTAACTTTTACAGATAACTTGAAGGCACATGTTCGACAACCTGTAGAGAACCTGAGAGGAAGTAAAACAAGCAGACCTGCACTTCAATTTCATTTAATAATTGAACTAAGTCCTTTCTATTAGAATGAAATGTCTAAAGGCATAGAAGTCTACCCCAAGAACACAAGCAAAACAGTTGAATCAATAACCAAATGAAAGGGATAAAAGATATTTTCAAAAATATTGAAATGAAGGGAAAAAAAATCCAAATTTAAATTGCATCTGTCACAGCTCTTCAAATAAAGGTCTATAAGTGTAAATATTTTTTAATATTATGCTACAATTATTACTTCTCACATAAAGCAAACAACATTTTTCTATAAGCTCTTCAAACATTCAATAATATTCCCTTCCTAAGCTTGTATTGGGGGTGCAAGTGAAAAATAACTACAGATGGCAAACTGACAAAGAATAATTTGAAAACAAGATTACCAGTATAAAATCATGACACGGTTTTTTATATTTTGAATTCAAAAGGTGTGTTTAATTGAGGGCAGAACACAGAAAAAAAAGATATTATATTCTCAATGTGTACTGGTTAAGGAACAACTGACAATTAGAAAATTCCTTTAGAATTCTAAATTGTCTAAATTTAAAATAGATATAGTTGAAATATTTAGTTCTGCCTTTTGGCTAGTACTCTCAGGATTTATGATTAATACTTTCTAAGCCAATTATGATAAGGCAAAGGACTTGCCAGATTTAATTACAGTCTATAGGTTCTAGAAAGTAGGAATTTGAACCATTTACCACATATATATATATATATATATATATATATATATATATATATATATATATATATATATAAAATTGATGTAGATCAATAGCTGGAAAGAAGTACATGGAATGTTGAAATTTTGCAAATTCTGTTAATTTTAGATGCAATAAACATCTGTGTAAGCTAAAACATTTTTATTAAGCTAACTAGTTTTGGGCAGCCCTTCATCACCGTCACATTGATATTAAAGGCTTTGATGATGGAATAGAGACTGCGAGTATTAGTTAGTATCATAAAAGTTATTATGACAGGCAGAGATGTTTATTAAATATAGATTTTAAATAAGTTGAAAAGAACCCCAGAGGTTTCAGAAATAACTACGTAAAAGTCAGTGGCCACAAAGAATAGTAGACAGAATAATTCTAGCTAATGTACAGCTGGTTCATTACAGAATTATGTTTTGGACAATATTTTAGTTTAAACGTTATATAAAGTGGCCCATCATATAAAATCATAATTAACCAGAACATCAAATATATGTACGAGTTTGCACATAAAATATGAGAAACAGCATGCAATCAACATAATTTAATTAATAGCTGGCTAATCATCACTCTACAGGTACAAAAATATAAATGTACTGGTACAATGCATTATACATGTAAATCCAAACACATATAATACTAAAATATACATATATACAAAATATAGAACATAGAATTTGTTTAATAAAATTTAATTACATCATAATAAACTCAGATAAATATATAACAAATCTTAAAATAAAGGTAACTTGAAACAATCAATTCATATAACATTGAATAAACAGAAACTATAATCACTCTAATTTAATTAGCTAAATTTTGTATGTGCACTTCATATATTTATATTGAAAGAAAATTTTATAAACTTTCTTTCATAACATTATTTATTTATGTTAAAGTAATTTTAAACCCTGTATAACATTTATCAATAGTAAAACAGTCTGGAATAAAATATATATAAATATCATTAATTCAGGTTTAAATACCTTTTAATTAATTAGACTAGCAATTGAATTGTATAAATAGAAAATTTGTATTTGTATATTAATATTTGGCAGTTTTAGCAAGAAACATATTTAACAATTATTTATTTTTGATAATTCCTAATAAAAGAACCAAAAAAGATACTCAATTCTGGCAAAAGTTTATTTACGTTGACAATTATTCAGAAACATCAATAATGATATAATTCTTTTTTAACTACCCAACAATGGACCCGGTGGTGCATTTAGCCTTGCTGAGAAGCGAAATGTAATAATGAAAAACTGAGGATTTCTAAAATACCACTATATATATATATATATATATATTTAGATATTGGAACATGCTAATAACAAATTTGATAGTTATGAATGTTATATTATTTAGTTTAAATGAAATTTAAATATGTTCTGATAAAATTAGCCAAGATTTGAATTTTGGTATTAATTAAAGGCATTCAAGTAAATTCTTAAAAATAGTGTTAATGAAGTTAAGGCTATGCTAATCTTTCATTAAAATCTTTTATTTTAAGTATTATAAAATTAAAATAGAACAATATTTGAAACTAATTAAAAAAATAACATATCAGTTAATTAAGCAACAAAAATATAGCATTTCATAAACAAAACAACAACAGGGATACTATAATATTTGTTTTCTTCTAAATAAACATAGGCAACTAATAACATCATAGTGATTTCTGTTTCTAAGAACCACATACCTCTATTAAACTATGTATATGAATTTAACAAATAAACATTATTAAACATCATATAAATTACTAAAGACAAAAATATTATGGAATGATTCAAAGCTATCTTAATAAACCCAAGTAATCATCAACAACAGAATAGTTTACACCAATACACTACAAATACATCATGCCAGCAGAATGTATTATACAAAGAAAAGGAAGCTCAAAAATATATCCTACGTAACATAAATAAAAGCAAAATAACTGGAAGTGTTTCAATTAAAAATACTCTTATTATCAACAATATCTGATCGTATGAAATTTCTGAATTATTTTTGATGAATAAATAGAGAAAAGCAAATAACTCATAGAAAATAACTGTTAAGAGCATAATTAATTTATCTAAGAAGTGATTATATTTATTTGGTAAATAATATTAAAATGGTAACAAATCCAGTTTTGATCTTTAGTTTTGTAAATTATAAAATTAGATATACAGATTTTGCACTAAAATAAAATAATTAAATTGAATGCCGAGAAGTATATTCTAAACATACACTCACAATATAAGACAGTCAAATTTGATGACTACATTTACTATTTTAGAAAGACATATTGAACACAGTCTTTGGAGTATTCAAGTCTGAGTAGAACTCAAGTTGGAATTCTTTTGTGGGTACTCATATAGAGGGGCTGAAATTAGTTGGGTTTTGGAAAATAAAAGATTTATTTTTGCAAGGGTTCCATGAACACTACACGATAAGCATGTAGAAAGACCAAATGAATGCGGCAGTTATGTCATCTCTTTGTGACAAATATATAACTGCCATAGCACATATTGGTACGTACCATCGGTTGATTACTATCAATAGGTGAATAATTCAGGGGTTCAGTTAGCAAAATAACTTTTCCTGGTATTCATTCATAAATACGAATTATAAGAAATAACCTATTCTATTGTGACTAACACTTTTTGACAAATATAAATAATACTAAACCTTGTAAAATAGCCTCGGATGTAGCAGATCTCCATCAAGGGGTAGATCTGGTTAGTGCAAATAAGTTTTTCATAGTTATGTCTTGCATTTGCACCAGTCCCTATATACTACTGAACAATCTTTCTGATAAAAGTAAAATTGAACAGAAATAAGAATATTAATATTCATAAAGGGCTGAAAATACTTAAAAGCAATAAATATTCTAAAAGGGAATATTTCCTCAACACATTCTTTATTTAATGAAAAAAAAAAAATAAAGAAATTAAGATCAACTTTTTCTTTATATTTTTATTATTAATAATGTTCAACATGTATGTTTTGCACTCTAAAATTTGTATATTCCATCTTATGAATAGTAAAAAGTTGTTACTTCTAGCTTTTATCTTAGTTTTAATGTTCTCAAAAACCATTGGGACATAATATTCAAAGAATAAGAGTTCAGACTGAATATACTTGAAGAAGTCTGTAATTTCCAAATTAAATGTTGCCACCATATTTCTAATGAATATTTTGTGAGCTTGTTTTTTGTTTAGAATTTACTTCAAATTCGAATTAATAGACCTTCATTAACACAATTTTATATTTTCTGATAAGTTTCAAGGAAGGGAAATAATAATAAAATTAAAATGTAAAATTATGAATTCAAAATTACTTTCTGAAAAAGAGCTCATTTCAATCCCCATACAAAACATTACCCGCATCAAAGGTTAAAAAAGAGTGAAATATTTTACTGGCGAGTGAGCTTTCAACCTGTTTCAGCTCTTCAGTTCAACACAGAATGAACAAACAATAAAATAATTCACAGCAGTGTTTGTTGGAAGTGAAGAATATTTTTCTCTCTCCAAGTAATAAAATAAATATATATTAAAAAAAAAATTTGATACAAACACCTTTAAATCTAAAACTATTTTGAAAGTATTAAACTTGATAAATGAAAATTATGATTACATATTTCATATACTGCTAATCACATTTCAACAGATAAATTCCATGTAAGAGTTCATATCTGATTTTTTCCATATATGGATATATCTGCTGTAATCTGATTAGAGAAATTATGTATGTTTCATACTTTTAATATAGTTTTAGTTTCATAGATGCAAGTTTGCACCAAGTTAGTGAATATTGCACTAACTAATGAATGTGTGTTGAACTCATTATTCTTTTTTACGAATTTATTCAGCTAGGACTGAAGAAGTACTGGAAGCTGGCCGAATGTTAAATCCAATAAAATATTTATGCAGTGGCATTGGTGAGATTTATTTAAAAAGTAATCATGGACCACACAACCATATTCAGAATATTGTTTATTAATGAATTGAATTTATTAAATTACTTAATGCAAATAAAAAAAAATCAATAAGAGGCCATAAAATTCTAAGAGAAGGCATAATTAATATTTATTTATAGGCCAGATTGTTTGCAAAGGAAACAGTCTAGTTAGCACTGAGCTCTGAGTACCATATTGTTGTTTTGGAACATATGTAGATTGACACAGAATATTACTAATATTTTTCAGTTAACTCATTTGTGATATGAATCTTTGATAAAAGATTAGTTTGATGACATTGTGACAGTAGTTTATATATATTAATATAGCATTTAGTACCTCACAAATAGTCAGATACACGGAATATATTTAAAATAATATAACACATTAGATTGGTATATTTGTGAGCAAAACTGATAAGAAGACTTAAAGGATTATGTCAATAAAGTTATCAAAAATTAAATTATCAAAAATAATAAGTTCAATGATTATAAACGTTTTAGTTAATATATCAATTTAAAATCTAAAAAAACAAAAGTTCCATGGGGAAGTAGAAAGTATTGGAAAAAACATTTGAGTATCTTAAGAAAAGAACAAATCAATGTTATGGTATACATTAGCCATCAATAAACTTTTTATTTAAATAATACAAATTTAAAAATTTTATTATTAATTTTGTTAGAGTGATGTAATTTATTTATGGATTAGAGAAAATATTATGCTAACTTGAAAAAAAAAAGTGAACTCCAGCTACTAACTAGACTGCCATCCTTACTATGCATTTTATGTTCGTTTTTTATCTAAATTATAGAACTGAGTTAACTTAAAAATCTGATTTATAGGAGATTAATCTTTCTGGACAAAATTAAATTCCAAAGTTAATTTTGGAAAAATTTAAACAGTATTGGGGAAATTTTCATATTTGGCTTTTGACGAACTGAATAGACTTTAAATGAATACTTTAGGTTTTATTAATTTAATTAACTAATTAATGCCAATCCCAAAATAAGTATAAAAGTAAAAATAATATGATTTTTAGGCAATATTTAAAAATATTTGAAATGTTAAAATTATTGCATTTTGCGAATTTAGTTCAAACATTTTAAAGAGAACATTGCTCTTGTATATCTCAATATTATTACTTCTTTTATGATTATGTGCATAAAAAATCACATTTATTACTATATAAAAATTATTGTATCAATGAATTAATAATAAATGCTGCAATGAGCTGCAATAATAAATGCTAAAAAGTGGTAACGGTAGTATTTAAGATGAATGTTCGAAAGACGCAAACAAATATTAACATATTGCTGTTACTTTTAAAAAGAGCAATTACAAATTTCACTGAGTCAGAGTGGAAAAGAAGTGCTTATTTTTCATGTGCCTTCTTAACTGGATTCGAGTAGCACATTTATGTCCACAAATATCACATGGATATTCTTTACTAATCGAGTGAGTAGCAAGATGTTCTTTCACTGAACTTCTTCTGGATGCTCTATAGGGGCACAATGGGCAGGAATAGGGTCTCTCCCCAGTGTGACACCTGTTAAAAAATTAATGTTTAATGTGTTAAGGAAAAACAAATTTATTCAATTATTGTCTAGACAATTGGAAATTGACATATACAAATATTTCCTAATACTTAGTTATACAAAAGTTAGTCTACCAATCACCCTTTTAGTCACTTAATCACTTATTCTCATTAAATCCACCTTAATCCTAATTTCCTTTGCACTACTCTCTCACATTTATTCCCTTTAGCGGGGCTGCCAATTTCTCATATATTACTTATGATTGTTAGTTTTGTCTGATCACATAGCCAAACCCAGGATTCTTTTCATGACAATCTTTAAAAGCATTAACTATTAAAACATAGTTCTCCAAATAATTAATTCCCAATTTATTTCTCCTCACCCCTACTCATGTCACATTAACAATAAGCTGTTATAACATGAACCTCTATTCAAAGCTTAAATTCCAAATATTGTTTCCATGGGACCTTTATTACGTGAGATAAACACAAATTTGTTGTGCGATGAGGTCATAAATTAAGGTTTTACGTTCTTGTATCGAAAATGTTCATTTGGCCTATACTATTCTCAATATTTAACCATTTTATTCAACACTAAAGATCATATCTGTGATTTGCAAAAATTGAAGCAGGGATAGTGGGGGTTTAGTGAGGAGGAAATTAGAAAATTTAAAATATCTCAGTTATTATTTGTCGGAGTGTAAACTGTTACAGAATCAATCTTGTTTAACTATTAAAGCTCTACAATTGTTGGTCTATGCATTTTTTCATAACTCAACTATTAAGCAAATTTTTCGTACTTTCTTATTTTCAGCCGTCAATTACTCCCCCCCCCTCTTAATCTGTAATGAAATTGACATTGCATTACATAAGCCCATTATAAATGGCCATATATTTTATATTCTGAGTATTCCCAGCACAGAGCACATTAAGATTATTATGTATGAATGCTTAAATGTATTGTTTTTACCTTTAAATAAGAATTATATCCAATTTGGAGTGAAGTCACCATGTGCTCTAGCATTTTCATAGATAACGCCGATGGATTTTGATAATAACATTCACAGCTCTTAACGTCGGTACACTAAGTAATAATACGGATGAATTTCGATAATTAATTCACGTTAAATGCTCTTTTTGAGCGTATTTCGATCGGCAGTTCAAAGTTCACTCCCGGATTAGCCCTATAAAAGGACCCTCTTACGGAGGATTAAGGTCAGTCATATTCGGCATCCTCTGGAGGGGAGACCTTGCTTCTCGTCCGAGAGTTAATCCTTCAGCTTGTTCCTGCCTGCCTAGGCTACTCTATCTCTCACGGCTAAGTCAGCACTTCTATTAAACAGCTAAGTCTTTTTATTGTAATATAGACTAAGTATTATTAAGTGTCCCCCATTATATTTATAAAGGTGCCTTTTCATTTTAATCATTAATATTTATAATTGGTGAATATTTTTATTATAAATAAATTTATATATATTTGAATTTGGACTTGAGTCGATTGTTGGTGGCCCTTCCTAAATTCTTGTTAGTGATTTGGTTGTGGGATTTTTCATATATTACAGCTTCCACTGCTTATCGCCGCAGCCAGATCGCAACAACTCATAGAACTAGACCCCTCCTACTCTAATTTTTTTAATAGAAATAGAATTTTTGGTGAGGTGAGATCTCGTGTGTCATAGCAGCACGAGGGAAATCTGCTTAGTTCACACAGCTCCTGCAGACTTTTTTAATTTGAACTAATATTCAGTAAGGTACAATGGCTTATTGGGGAGAGTTATCTATATGTTACTAACCTATTTCGGCTAGAGTAGGTGGGACTAAAAATTTTATTGAGTGAGTCTGTCACTAAATAAACGCATACACTTCTGGGGATCAAACGTATATCTCAGTTATCTTAGGTCACATGCTTAACTTGAGCCATTATTTATTTTACTTAGTAAATACATTTTAAAAATTTGTGTTGAGTAATGTCGACTTGTACCACGTTGCCCTAATATTACAGACCTAATGATAAAAATAATTTTTAATTTTTCCAAAACCAGAAATACTAACCTCATGTGTTTGGCAACATCTCCAGCAAGAAAAGCTTTGTATGGGCAAAGAGGACAGCGATGTTTTTTTGCCCCAGAATGTGTGAGTTTGTGCCTGTTCAGTGTGCATGACTCTGCAGCACGGTACGGGCAGAGTGGACAAGCGTAAGGCCTCTCTCCAGTGTGTCGTCTTTTGTGAGCACGGAAATGGGATGAAACATCTGTTGAATAATTGCATTCATTACAGCAGAACTTCTTCTTCTTTTGTGGAGCTGGATCTATAACAAAGTGAAAAAAATAAAAAATAAGATATTAAATATTAAACTAAGCAGATAGCTAAAATGTTTTTCACAGATTTATAAATATATATATACAGTTTTGAACGGACCTCATTTTCGTCATCTACTAGGTACGATCGATGGACATTTGAAGAAAAATTTCGAAAATTCCGTCATGAGTACAACCTCAATAGCTGATTTCCCATAGGGGAAATCTGCTAAAAAAATGATGTTAGAGATAAGGGTTTTAGACTAAACCGGGTAAATCTAAAAGCTAACAACCTCTCACAATACTTTTATTTTAAAGGTTAAGGGAAATGACCACATCAATCTTAATAAAAAGTCCGTCACGCAGGGGCTGCGTAAACTAAGCAGATTTCCCTCGTGAAGTTTAGTAATAGATAAATATACATACTGGTAACACAACACCGTGAATAAATACAAACGGAAATAAGAAATGTTTCATCCAATTTCAATAACCTGCCGACAGGAAGCGTTAGGTTAGAAATGTAAACAAACGGGTCTGCCCCCTTCACACTGGAAAGAAAAACAATTACTGAAATATATCAGAATATAACACATTAATTTTATTGAGAACTATTTACTATATCTAGTACTGTAATTAATAATGAGTCAGAATAATTGTTATCTCAATCAATAAAATTTTAGTAGTCCAAAACTTTAAGATGGGGGAGGGGAGTCACCAGGACATATTTGCATGTTTCTCGTATAATAAAGGTCTCTTGAATACAATTTTTGGTATTTAAACTTCCAATAATGTGATTTATTATGTAGCAGAATATTGTTTACGTAACATGAGTAGAAGTGGCGGTTTGCTGAAAACTGAAAAATGCAAATATCTCGGTTAATATTCAAGATAGAGAATAAACGTATATAGCAATATTTATAGTAAATTTAATTTGTAATAAGAGTGGTTATGTACAATTTTTCGATCCGATGGATAATAACGGAGATATTTCGAATTTTCGAAAATCCCCCCCTCTGGTCCGATTTCAGCCATTAACGAACTTGATCTGTCTTTTTACATAAAACAGTTAAATATCGAGTTTTGTAACGATCAAACAAAAATTGCGACCGCTAGAGCGTTAACAGACAAATATATATATATATATATATATATATATATATATATATATATATAAAATTTTGAACGGACCTCATTTTCGTCATCTCCTGGGTAGGATCAATGGACATTTGAAGAAATTATTCGAAACTCGCGTCATGAGTACGACCTCAATAGCTGATTTCCCTCGAGGGAAATCTGCTAAAATTTAACTTTATATAATTGTTGTCCTATGTATTTTTTTAGCAGATTTCCCTTAAGGGAAATCAACTATTGAGGTCGTACTCATGACGCGAGTTTCGAAAAATTTCTTCAAATATCCATCGATCCTACCCAGGAGATGACGAAAATGAGGTCCGTTCAAAATTATATATATATATATATATATATATATATATATATATATATATACATATATTTGTCTGTTAATGCTCTAGCGGTTGCAAATTTTGTTTGATCGTTACCAAACTCGGAATTTAATCGTTTTATGTAAAAAGGAAGATCAAGTTCGTTAATGGCTGAAATGAGACCAGTGGGAGGGGGGTTTAGAGGGGGGATTTTTGAAAATTCAAAATATCTCCGTTATTATGCGTCGGATCGAAAAATTTTATAGAATGAATCTTATTGCAAATTAAATTTACTATAAATATTGTTCTATACATTTGTTCTGTATCTTTAATATTAACCGATATATTTGCATTTGTATTCTGCGTGTGGTAGGCAGGAGTCTGCTATGTTCGGACTTTCCGCTGAGAGCTCTGGCGCCCGTTTCTGTAACTATTCATCCCTCGTGAATAGGTTTAGAGGTTTCTTACTACTACAGTTGTTATTGGGCAGATTTGTCTACTGTAAAACTTCACGTGGGAAATCTGCTTAGTTTACGCAGCCCCTGTGTGATGGACTTTTCTCAGTTTCAAGTATTAACAGAGATATTTGTTATTATTTTATTTTCAGCCTTCAGGAAAACCCCACTCTTCTAATCTCATATTAGCAATAAGCCTATATATCACAAAACTTCTGAATTCAAGATTAAATAACACATATTGTTTTAATCAAATTTCTACTATAAGATACATGGATAAAGTCAGAATGTGATATCTTCCATCATTCTACAGGATTAATTGTCTATAGGTCTCAATTTTTATTTCACTGATATCATTTTCCATATTTGAAATTTCATGCAAAAACTAAATTTTACACTCATTAATAATTAAATCACACCGGAAGGAATGGGGATTTCGATATGGGTAGAATCAACCATTCAAAATATATCCAGTATGAGTCAGTTCAAAAAATATAACATAAACAGTCATCATATTTAATTTTCTATAATAGTTGTTCTATTAATATTTTTCTCCAACTCAAGTGTTAATAGAGATTTTTTTCCGCATTAGTGAGATTTTTACTTATAGCAACTGTATCAGTGAACATCTCATGTACATCTTAAATTTAATGCCCTGTTTAGATAGGCTTCTTATTATGGCAGCTATAGAGAATAGAATGTGTATTACAGGAAGTGGGAAATATGCTTAGTTCAGTAACAGACTTATTTTTTTAAATTACAATATTATTTACAAAATTTATAAAAATGTGCCTAATTATGTGGTAGCCACGAAAGATATAGAGCAAAGCCTTTGAAATAAATAAAAATTAAAATCTTTGATTTTAATAAAACAGCTCATGAAGGGGCGATGCCATAGGCCTGCCACAAATAAAAATATCAATACAAAATATTACTATTTTTATACCTAAGCTAAACTCAAAGTGTCAAAGGATTAATAGTTATTTATTTAGAATAGCGTATAATGTCCTTTATGTGAGTCTTCAATGAGTCATTCATAACGAAATTCTAAATTCATATGAAAATGGAAAATGAAACTCACATAAATTAATTACAGCTGAATCAGCGGTTGTGTCAGGCTGATCTGGTTTTCCAGGATCAGGATCATCTATGAAAGAACAGGTAACAATGAGCAAAATTATAAAATACATTGAAGGCTTTCAATAGAAGAATAAAGTATACAAGATGTATTTGGAAACTAATTAATTATATTAATAACTAAAAAAAACATTGTTCAAAATATTGTTATAAGCTTTTAAATTTCTTTAAGGTTTTTCCCTTTGTCTTTATTCTTGTTTTCCCGTGGCTTTAACGTAAAATAATCTTCTTGGAAAGCGCAGAATGTATAATAATTTAGAACCCTTGCAGTTTAGTTAGCTTCAAAGGCTCATTGGAGATCATGAGTGCCTTAACATGATTATAGTGTTGAAATATTTGAGAAACACAATATGCAGGAGACGTATATAGAAAGATGATCCATTTGAAATGAAAATAATGAGACAAGGTCAGAATGTAATGTATCACTTGAATAATCAAACAAGCTGGGCATACATAATATGTAGGGATGGGGGAGGACCTAAGATGTATTACCTTATCGTGGAAATCAGGAGAGAAGTAGGGTTACTGTGAAGAGGATTGAAATATTAATATTTGTGTTATAAAAAAACTGGATAAAAAAAAATCTGATGTGCCTACCACATGACTTCCATAAACTCCCATTAAATTAAATATACAAAATGATTGGTTGCCTTCTTTTAAAATTATTTCATTTGAGAATGGTATACGAGTCGTACGTTATCTCTGTTCCAAAACACCAGAACAATAAATACCACAGTATGGGTTCAGGGAGGGTCAAAATGGATAATTCTGTTGAAATCTGAGTTTACAATATTTCCTTTACATTGTACAAGGAAACAAAGAACAATCAGAATGAAATAGGCTATGACTTGGTGAACAATATTAGTTACAACTGCAACTCATAATAAATTAAATTATTTATTAACGTCCACTTTTTGCAACTAAGGATAACTGGGGTGGGGTATCTACAGGTTACCACCCTTTTCTAGCCAGGGTGGGACTAAGGATTTTATTTAATGATTTACGTCACTAAATAAACTCCTCTGCCCATGTGGGAATCGATCTTGCCATTCTAGGTTTACAATGTGAGATTAAGGCCAATGCTTTAACTCACATGTCTAACCTGAGCCCCAAACTCTTAATAATATATAGAATTTTATATCACCCCCCCCCCATCTCTAACCTCCAGCTTATTTTTGTTCTCTTTACACCATTAGTTTCATATGAAAAGTAAAATACTTAGTTTGGCAGCAATTAAATGAACATTACTAGCTTTAAGTCCCAGTATTAATTTCGTGGCTTCATATAATTCTATATAACATTTTGTACCTAAATAAGCGGTAAACATAAACAGTACGTGGCATTTTTAAGGTTGGTTAGATAAGTGAAATGAGAAATTGATTGGGTACACAAGTTTTGAATAATCTCTGAGATAGATTGGACAGTATTTACAAAGGTGGTAGAAGGTCATCTTTCTATAAGGCTTATTGTATTGTGACTGAGATAGAAAGGAAGACTGAAAGGAACTTTAAAAAACAGGGATTTGTATTTTGAGAATACTTATTTTGTGCCATGAGAAAATGTTAAAAATGTAAAAGAGGTTCAGGTGCTAAGTGGACTTTTATATCTGTAACTAAGACTATAAATGCATGCATGCACACACTAGACCAGTTGCCCAAGAACAATTCTGATGAATCAAAACTGGAGGTTTTGAAGAAAATTCCATTGGAATCCAACAATGTTCCTTTGTTATTTAATATTACATTAAAATTTCCAAGGTGATTTTTCAAGGTAATTCAGTGACAAATTCAGGAGAACAAAGATCGTTAGCTTCATTTCAGGCTGTCAATAATGTGTTAGTAAGAGTCGGAACTTTCAATAATTAATTTGAGAAAATAATGAGTAAAAAATCGTTATTTTATCTAACATGTTATATTTTATTTGCATTCCCTATTGTTCCACTCCAGTTCTAACAAAGGTTCGATGAAGGAGTTACAAGTAAAAAAAAAAGTAGAAGTTCTTTAAAATAACAAAATAAACTAACCTCTACAAACTGTAGCTTCACAAAATGCTGCAGGTAACATATCTGTAGTATACTCAGTTTCATCGAGATTAGACTGACTATCATCTCCTTCCAAAGATTTCTCATTATCTTCATCCAAAGATCCAGGATAATCATCTTCAAGTGAGCTAATATGATTTTCCTGAAGTGATGTTTTAGAGAGCTCATTAACAGCTGCCAGTCTTAACTGGCTTTCTCCTAGACAAAAAAAAAAAGAAACTAAAGAACGAACCAATTAATTATATTACTATTGGACATTCAAATATCTTAAAAAGCATTAAGCATACAGAGAATAAATGAAAGTAAAAATAAAATTCACTGATTGTCAATAACAATGAAGGAAATGGAGAAAGATATTCAAACCTAAAAATCAAAAAATGAACTTAAAATTAAAAAAAAAAAATTAATACAAACTGTATCCTAAAAAGAAGACTGACAACTCGCTAATAAACAAATTCATGATGCAACAAAAATGAGCTTTTGATTTAATGAAACACATATACAAGTTATATCCATTACTAAGGAATTATATTTTTAATTAAAAAAGTAATAACCCCATCACAGCAAACCTGCATACTCCACAAATTTCCTACTACATTCACTACTTTAACTTTTTTTTTTTTAATTTATTTATTAACGTCCACTTCTAGCAACTAAGGATTTTATTTAGTGAATTTCATCACTAAATAAACTCCTATTGCCCAGGGTGGGAATCGAACCAATTTCTCCAGTTCCTCCAGGAAATCGAGTTAATTTCTCCAGTTGCTTTAATGAAAAATTACATTGAACTAAATTCCTATATTTATTTATTAAATAGAGCTTTCAGGGGTATACTCCCTGACTTAAATTGAGTCAAAGCTTCAAATAGGTGCAGACCGGACACTACCTTCAAGCCAGAGCCCATAGGGCGCTGCTATGTCCTGGACAAATATTCGCCTCGCTTATTCGATATTATTTCCTGATGATAAGGTCCATCATTCAGTTTAACTTCAATACTGAACTACTTTACTTAAACCATTAAAAAGTAAAAAGGTAAGTGAAAAGATTTTTTATTTTATAGCTATTCTAGTCTAAAGAGGTCTCATCACAGTAATAACTAAGTTAAAAGATAATGACTACAAAATGATTTAGAACCTTCTGATATATAGCAGGCAATGTTGATGATTTAAATTGATAAATCTAAAAATAAAAAATTGATTTTTCAAAAGAATTTTTCATTCTGCTGAACTGTTTGGAGCACTTGACTAGGATAAAATTCATCATGCTAGTCACTATCTGTACCCATGCCATGCTCAATTAATAAAGTAGGGGAGTAGGTACTTAGTAAACAAGAGTTCGAGTCTTCTGAAGGTGCAAAATGCACTCTCATATTAAGAAATAATTTAATTATTAATTTTAGTATACAGTCTAAATTTAAAATTTTAAGCTTTTAGAAACCATGAGTAACAAGAAAATAGCCACTACAAATAACGAATCTGTGATATTTTTAATAGCACTAAATGCGTTATAGTATTTCATATTACATACTACAATTATTATTTAACAATATGTATATTCAGGTGGGAAAAAAGAAAAATGTTTTGCAATAAATTAATAATGTACTTGGAGAATAAAAAGTTAAAACATGTGAAGGATTGGAAGTTTTATTCTCTAAGTACATACAATTCTTAACTTTCAACGACACTATTTTGAAAAAAGTAATCATATGTCAATAACATATTCATCAACATATTTAAATTTTAAAACCCCTAAGCATCTAGCACTGAATTCAGCTGCTATGGAAAATATATAAAAAACATTGAAAACACAGTCAACAAATTTATAAATTAAGCAGATAATGTCTTTTTTAATGTTTGCAACTGGATTCTGTCTTGGGAGATTTTTTTATGTTATGACTTCTTAAAGGGACTTTGATAACTATATAATCAAATTTCAGAAAAACTTATGGGGCAAATAAAAACTTTTAATTAAGCGTAGTTATTTCATTTTTTTGTTATTTAAACTGGTTATAAACAAACAATATAAAAGAAGTAATTTATAATACTCTATACTCAAAATAATATTGGATTTATATGGTTTTAATGAAAAAGAACAATAGTAAAATAAAGGTTTACGAAAAATAGAAGTCTTTTTTAATTAAGACTAACTAACAACTAAACTAAAAATATACGCCACTGTTAAATGAAAATTTGTTCAGACATTAAGTGCAGCCCACTAAGATATGTCAGAGGTTTTTCAATACAGACAGTTAAAAATAAGCAAACATGTACCTGATTTGTTGTTGGCAGCAACTGGTAAAATATCCAAACTCCAGTCAAGTCTTTGAGACACATCACCATTAACTAAAAATAATGGATGACACTAAGAATAAAATAGCTTTGTAAATACAGTGTTTTAAAATAAAATAAGAAATACCTGTCTTTCTAAAATGATTCTTTCCACTTTCATCTGAAATTCTAGTAATAATTAATTCATCTCGATATCTCAGTAAATCCATTTCAAGTTTATAAATCATATATTTACTTTCATGACAGCATTTTGATATTTATTAAATAATGCATTTTATGCTATAATAAACTATACAAGAACAATTATATATTCTTTAAAATAAAACAAGTATCACATCATGTTTCCAACAATTAGTCATTAATCAACACTCAGAATTAAAAAAAAAAAAAAAACACTAAATGATAAGAAATTATCTTCTTTAAGTAAATAGAAATCATCTGTTCTTTAATCTTACGTCATAGCCATTTTTGTTCCTTTTTTTCTAAACTAAATTATAACTTTTTTAAAATAAAGAAACAAATATATTAAATATTATGTTAAAAAATATTAAATAATATTAATAATTTATGTTGTTATATATATAATGTTATTTAAAATAATTGTGAAATCTTGTATCTTATAACCTTCATGAGAAGGTTAGCGTTGTTAGTATTCTATTGTAGCCGGTGTTGATAAACTCGTTAGATTAACTGTTTTTGAATAGACCATACTTTAAAAACTGTTTAGAGTCATTTAGATTCGTTTATTTTGTAAACTGCGTTAATATGTCAGACATAAAGTCGTTTTTTCATCAGTGGTGTAACAAAAAAAGCCTTGATCCTTCTTTCGATGTCCGACCCACAGGTATAAAAAAATGTGGAAGTTATAAATGTTGTAAAGAATGTTTATTATAGTCCTGATTCCCTGGTATTAAGCAATATATTTACGTTTTTAGGACCTAAACACAGACAGAGGTTTTTGTGTGAAGTTCGAGTCCCTGGATACAACTATGTTGGTGCTGGAAATTCAACTTCCAAGAAAGATGCCCAGTTTAATGCTGCAAAAGATTTTGTGCAATATTTGGTTAGGCAAAATATCGTTTCAGCATCGGATGTACCCGCAGAGGTATTTTTTAGTAGACTTTATACATTATTGAATACATGCATGTTTAATTTACCATCTGATTATTTTCTACAATTGCTCCCATTAATCTTGGAATAATCAATTGTATAGTATTTTCCAAACTCTAAGTAACTGCTAAAACAATTGCAAAAGTTTTAAATTATTCATTTTATAATTTGACAGCAAAAAGTGTGATTTTATTTTTCTTTATATAAAAGAGTAATTTAAATATGAAATTAATAGTTTATTTTAAGTTATTATGTTGATGACGAATGGAAATAATGAATCTTAAAAAAGAACTGTACTTTGCTTCAAATTCTTTACTCTAATTGAAATATTACATGAATCATTTAGTATAAAGAGTTTTATAGAATATCTCCATTTTTTTTATTAATAAGATTGCTGGTTAATTAAGATATAAGTTCAGGTTTGTTTTTTTTATTGGTTACCGCCCTTTTTTAGGCAGACTGAGATAGGGATTTCATTTAGTGAGTTGGTCATAAACTTTTCATCTATATGTATATCAAATTGAACCCCTGTCTGTACAATGATTTTTTTTCTCGAAATTTCACTATACTTTTTCATTTCAGATGAAATTGTAATAATATCAACAATTTTTGGCGTTGGTGTCTGTTACCTTTTTAAACTACTTAACATAATTTTATGGCATGGTACATGTATTACTACTAACCCATTTTAGGCTTTAGGCTATATTAATATTCTCAGAGTTGAACAACAGTGGGGGGGTTGTAGGGTAGGTCTGAAATTAAAAATTGTGATATTTCGTTTCCTATTGGTTTTTCGTCAAATATGCACATATTATATGTTGTTTATTTTGTTATAGTAACTTTAGTTGTATACACTTTTCTCATATAACAAAGTATAAATGAGATATATGCTAATAACTATAGTGGGAGTCAACTATTTATTGCCCACAAAAGACTGAGGTGAATAAAACAAAACTCGGTATTTGAATTAGCAAACTCCTCTATGATTACAATCTGTACCAACATTTGTAGAGATGAGCAGGAGTGGGGTTATGAGGGAAGCCATAAATGAAAAAACCATGTCATATAACAAAGTTTAAACAAGATATATGTAAAAACTATAGCCTAACTTTATATATATAAAGCTATTATATATTATTTATTAGCATCCACTTTTTTCAACTATGTCTAATTGGGATGGGTTATCTATACGTTACCATCCTTTTCCAGCCAGGGTGGGACTAAGGATTTTATTTAATGAGTTTGTCACAAAATAAATTCCTATTCCCCTAGTGGGAATTGACTCTCCACTCTATGTTTACAATGTGAGATTAAGGATTAAACAGATTTTAATATTAAACATAATGTTTAAGGTCATTAATCAATATTATACCATCGAGTTTTTTTACATCATTATATTAAATTGGAATGTACAGATTAAATGCCTAGAATCCAAATTGTTGAAACACGAATTAAATTTTTAACTTAGTGATTATAGAATGACTTTACGGGTAATTTATTGTTTGGCAAGAGAACCTGTTATGACCTATAGCCTCATAGAACCTGCTGTGAATATAGCCTCGTAGACAATGCTGCCTCATTATTTGGAAACACAAATATACATCTTATTCATTCAGCTGACATATAAACCTAAAAGAAAAAAATAATTTTTCCAAGATATTTCATTTCCGGTTATTATGTTTTCAATTTTTTGCTTTGGTGTATGTTTCTTCTATTTGTTTGTATGCTTTTCACTCATAGGAAACATATATCAAAGCTAAAAATTCTGGAAAACTTTAAAATCTGAAATGAAATATTATCATGGAAACTTCCTTGGAAAATCAAATAACAAAATGAAGTTTGAAGAGTGATGTATGTGCAGTTTTCAAGCATTTGTCTAATTGAAAAGAGGTGATCCAATAAGGTAGTCCATCTTATTGGGTGATATCCATTCTGGCAATATCCCAGTACCACTAACCTCCGACTAATGACTGGTAACAGAATCATACTGGATGTTGGAAGAAGAGCTTACCTTTAAAGTGCTCTCATCTAAATTGATTGCCCTTGTTTATGTAGGACAATAGTCGTTTCTCCCTTTCTGATGTCATTTTTTCTGTTCACATGGATCAAGGCATCTCTTGCAATACTTCAATAATTTGGAAGAGATTTGGTAGGGCCTTGAGTGTTAGTTGTTCTTCACAGAAAAGGGATTTTTTCTGATCTCATTTCTATTAAGTGGCCCAGCTTACCCATTATCCACATCATTGTATTGGTCTGTCTGATAGGGCACTATCTGATCAGTCCCAGAATCTATAGTGAATCTACCTCACCTTTTTAGCAGATTTCCCTTAAGGGAAATCAGCTATTGAGGTCGTACTCATGATGCGAGTTTCGAAAAATTTCTTCAATGTCCATCGATCCTACCCAGGAGATGACGAAAATGAGGTCCGTTCAAAATTATATATATTTGTCTGTTAACGCTCTAGCGGTCGCAATTTTGCTTCGATCGTTACCAAACTCGGAATTTAATCGTTTTATGTAAAAAGGAAGATCAAGTTCGTTAATGGCTGAAATCGGACCAGTGAGAGGGGGGGGTTTAGAGGGGGGATTTTTGAAAATTCAAATTATCTCTGTTATTATGCGTCGGATCGAAAAATTGTATAGAATAAATCTTATTGAAAATTAAATTTACTATAAATATTGTTCTATACATTTATTCTGTATCTTGAATATTAACCGAGATATTTGCATTTGTATTCTGCGTGTGGTCGCCAGGAGTGGCTATGTTCGGACTTTCCGCCGAGAGCTCCGGCGGCCGTTTCCATAACTATTCGTCCCTCGTGAATAGGTTTAGAGAGGTTAGGTTAACTGTTTTTTGGGGCGAGAAACTACTGGGTTATTACGCCCAAAATAATGTTTTAGGTTTAGAGGTTACTTACTACTACAGTTGTTATTAGGCAGATTTCTCTATTGTAAAACTTCACGTGGGAAATCTGCTTAGTTTACGCAGCCCCTGCGTGACGGACTTTTTTTACAAGTTGGTGGGTTTTAAATGTAAAAATATGTGTATGATATTATTTCCTGTTGTATGTTTTTTTAGTTTGAGTTCTGTACTCACATTAACTTATTTATGTTATTGATTACAGATAAATGCTCCTGCGGATTTTGCAGCACCAGAAGCTCCTTCGCAGAATGTTTCTTCTCGCCCTGTTTTCCAGCCTGGAATGGGCCCTCAAACCATGGGGCAAGCATATACTCCTTTGCAGCGAGGAGATGGTCCAGAACAAACATATATTGATGTCATTGCAGAGCAGAAACGAGTGCAAGATGTAAATGTCTATACTTAATTATTATAGTATGACACCATATTTTTAGAACACAAGAGATACAAGGAAAGTTTCAAAATTCAGCTTCATTTATTTAATTTCAGTGTAATGTCTGCCACATTCAATACCCCTATTCATCCCTATGAATCCTTAAACCTTCTCTGCTAAGTTTCTTATCCGAAGTAAGGCATATTCGTTATACCCAATTTCTTTAGAAGTTTCCTATTACAAGATAACTATATGTCTTTCATCTTCATTTTCATGTGTGGGATCAGTGCAAAGTTATACTGTAATGAGGATGCACACAAAGTTTCCTGTTGTGGAAATTTTTTGTGGTGTGTTTTGAATTTTCTTTTTCATTGTTAAAATGACTTAAGTGTGTCATTTAGTTGTGGCTGTTCTGTGCAGACTCCAATTTCCTTTTAAAGCAGTAACATTCTTACCATTTACAAATTTTCTGCTTTTGGAACCCTCTGTTCCAACTGAATATAATGATACAATTTAGAAAAATGTCATGGCCTATCTTAAAATGATATGCAAATTTTCACAGCAAGCTTTTAATTCCTTGTATCCTTGCTAAAAATAATCTTATTCCTTGGTTGGTATAAGTTAACAAAGCACTATACATTCACCAGAATAGCATTTATTTATACAGTCTCTTGTCTATTCTTTTATAGTAGAGTAAAAGCAGCAACTGCTACAGATGAATTTAAATAGAAATACATTCTGTTTTAGGCTGAAGAAGTTGATGTTAATGCAGCTATTCATGGCAACTGGACAATGGAAAATGCCAAATCAAAGTTACATCAGTTTATGCAAATTGAAAAAATCAATAGTGATTACAAGTATACTGTTGTGGGTCCTGATCATAACAGGTATGTTGAGTTAAATTTTATCTTTGATCTTAAGTGAGTATTACAAAACTAAGGACAAAAATAAAAGGGATAGGTTTTATATTGTATTACTGTATTATTTTTAGAATTAGTTTTGTGTATTTTTCTAAATAATATTTTTGGAAATCAAAACTTCTGATATATTTAAAAACATATCTGCGATAATCATAATAAACGGAAGGTTTTATGAGCTTAAGCAAACTGTGACATCTAGCTTTAAGATGTGAAACGTGCACCATACAAAACCTTCCTCATTGGTGGTCTCCAGATCCTCATCCGATTTTAATGATATCAAACTTTTAGCAGACCCCAAATACTTGATATACTGTAGTCAATCTCCCAACAGTAACTGCACAGTCCAATAGTCATGCTTAATTCTTCAGCAATATTATTTCCTGTATAAATAAAAACTTTACCACTGAAAACTGATTTTAGAGCCATTCATTTATTTTAGGTGTTGTAAATTTTCATTAGTGTTTTGGGTGTGGAGTTACCCAAATTTTAGAATGATTCTGAATGTAATTTTTCATAGATTAGTATAATAGAATCAGAACCTGTTTGAAGAAGAGCCGGTTTATAGCAATAATTAATTTTATTTATAAGAATCTTTTTCCTGTTATATTGTGACCTTTTAGTAAGTTTCTATTCAGGAAAATCAATAACTGAAGTTATGTTGATGATATGATTTTTATTTTTTTAAATCTTCTTCCTACTTAGCAGATCATAAAAGTGAGGTCTGCAGTTAAATGCACACACACACACACACACACATATATATATATATATATATATATATATATATATGTGCGTGTTGATATTTTTGTGTATTACTTTATCTAAAGGTTCAATGTATATTATCTATATGATGTTTAATTTGAATATTAAGAAGTTAAGGTGGGGCTACCTGTTATTTAGTGAGGCTAGTTATGTTAAACTTAAATATCAATTCAAAGTAGTAGGTGATAGTTGGGTTTCGGCTAATAAAGTTTTCTAAAATTCTTCTTTGAGAGGATTTTTTATTTGCTGACAGTTTCGGGCAACCGTTGGTTCCCTTCTTCAGAGCATTTTTTTATATGGGGGAAGAGCAGAGAGCACGGGCTGCAAACTGTGGAGACTACATTATGACTACATAATGCCTGAAACTGTCAGCAAATAAAAAATCCTCTATAAGAAGAATTTTAGAAAACTTTATTAGTCGAAACCCAACTATCACCTACTACTTTGAATTATAATAACGGCTAACAATAAAACTGATTGTTAAATATCAATTATTGTTTATATGTGGAATTTACCAAGGGAGAACCAGAAGAACACAATTGAAGATATTTATGCTAGCCTAACCTTATAACATCACCTACGTGACCTATGTAACTGCCTTCTAACTCTTACTTTGTACATGTATCAATGGTGACTACTGCATAAATATACGTGGGAGATCTATTAATCAATGCACTATGACAGATTTTTGTATCTTCTCATTTATCAGAAAGAGGGGGGATCTACTGTAACCTTAACTTTTAATGCTAATTTTTTGTAAGAAAAAGTTCCACTATACATACATCCTTGCTAATATTTGTTGTTTTCTCCACACTTTTTCATTTTCAAAAGTTATTTATGAGCGTGTGCATGTGTATGATTGTATGTGAGTACAAGTGTGTCTGCGCAACTGTACACATACATGAATGCATAATTTTCAAATTAGAATTTATAAATATATTTGGAAAATAAATTATTTGTAGTCTTTGTAGTTTATGAAAATAAAAAATGAGCTTTAATATTTTAAGATAATGATTTCCCTCTCTCCTACCTTTCACATCTCTTAACATTGAGGATTCAAGTTTTCTATCAACTAATAAAATAAATTTTCAGAGTTTTTATTAACAACATAATTCAAAGATCTTAAATTGTTTCTACCTCTCCTGATGCAGTTTGTTCAGTATGTTATCTGAACAGGTCAATTTTTTTCTAAAATTTTTTTTGCTTTTCTCAATGAAGATAGTGGTCTGACTGACTCTCTGTAAGTGCTTAGAAATAAAACACTGTGAAGGAGACTAACTTTTTATTTAACTAGGCATAATATTGTTCTCTATATACTAAGTAGGATGAGGATGAAATATAGAATAATATAGAAAAACTATGCATTTCACTTTATAAGTATTTATATTTTTAAGTTGAAAATGATACTATTTAAAAGCACAAATTTTTTGCACTTATACATTTTAATTTATTGCTTACATTTCTAATGAGAAGAGGTTCCCTTACAAGATGTGAAGGGTTTCTCTTCGTTTGTTACGTTTACATATTTTGTCAATATATTATTGGCATAATATGTTTATGCATCCAAACTTAACTTTTCTGTTAACGGGCGATTCTGAGACAGGATCATTACCAATCCCTGGTAAAAATCTTGATGCAGTGTTGTTAATACTATTATTCGTTATGAATATGTTTTGGCAGCAATTATGAGTACAAACATTCAAATGCTTAAAGTGGTGAAGTGAATGGACCACACGTTCAGTTAAGTCATGATTATTTGTTGTGCATTATTTTAATAATGTAATATGTGTGACCACCATTATAGCTCAGTTGACAAGTTTATCTAAGGTATAAGTGACATTAAATATCAGGCTGATCTATAATTCATCAATGGAGCTTTTTGTGGGTGTTTTTTCTTTTTTTAATCTTTGCCGGGTGCTAAATTTTGATTAGATATGAAAGGGAGAAATCTTTAAAGAGGTTCGTTTAAAATAGAACATTGATCTTGTTATATTTTCTTGATTTTAAATTAATTTCTCTGCAAATAAAAACTGTAATGTCCTTGATAACCACTGTTTTATTTAGGTTGTTTTTTTTCTTTTTTTGTTTTTTTTTTCTTTTTTTTTTCAAAATAAAAATCATTATTATTAATTTGTTTATTAGTTGATTTTTTTCCATTCTTCAATTTTCTAGCTTGATAATAAATGATAAAATCTACATTATTGCGCTTGAATACCATTCCTCTTACATTAAAAATATTTCTATTTATTTTGGCTATGGATTTGATGGAATTTCTTATTGCCTTTGTTAAATTAATAAATATTGATCTTTCGTTTTTTCCTGTCCTTCAAAGAAATTTATAAATTTAGTATTTAATAAAATTAATAACTTCATTTATTTATTTTTTAACTTTGCTAATAATTTAGTTTATTCCTTTGAGATATTCTTTCCTGGGTTTAACTTGTCTATTAGTTTGTATTATGTCGCTTATATAGCTGCTTTAAAAGGTAAGTTAATATTTTTACATTTCTTTATTTTTCTAGTAATTTAAATGAAGAATATAAAATTCTATTGAGCTTGACAGTTATTCACACATATTAAATAACAGGTATTGCTTCTTACCCACGAATGTAGATTGTTCCAAATGTATTATTTTTGCTTAAACAAAATCAATATTTTTTGGAAAAAAGTAAAAATATATATGAATTTTCTTCTTCTATATGTTATTTTATATTATTCCCTTTCTTGCATTGTACTTAATTAACAAATGTATGTACATCTTAACATGGTTTTGCATTGCCATCGAATTTTTCTACTAGTTCACACTTGATCTTCACTGTCTCCCATCTGTACTAGTTTTTCTTTCTGGAAATAAACTGGCAGAAATGGTCTTAATAATCCTGTACCACAATTAAAAGCATATTATATTTTTGCCTAGTTTTGTGAAGACATCCTAATAACTCGGAGTCTCATTTTCTTTTACATTTTGACTAATTCAAATTCTCCAATTTATTTTAATCAAACAATTTAAAGAGATCAGTTGCCTTGAATTGTAACAGTCTCCTTATTGACCTTATCTTTCTAAACCCCTTATGATTTTCTGTTAGCCTATTCATATAATAATTTTCACTAAATTTGATTTGAATTTTCTTTGGTTCTGAAAGGGATCCTAAATGCTGCGTATCATTTGACTTAAAAATGTAAATAGATTATCTGTTATGTTTATTGATGGACTAACCCCAGTTAGAAACACCAGATTATTGAAACAGTGAAGTAGCAAAGAAGAACCTGGTTGTTGAAATAACAAAGTCCATCATGCAGGGGCTGCGTAAACTAAGCAGATTTCCCACAATACACAAAGGTTTACAATAGATAAATATACATACAAGTAACACTACCGTGAATGCTCAGTAATTTTACAATACAAGTTAATAATCTCTACAACAGAAAACGGCTGAATTGTAAACAAACAGGCCAGCCAGCCTCGTAGCGCTGCATAGATAGACCGGAAAGACAAACAATTAATGAAATATATCTGAATATAACATATTAATTTTATTGAAAACAATTTACTACTAGCTTTAGTAGCTGTAATTTTTTAATGAATCAGAATCAGTTTTATCGCAACCACTCAAATTTAGTAATCCAAAACCAAAAGAAGGGGGGGTAAGGAAACGGCCGAACTTATCGGAAACTTCCGACAATAGCCGGCGACACACTTAATAAAAATGCAAATATCTCGTTTAATATTCAAAATAGAGAATAAATATATATAACGATATTTATAGTAAATTCAATTTGCAATAAGATTGGTTGTATTCAATTTTTCAATCCGATACAATAACGGGGATATTTCGAATTTTCAAAAATCCCCCCTTTACCCCCCTCCCACTGGTTCAGTTTCAGCCATTAATGAACTTGATCTTTCTTTTTACATAAAACAATTAAATACCGAGTTTGGTAACGATCAAACAAAAATTGTGCCCGCTAGAGCGTTAACAGACAAATATATATATATATATATATATATATACATACATACATATACATATACATATACACATCATGAGTGCGACCTCAATAGCTGATTTTCCATTAAGGGAAATCTGCTAAAAGCTGAAACCACTCATATCTTATAACTCAATATATAGCGTTGTCAGGAATATTGTCTCAACAGTAGCATTCTAAATCCATAGTCAGACATTAATTGTGCATTTTTAACTATATTCATATAGAATGTGCTAAACAATTTAAAATACTTTTGGTGGAATACTTTTGTGAAATGAGAAATTATATTGTTGTGGCCCATTTATTTCAATGCCTTTGTAAATGAGCTCACTGAATTAAATGCTAACTTTGTTATAATCTTGATTATTAAAATAAATGTTCCAATAGATGGATAGTGGGAAATTATTTCCTTTAGTTTCTTTCAGTTTATATACCTGAATTATGTAGAAAAAAAAAATGTTTTAAAATTATTTTGTGTGTGAATATATAAAATATTTGTTCATATGTGTGTTTGTATATATATGAAATAGGTACTTTGGAACAATTTACATTCTCTGATTAGTGTAAAGCTTTTGAATTTTATTTAGTAAAATTTACTCTTTGTTAAAACGGGTTGCTGTGACACTGCCAGAAAAGTTTGGTATTCCTGTTTATTCGTCTTCTATTTTTCCAGTTGGTTATTTTTTTTTTAGTTTACTTTCTATTTAAGGATAATTCCTCACTATGATAAAGGGATTGGTAATGATTCTTTCTCAGATACCCATGAAATACCATGAATTATAAGGATTTGAAATGCTTGAAAATAGATCATTGAACCATCATTGAAACTCCATTTGATGTGTGCGTAAGTAGAAGTCTGTCCATGTCAATATACATATCTAATGTTTAATCAAATAAAGAGTATATGATTCTCTAGCACAGTTCGAACATCTAAATCTTAAATGAACCATTTCAGAATATTAGTTTTTCTGCTAAATCCTAATTAAGTGACATCAGAATTACCGTATATTAAGTAATGTTATGCATTTGCTTTATCTCTTTATTATGTTAGAATTGTATATTTGTTACAAGTTATGTTGAGATTCGCATGTTTTGTAGAAGATTAAATTGGAATATGAGGTCATTGTAGCATAAAGACCATTTTATATGTATATCAAAGGGTCCGTTAGTGTATATATTTCCAATCTCTTTGAGAAAACAGAAACTTTGGTAGAGATATTGGATATTCATATTTTGGTTTTCTTTCACATTACAATTCAAAATATTATTTTTGAGAGTTGCCTTGAAGAAGCTGTGAACAAATTTAGAGAATAATTTTTCTTAAATTTTAGTGAAATGAAATGAATAGTTGGGAATTCCATTTGGATAAAGATATCTGCTGCACACTTGAGTAATTCAGAAGCAATTTCATTGAATCCGAGGGCTTTGTTATTTCTAGAGGCAGGACATTTTCTTCGTTCTCTTCTCTTTATAGTGGCCCACCTTCCTCAATATTCTTATTATTCATCCTGCGTGGCCGTAACTGACTGTTGCTGGAATTTAACATATATTTGAAGTACTGGGGCCAAATGTTCCTGATGTGATCACCGTCTCTGAGGTTTCTTTGATAATCTACACAGAACTCAGTCTGCTAACTCCCTTGGCCTTAGACTTAAAGAGCTTGTAGAGATTCTGGCTTCTTGTGTCTTAAAATAATCCTGCTTCCCTATAAGTTCTCTTTTAATGTGATATAGCCTTTTCATGCTTCTGCTCTTTTTGAGGCATGCATTGCATTTAATTCAGTTTTTCGTTGGAGCAATCTCTGTCGTATGTTATTCCTTTCCTTTATTTCCTTCTCACTTTCGCCATCAAATCGAGGTTTCCTTTTTAGCATATTCAAATGATGATTTATTAGCTGCTACCTGTACTAATTACTGTTAAAGAATTTGTACCAGGAGTGCACATCTTAGGGCTTACCTAAGGATAATAAGAACTATATGAGATACACCAGAGAGTCAGAGGATCTCTTGTTTTAGACATTTCTACTTCTACATCATTTAAGTATCTGAGAGGAATGGTAACAGTGATAACATAGGAGTTGGCTAGAGCTACAATGGTTGCTAGTACTGGAACTTTCTATGCTCTGTAGATGGCTCACCAAGAACCTCTCGGAAAGCAAAACTGATTAAACCATGGTCATTGGAACATGGAATCTCACAAAAGAAACAAACTAGGATGGCACTGCTATTTACCACAGTGAAAGAAGAGCAAAAATTAAATATACTTTTAGGCTATATTACAATACTGCAGTCAATATTACAATCAAGGTCTTCAGGAATAGACCATATTTTCATATTTCTGGCCAACATTTCGCTAGACATACTTCTAGCTTTCTCACGGCTGAAGAGTTGTGTTCCTATTCAGGTATACTTAAGTGTCTTGTCCAGTGTCGTGGGCGGAGTCTCCACTTTCAGGTATGGTTCTGGGTATTTCTCCAGCTCCTGTTCCTTGCGTTTTGTCTTCTTTGTTTTATAGGCTTCTTTTTAGGTGGAATAATGGGCTTCCAAATGTTTGTTCTGATTCGTTGATGGTTTTTGGACATTTCACAATCTCTATTACTTCTTGTGTGATTCTTTCATCGTAATCGATCAACTTTTGCCTGCATCTTGACTTCATCAAATTTGATGTGATGTTTGGCTCGCCTAAAATGTTCTACTATTGCTGAATCTTTTGCCCAACATTTTTTCACACTCGACATGTTCTCTTACCCTGGTGCTGATAAATCTAGCACTTGAACAATATATTCCAGTATACATTGCACACTGCATGTTTGAAGATGTGTTCTAGAGTCTCTTTTCATGGTTCTTTTCTAAACTTACCTGGTATAGGTAGGTCGAGTTACTGGTCTAATTAAATACTCATTTGGGTTAGGAAATCCAATGGGAAACATAGAACTTACTATCAAAATATTGCTGATAGATCGACTGAGTATCACTGTCCTCATGGCCAATATTTACTTACAAAACTCTTAAGAAATTAACCTATCCATCATATTGAATTATATTTAATTTGATTTCAGATATGTTCTATAAACTGTGCTGGAGATTTTAAAGTTTCATAAGAAAAAAATTTGATTTATAAATAAATTGACAGTAATAGAATTAGAAGAAATAGAAATAGAAAATTAATGAAGGTCACTTTATTTTTTAATTACTCTCTTAGTAAATAACTATTCTGATAAATAGGTATTTTAGTTTTCAATATTCTGATCAGCTCCCAATCATTCTGATTTAGTTTTATGTTGAAATGAGTTTTTGTTATATGAACATATTATTTTTATAAAATTTCTTATATGCAAGAGAATGGAACTTCTAGATTATAAAGTAATGTTACTTTAGTTAAAATTATCTGAATAATTATTATATAAGTTATATATTACAAGAAAGTTGTATTTAGTTAATTCACTAAAATATAAATTTTAATGAATATGTTTCTTTGTTAAAATAATTTACTGGAGAATAGAAATTGTCGTATTTATTTATGCTCGGTTAATAAGTAAAAGACCACATAAGAAATGATAATCGGTTACCTTTTAGAGATATTTCACCAGTTAGTACTAATAAACATGATGATAACTATTAAAAAGAAAATTCTTTCTTCGGATTTAAAAATAAATGTAATATTTTTAGATATTAGCTAATATCCAAGTTTATGATTAGCCAATAGTCAATATATTTAAGTTTATTTTGAAGAGCATGAACAAGCTAGCTAATCATTGTCATGACCAAAGAAATATGTTATTTGCTAATAAACTCATATACCTAATATAATTGTTTTAAATATGCATTACATACTTTTTGGAGTCATTTACTGACTAATACTTTTGTTTAGGGGTTTTGTTGCTGAAATGACAATTCCTGTTTACAAGCTGGGTCGTTGTAAGTATCTCTCTCTCTCTCACACACACACACACACACACACACACACTTGCATGTACACAAACACGCCTACCTGTACTGACATTTCCCCGTTTCAGTGTTTAGGGTTAGTACCCGTAGTTGGTTTGGAATAGAAAATGAAATATCGCGAATTTTTATTTCAGGCCTCCCTTATAACCCCCACTCCCGTTATAACATAAACATTTTAATATAGGCTATTACCATGTAAGAATTAATGCTAATTTATATATTCTGAGTTGTTCGAATCGGTTCAACCGTTGTTGTCCAATAAAATAGTTGACTCCCGCTTTAGCTTTTAGTGTATATTTCGTTTATAATTTTTTATACAACAAAAGTGAATATAACAAAAGTTACTTTAAATAACAAACTAAACAACTTTTGTCATGTGAATATTTGCAGAAAAACCAATAGAAAACAAAATACCGCTATTTTTAATTTCAGGCCTCTCTTACAACCCTCACTCCTGCCCGTCCCTAGAAATGTTAGTATGGCTTATTATAAGGAAATCGTTAGTACTAATTCACATACCGAGTTTGGTTTAATTCGGTTGAGTCTTTAGTGCGAAAAAAAATTGTGGACTCCCGCTATAGTTTTTAGCGTATAACTCATTTATACTTCCGTATACGGCATAAGTGCATATAACAAAAGTTACTCTAAATTACAAACTAAACAACTTTTGTTATGTGCATATTTGCTGAAAAAGCAATAGGAAATGAAATATCGCTATTTTTAGTTTTAGGCCTCCCTTATAACCCCCACTCCTGTTCGTCTTAGAGAATATTAATATAGCCTAAAGTCTAAGTTGGGCTAGTAGTAATATAAATACCAAGTTTCATAAAATTCGGTTTAGCCGTTTATGCGTGAAAAGGTAACAAACAAACAAATAAACAAACAAACAGACACGAAAGAAACAAAATGCAGTTATGGTGTCTATGACATGTGAAACGAAAAGTTATCGTGAAATTTCGCGAAAAAAATCAATGTACAGACAGAGGTTACAATTTTATATATATATAGATTATAAAGGAATTTCAATTTAATAAAATATTCAGAGTGTAGCATATACTCATTTGTAATTTTAAATGTTTTTTTTTTACTAAATAAAATTAAAGGCAAGCAAAACTATTTCTTGAATTTATGATCATATGAATTGAAATTACATTATTTTGACATTTTATCTGCAATGACCGATGTCATTTTTTGCAACTGTGACTCAAGTCTTAAATTCTTTATTCTATGAAGTATTTAAACATAGTCTAAAAACATTGTTTATAAAAGTTGAATAATTTTAATTCTTAAAGATTAAAAAAACAAAATATGATGGCCTTTGCATTTGTCATTCTGTAAAATCTAACTTCTTTGTAGAAGTGCCACATTCTTAGTACACCATAAGCTTGTCTTTTGTAGAATTAAACTTCAGTTTATCCAGTTTAGAAAATTATTATTTGTGTTATAATATTAATATATGTTTAACATTATTATTAATTTTCAAATTAAGTTTAATTTGTTCATATATTTGTTGTACTTTATATGCTGAACAAATAAAGTAAATATGAAATTTTTAAAAATTCTAACAATATTTTTCATTTAAAGCTATCACTGGGAGAGAAACTGGTTCAAACAAGCAAACAGCTTCCAAGAGTTGCGCACTAAGTATTGTTCGTCAATTATACCATTTGGGTGTTATTGAGGCCTATTCTGGAACATTGAAAAAAGCAAGTACTGAACAAATCAAGCCTTATCAAGTTGCTATTAATCCAGATCTGTTGGATCGAATTAATAAACTGCTTTCTGAATTGGAAATCAAGCCACCTCCTATTTCGGTAAGCCCTTTATTTTTAATAATTATGTTATTATAAGGGAGAGAGGGGGAATGTTGCTATACATTTTAAAACATCAGTTTTGATTAACTTTTTTTTCCTTCTTTTAGAATCCGAATGATTTGAATAACGAAGAGCCAGTTTCTTTATTGTCAAATACAGTGCTTGCTGATTTTGCTAGCCGCCCACCTGTGAGTGCTGGTGTAGTATCCTGGTCACCACCTACACAAAATTGGAATCCTTGGACTGGCTGCAACATAGACGAAGGACCTCTTGCAACAGTATGTTTTTAGAATGCTGCCTCAGTTATGGGATTTATCCTATTATCATACTTAAGAAATAATTGTGTATTTAATTAATTAATTTTTAAATGATGTCTCATTAAATTAAAGAAAGATTTAGAAGAGAATTTGTGTATATCATTGTATACGACAAATAATTTGAACCTCTAAGTGTTATTTCTGCTTCAGCAAAACTAGAATGTACTTTGTTACTGATATGACTTGATTCACTTGTGTTACAAAAAGTACTTTTTTTTACATGTTATTTATAACAGAAACATTGATTTATGAAAAGCTTACAAACCAAAAAGACAACTTTTTTTTTTGTTAAGAATGAAAAAATTATTCAAGTCTTTTATAAGTATAATCCCTGTTAGCTAGACTGCAAGTGTGTTCTGCTTTGTACTGTAGGTGCTGTTCTGGGTAAAAGAACTACACTATACTCCTACTTCACTAGAGTTGCGAATTCAAAGCCAGTATTGCAGAATACAATTTTATTTAATTGTGGTGTTACCTGGCTTTGAGGAGCACTCAGCATTGCAGGGCAATTGAGTAGCTATTTGAGTAATATGGTCGTGATCTCTGGTCTGTAATGTCACATCAATACAGCAGGTATACTGACCCTCCCACTATTGCTGTGTGACTGCCCTGTCCCATTCATGGGTTGTTGTGTCAAATATTTATTACTTTTTTCTTTACTGCAAAGAGTGTTTGTAAGTTTTGTAATTTAAGTGCTACCTCATGCCAATACCTAAATCTTTTGAGTGATATATATTCAGATTGAATGAGGAAGTGGTTTATTTTGAATTTATTTAAGTAATTTTTTGGGTTAAAATTTTTCAGGTTGTGGGACTCATTTTACAACATTTTAATTGTATTTTTTTTTTTTTTAATATTCTCTTAGGCTTCGTTAGATCAGTTAAGTGATGATCTTTGCAACTCTGAGCGTGAAAGGAATCAGTCCAGTTCTAATCTTCAAGAGATGCAGGCAGAAAGGGAGAAATTACCTGTTTTCTCCATGAAAAATGATATTATGGAGGCCATTAACAATAATACTGTAATAATTATTAGAGGAAACACCGGTTGTGGAAAGACTACTCAGGTAATAAGCTTTCTTTTTCTTTTTTTTCAGAATGCCATTGAATTGATTCTACACTGTTTTTTTGTTTATTGCTCTTATATAACTAGCTTCTTCATCTCATCCAATTGCCCAAGTTTAACAATCTTTATATTTTAAAGTACTTATTCTCTATAATAACCTAAAATGAGTAGTTGATAAATGATTGCATAAATAGAAAAAGGGGCTCACGTTGGCCGTGTGAGTTAAGACATTGGACTTAATCTCATATGGTAAACCTAGAGTGGTGAGTTCGATTCCCGCCTGGGCAAATAGGAATTATTTAGTCACGAACTCATTAAATAAAATCCATAGGCCCACCCCGGCTAGAAAAGGGTGGTAACCTGATGATAACCCGTCCCAATTAGCCATAGTAGCATAAAGTGGACGTATATAAATTTAAAAAAATAATTTTTAAATAGAAAAATATTTCTCTATAATTTGTTTTTATTATTGATAGAAAACTGTCATTTTTTTGTAGCTTAATCAAGTTTGGAGATATTACTAATTCGACAGACATAACAGAAATTTCAGATGTACATTTTTTTAATTGTGAATGTCATGCTTTTTTCATTGATAATTTTTGACAGCAATTCTGTACAGGTCAGCTATATTGAGTGGCATTTATGGTAATTTTTGGTTTAACCCTGTTTTTACTTGCCATTATGGCAAGTGACTTTTCCTGTTTACAGCGCAGTAATTCCTTTATCTCAAATAATATTTCTTGATACTTATTAACATTGATATATTATTATTACTATTTGAGACAATAATTCTTAGTTTTCTCGGCATTTTATTGGAGCATAATATTTACAACGTAACTAAATTATTTAAACTTAGCAAATATAAATTATTTCCAGTTTTCGATCAGGATATGATATTCTTTAATAAGCAGCATCTCGCAAAACAATTTTTTAAAAAAATTTATTTATATAGTATATGGCGGCAACTTCAATATTTTAATTTAACTTTTTTTAGGTAGCATCTAGGTTAGACTATTTTGAACACATACAATCCCTTCAGTTCATTTTAATGTTAATTTTCAACTGTTTAATTCTTTATATAAAAATGATAAGCAATTCATCACAAAATATTCTGTACGTTCACTTTTTTAGTAGATTATCCCCAATCATCTTTGAAGATTGTATGAATAATAAAAAAACTCGAATGTGTTTCATAATATACAACTTGCCTATAATTTTTCAAAGCTTGGTAGTACATATATAACACATTACTATGTCCCAAAGTTTGTATTCCATTCTCATAAGTACTATATTGATCACAGTTATTCAGGGTGGTCCACGGGAAACGGACGGTTTTGAATCGCGCAGTACTTGGCGGCTGGTGGAGGGGGAAACGCGCCGTCAAGGTCACTCGACTCCCCACCGCCTGCCATTCAGTCGCCATTATGCCGCTGTGGACGAAAAATCATCGCTTGTTTGCATACGACACATTTATAAAAAGTGCTGAATCAGTAGTTGAAACTCAACGATGTTTCAGGCGTTGTTTTCATATTGGACGCCATGGTGAAATACCGATTAGGAATACCATTCTAAGGTGGGTAAATTCATTTAGATCCACGGGTTCTGTTATGAAAACAAAGCCACCTGACCCTGCTCGGTCCACACGCATGCCACGAAATGTGGACAGAGTGAGGGAGGTGATTCTGCGCAGTCCCGGCTGTTCTGCTAGAGGTCATGCAACTGAAAATTTTCAAGAACGACTTAAAATGTGTGTTCGTGAAAATGGCTGCCATTTAAGTGATGTTATTTTTAAAAAAATAAAGTAATGTATTTTTTAAAAATGGCATAAATTCAGCTTTATTATTGTGTAAATAAAATGTGTCTGTCTTCAAAACTAACAGAGTAATTACTGTTTTAAAACCGTCCTTTTCCCGTGGACCACCCTGTAAATACCGGCATAGCCTGAAATTGCTATTATTATTGGTAATAGAGAATACACATCTTCCTAGAAATTAATCTAGTTGGGAGATAATACATTTCCAACTGACATGAAATTTATATAAGTTTAAAATGTTTCAATTGATTTTATTCTGGGAATTACAGATTTCATGTACTAATTCTTCTCATGTTGTCCAGGATGCCTTTCTCCTGTGCATCTTCCATTATTTTTGATAAATTTAGGTATTTAATTACCTTTATATTTAATTTTGGTAGGAAACAATTTCTTTTTACTATTATAACAACTACTAAACTGTTTTAATTACATATAATTCCTTTAGTTCAAATTTTAGCAGATTTCCCTTAAGGGAAATCAGCTATTGAGGTCGTACTCATGACGCGAGTTTCGAAAAATTTCTTCAAATGTCCATCGATCCAACCCAGGAGATGACGAAAATGAGGTCCGTTCAAAATTATATATATATATATATTCTATTTTTGAGGCTGCATCGCTGGGAAGTATCGTCATTATGAGGATTTCGGCTATCTGCTCCAGCGGTTGGAATTTTTTTTTTTTTTTTTTGAATACGCGTTCGGGTGACGCCCCGGATGGTTTAGCGCCGCAGATCCGCCAGGCAGATGGAGCAGGGGTGGGGGTGGTGAGGGAGGCCTCAAATTAAAAATAGCCGTATTTCGTTTCCTATTGGTTTTTCGGCAAATATGCACAGGATAAGAGTTGTTTATGTTGTTATTTGGAGTAACTTTTGTCATATTCAATTTTGTCGTATCTTAAAGTATAAACGAGATATACACTAAAAAAGTAAAGAGGGGCCAACAATTTTATTGGGCACCAACGATTGAACCGAACTGAACAGAACTCGGTATGTGATTTAGTATTAGTTCTACCATGGTTATAAGCTGTACTAAATTTGTCAAGTTCGAACGGGAGTGGGGGTTTACTGAAGGCCGAAAACTAAAAAACGCCGATATCTCGGTTAATATTAAAGACAGTGAAAAAAGGTACATGACAACGTTTATAGATCTTTTAATATGAAAAAAGATTGCTGATATACAAAATTTCGATCAGGACTCTAAACTAAACGGAGATATATCGAATTTTCGGAAATCCTCCCTCTAAATCCCTCCCCCCCCTCCCAATGATCAGATTCCGGCCTTTGAAGAAACATGATCCGTCTTTTAACGTAAAACGTTTAAATACGGAGTTTGGTAACGATCGAGCGAAAATTGCGAAATGGAATCATGATCAATAGAAGTAGCCATTCAAATCAAATTAATGCCTGACGAAGATGGACGCATTTCCATTGAAAATTTGCAAAACTAAAATTCCAACCGCTGGAGCAGATAGCCGAAATCCTCATAATGATATATATATATATATATATATATATATATATATATATATATATATATATATATATATATATAGATATATATATTTGTCTGTTAACGCTCTAGCGGTCGCAATTTTTGTTTGATCGTTACCAAACTCGGAATTTAGTCGTTTTATGTAAAAAGGAAGATCAAGTTCGTTAATGGCTAAAATCGAACCAGTGGGAGGGGGTTTAGAGGGGGGGATTTTCGAAAATTCGAAATATCTCCGTTTCCATACGTCGGATCAAAAAAGTGTATAGAACCAATCTTATTGCAAATTAAATTTACTATAAATATTGTTCTATACATTTATTCTGTATCTTTAATATTAACCGAGATATTTGGATTTGTATTGTGAGTGTGGTTGGCTATGTTTGGGAGTTTCCGCCGAGCGCACTAGCGCTAGTTGGCCGTTTCACTAACTATTCGTCCTCGTGAGAATAGGTTATTACTAGCAGATTTCTCTATTGTAAAACTTCACGTGGGAAATCTGCTTAGTTTACGGAGCACCTGCGTGACGGACTTTTTTTTTTAGTCTTTATAGTTTTTAATTATCTAGTTTCCTTACAAGATTTTTTGTTTTTGTTTATTTTTTTTATTTGTTGAACATGTTTTTTATTGTTTCTTTGGTTGCGTTTTGTTATTTGGTTTCGTTCTGTTATTTAGTTGCGTTTTGTTATTAGCAGATTTCTCTTAAGGGAAATGAGCTATTGAGGTCGTACTCATGACGCGATTTCCGAAAAATTTCTTCAAATGTCCATCGATCCTAACCAGGAGATTACGAAAATGAGGTCCGTTCAAAATTATATATATATATATATATATATATATATATATATATATATATATATATATATATATATATATATTGATATATATATATATATATATATGTCTGTTAACGCTCTAGCGGTCTCAATTTTTGTTTGACCGTTACGAAACTCGATATTTAACTGTTTTATGTAAAAAGACAGATCAAGTTCGTTAATGGCTGAAATCAGACCAGAGGGAGGGGGGTTTAGAGGGGAGGATTTTTGAAAATTCGAAATATCTCCGTTATTATGCATCGGATCGAAACATTGTATATAACCAATCTTATTGCAAATTAAATTTACTATAAATATTGTTATATACGTTTATTCTCTATCTTGAATATTAACCGAGATATTTGCATATTTTCAGTTTTCAGCAAACCGCCGATTTACATAATAAATCACATTATTGGAAGTTTAAATACCAAAAATTGTATTCAAGAGTCCTTTATTATACGAGATACATGCAAATATTTCCTGGTGACCCCCCCCCCCCATCTTAAAGTTTTGGACTACTAAAATTTTATTGATTGAGATAACAATTATTCTGACTCATTATTAATTACAGTACTAGATATAGTAAATAGTTCTCAATAAAATTAATGTGTTATATTCTGATATATTTCAGTAATTGTTTTTCTTTCCGGTGTGAGGCGGGCCGACCAGTTTGTTTACATTTCTAACCTAACGCTTCCTGTCGGCAGGTTATTGAAATTGGATGAAACATTTCTTATTTCCGTTTGTATTTATTCACGATGTTGTTGTGTTACCAGTATGTATATTTATCTATTACTAAACTTCACGGGGGAAATCTGCTTAGTTTACGCAGCCCCTGCGTGACGGACTTTTAATTTTTGATATTTACATATTGTTATTTCAGGTATGCCAGTTTATTTTAGATGACTACATCAAGTCTGGACAAGGTGCTTACTGCAACATTGTTGTCACACAACCTAGGAGGATCTCAGCTGTATCAGTGGCTGACAGAATTGCTCAAGAGAGAGCTGAGGAACTGGGAATGAGTACTGGTTATAGTGTTAGGTTCGAGTCCTGCCTTCCCCGGCCTTATGGGGCTATTATGTTCTGTACAATTGGTTTGTATTTATTTTTTTTTTTTTCATTCAGTTAGCTGTTCTTAACAGCTGTGTAAAATATTTCATTATAATTTGAATTATATTTATCTTTCAGGAGTTCTCTTGCGAAAATTGGAAGGTGGGCTTCGTGGAGTGTCCCATGTAATTGTTGATGAAATTCATGAAAGAGATGTGAACTCTGATTTTCTTCTTGTTGTTTTAAGAGACATGGTTCATACATACCCTGACCTGAGAGTTATATTAATGTCCGCTACCATTGATACTACCCTCTTCTCTGAATATTTTAATAACTGCCCTGTTTTAGAGATACCTGGAAGAGCATTCCCTGTGAAAAGTATGTAACTTTTTTTTTTAATTGGTCCCATTTACAAAAGTTAAACCTTTCAGTTGCAACTAATTTATAATTGTATCTTATATATTTTTAATATTGTTAAACAATTTTTTATTGTTGTTTAGCTTATTTTCTGGAGGATTGTGTTGAAATGGTGGGATTTGTACCTCCTCCAGACATTCGTAAAAATAAGAAAGACAAAGATAAGGATGAGGAAGGGGTTGGTGTAGATGATGATGAAAACATGAATTTAAAAGTGTCTGATGAATATAGTCCTGCCACACGACAAGCAATTGCTAAAATGAATGAAAAAGACGTCAGCTTTGAATTAATTGAAGTAAGCATCATTTCCTGATTTCTATTTCTTTGTTAGAGGTTTAATAGTTAAAGGAACTCCTGCGAACATTTACCTACTATGATAATCATTGTTACAACATTGTGGTGCAATGATGTTTATTTTAGAGGGCATTTGAATTGAAATAATCTGTAACATTTAAATAAAACAAACATAAGTACACTTAAGACTAATTACTGAAATTTGCTGACATCTATAGAGTTTTTACTTACGACATTTGCTTAAGTCAGGTATAAGTCCCTTATTTTAATAGCTCTTCCAACTTGTATATAATGATCAACCATAAAATAATTTGCATTGATTTTCTATACTATGTTATACAGAAATTCCTTGATTCTGTATATTCACATGGTTTTCTGGATTCTTACACTCCTCTTTAAGATCCAAACTCATGTTTGTTCTATGCCTACTTGTCTTGGACATCTCTGTGAGATTGAAAAGTGGTAGCATTAAGACATAAGTGGTTTATATATATATATAAAAGCAACCACACGTGCAGGGAAGGGACTGGGATACCCCTCTCATACTGTTTTTAATTGTCCTGATATCTTCTATAATTTTGCAAAAATGTAATAATTGTTCTTATTACAGGCTCTTATCAAACATTGCAAAGGTACTGGAATGGAAGGAGCAGTATTGGTATTTCTTCCTGGTTGGAATGTTATTTTTGCACTGATGAGATACCTACAGACCCATCCAGTTTTTAGTAAGTTATATTTCTTATTTAAAGTCATGTGTTTGGGATTCATAGATATAATTTGTTGTAATTTCTGAAGTGGCCTTAGGTATTAGTTTTTTTGTTGAAGAAAATTACAGCTGTGTTCTGATTTAAATATATTAAGTAATATATAGCCGCTTAATGATAGATAATTATTAATGGTTTGATGAAAATGCCCAGCTAAAATTCTCCAGTGAATCTTCAAGGTACCATTTTGCTTCTTAAAGGTTGTTTTCTCATTTGAAAATTTTCAAATTCAGATTTCATCCACTCCTAAAAAGTTAAGACTTGATTTTTTTTTTTAATACTCCAAAACCTATTGACACAGTTTGTTTAATATTATGAGTGTTGGTGTAGAGATTCAGGGGCCAATTCTCGGATGATTTTCTTGACTTCCAGTACCCTCAACTTCCCACTTACTTCTAGACAACTATTAATCAAACTACAAGGTATACTCTCTTGGTTGTGAAACCAAAACACCTTTAGAATTGGGTTATTTTTTGTTTGTCGTGGCTCTTTTCCAACAAGAGAAAGTTATGAAGAAACCAATCATATGCATTTTAGCAGATTTCCCTTAAGGAAAATGGGGGCTCAGGTTGGCCGTGCGAGTTAAGGCGTTAGTCTTAATCTCGCCTGGTAGACCTAGAGTGGCGGGTTCAATTCCGCAGTAGGAATTTATTTAGTGACGGACTCACGGGTAGATAACCCGTTCCGATTAGCCATTGTAGCATAAAGTGGACGTAAATAATAATAATCAGAACCTTAAGTAAAATCAGCTATTGAGGTTGTATTCATGGCACAATTTTTGAAAAATGTCTTCTAATGCCCATCGATTCTACCAAGGAAATGACGAAAGTGACGTCCGTTCAAAATTATATAATGGGTGTGCATATGTGGTGTGTGTTTGTTTGTCTGTTAACACTGGCTATCACAATTTTGGTTTGATTGTTACCGAACTCCATATTTAAATGTTTTATGTAAAAATAAACATCAAGTTTGCTAATGGCTGAAATCAGGCCAGTGGGAGGAGAAATTTTGAAACTTTGAAATACCTCCAGTAGATCAAAAAATTGTATATAACCAATGTTATTGCAAATTGAATGATCTATAAATGTTAACTCTATACATATTTTCTGAATTATGAATATTAATCGAGATATTTGGATTTTATAGATTTTGGCTTCCTGTAAACCCCCACTTCTACTCATGTCATATTATCCTTAAGCTGTTATATCATGAACCACTTCATTCCTAGATGAAATGCCAAAATGGTTTTCATTGAATGTTTACTTTTTGAGATACATTCATATATGATGACATTATCAATTTAAGATTTTTCGTCCTTTACTTGAAAGTATTTATTTTACTTAGACTATACTGGGGGGGGGGGGGTGTTAGAAAGGGGGATTCGAAAATATTTCTGTTAATATAATAAGTTGGATCGTAAAATCTTATACAACTAATCTTGTTAAACTATTGATCGTCCTCAATTGTTGTTTTATGCATTTTTGTGTCTTATATCTTTTAGTTCAGTCTTCATTTTATAGAGAATTCAGTTATTTTTAGCAGATTTCCCTTATGGGGTATAAGGTGATCAAGAAATTGAACGATGTGCTTTACAGGTTACAGAGATACCACAATCCGATATCTAGGTGGTTCACCTAGAGTGACATGCCAAATATAGCAAGGGCCTATTTGGGAGCGGCTGTTTTGCAAATAATAGTTACTAGGAAATCACGTATTTAAGAAGTACGTGTGCCTGCAAAGTACTGGTGCCTGTCTGGGACCTAGGTCAGTCTAGACGACGAGAATCAGCAGGCCTGAGTCATCACCTGAACCCCTCTTGTACTTGCCACCCAGCTCGCTGGACAGTTAGTTAGTTCTCAGATTTCTTACTATTGACTAACAGTGCTTTCAGTACAGCTATAGTGAACAGTACTTTTTAGTTTCAGTGCAGTGCTGTTCATCCTTAAGTATATCCCCTCTTACTCATGCCATATTAACAATAAGCTGTTACATCATGAACCTCATTTTTCTAAGCTTAAATACCAAATATTCCTTTCAAGAGACTTTTACTATGCGAGATACATGCAAATTTGTTGTGTGACGTCATCAATTAAGATTTTATGCTCTTGCTCGAAAACGTTAATTTTATCTATACCATACTGATATTTCACTGTTGTGGTTAACATTTAAGATCATATTTTTTATGGGATGAAATTGGACTTGGAATAGGGGATGGGGATTCAAAAATTCAAAATATCTCCGTAATTATGAATTGGATCATTAAAGGTTATTGAACCAATATTTTTAAACTATTGATACTCTACAATAGTTCTTCTATGCATTTTTTCGTAACTCAAATATTAAGCGAGTAATTCGTATTTTCTTGTTTTCAGTCAGAATAGGTACTGAGATGAGATCACTAGTGAATCTTACCAGCACGTGGGAAATCTGCTTAGTTTAAGCAGGCCCCGTGTGACGGACTTTTTTTAAAAATATTACTACACAGAAAGTTAGTGGCTGAAAAGCTAATCTTATCAGGATTTTAAAAGACAAGTGTTTTTTGTAGGTGGATCAGGATATCTTATTCTTCCTTTGCATTCGCAATTACCCAGGGATGATCAGAGGAAAGTTTTTGAACCCGTTCCTCATAATGTGATGAAAGTATGTAATTGTTTATTGTGATTCTTTATGAGCCCTGAAATATATTTTTTATTAAAATAATAACAGTTAAATTTACTCTAAAATATTTGTCTCAATTGTTTAGATAATATTATCTACAAACATTGCTGAAACGTCAATTACAATAAATGATGTAGTATTTGTTATTGACACTTGCAAAGCAAAAATGAAGCTCTTCACATCACACAACAATATGACAAATTATGCGACAGTTTGGGCCTCAAGAACTAACCTGGAACAAAGGAAAGGACGAGCTGGTAGAGTGAGGCCTGGCATTTGCTTTCATCTTCTTACCAAGGTGATGCTTACTGTTAATCTACTTTTTTTTGTGAAAACAATTCATACATTTTTGAATAATTATGAAATCTCTCAACTTATTCCCACATATGTTTTACAAAGGCTAGGCATCAAGTTATAACAATATATAAAATAAAAAAATCGTATTATAAATTAATTTTTTTAATTAATGACACTTAAGTTTATCACATAAGTTTCATATAGAAAATTGTATATGCCGTATTCATGTTTTAACAGGCTAGATATGAAAAACTGGATGAACATATGACTCCAGAAATGTTCAGGACTCCTCTCCATGAATTGGCTTTATCAATTAAATTACTTCGTCTTGGAGCTATTGGTCATTTCCTATCAAAGGCTCTTGAACCTCCACCTATTGATGCTGTAATTGAAGCTGAGGTTCTGTTGAGAGGTAACATCCTGTTTTTTCAAACACTTTTTAGGTCTCCCCTCTTGTTTTATGTAGAAATATGACCTGTTAATGATAAAAGGAGTGTCAGTATATCACAGATAGCTTTCATTAACATATTTCCCTCTTTCTTATTATTGAAATTTGTTATTATGCAGCTTTTTATAATAGATTTTAACAGTATTAGTGAATCTTACTTAAATTATATTCTTCAATTGTTTAATATCATGGGTAGAACAGCTGCTTAGATCTCTGGAACGGGAGTCATTTCATTCATTAGTTGAATGATTCCTGATTGTGGTTCAACTCTCTGATGTTATAATTTATATCTGGTAACAGATTGTCGAACACTAAGTTAGTCACTTGTCATGTGTGTGATGGGTCACCAGATGGCACCAATTATGTCCTCATGTTGGTGCTTAACTGTTAGTAGCCCAATACCAGAAGATGCACAACATCGTATATTATTGACACTGGGATAGAAGGAAAGTGTGTCTCAAGGGTAGCTATGACTTCAAGAGTATGAGCCTCAGCCGTAGCTATACCTGTCACAGACTAGGTAGGGATTCACCTCAAAGGTATCTATAACGTCTAGGCATAAGCCTCTACCACAAGTAGGCATGTCACTGGTATGTAGGAGAGAGTCGCCTCAGAGGTACCTGTAGCATCTGCCTCCAGACGCATCTAGACTCGCCACGGGCAATGCTAGCTGTTAGTGAGGTGTAGCAGAGTATTCATAGAAAGAGACTACACAGCAGAGTTGGGCAAAATTGTAATTACAATTACAAGTTATAACTACATTAGTTGAAATATAGTTACAATTACAACTACTAATGTAATTAGTTATTGGTAAAGGGCAACTACATTTTTCAACTAAAGTAATTGTAATTGAAATTTCACAACTACAGATAGTAATTGAGAAAATCAGTAGTTCCAAAAACAACTACAGTTAGTAATTGTAACTGTAGTTGTAGCTGCAACTACAGTTACTTGGGTAGTTACTTTAAAAAACTGTGTAAAACACTGACTGAAGTAGTTGAGGCTGTTAAGAAATAACTACATCCAATGTCTTTATATTCGAAAGTTTATTATATTACATATATGTACTACATTATTATAATTGAAAACAATTTTAATGCAAATAAATGAAAACTAACAAAAATAATTCCTTTTTATATTTTCCACAGTTGATTGAAATTAAATAATACTTTTAAACTTTAAAATTTAAACAAATTAGCCATTAAAATTACTGTTAACTCATAATTTTTCTAAGACTTTTGTAATCTCTCTACTGCTCTGCTCCAAAAAATAAGGACGTCTCGTCCTCACTATCACTTTCTCTGCCACTTATTGTAATTTGTTTCAAAAATCTTTTGGTTGCCGAGGACAGATGACGGATATTGAAGACAGACTGGAGTGTCCTGCAACAGGACAAGAGGCGATCGCTGGAAAAAGAGATTGTGCCGATAGGAGCGTCTACCTTCAGTTCTGGCATATTCTGTTTGCCATATTTTGTGCACCAATTGAACATGGCTCATCTCAGACGATCCATTCATCGCCACCACGAGAGTAAATATTTATATAGAGGCGATCGAAATATATTTGCTCTTTGGAACATAAAAAACAAATAAAAAAAGTTATTACTCAATAACCACAGTTACAATTACAACTACTAATTGTAAATATTTTTATAACTACTTCTTACTTCAACTAGTAGTTGGATTTATGAATACCAACTTCAATTACTGTAATTGGGAAACCAAGAAAATGCAACTACAGTTACCAACTACATTTTTGTAACTGTAGTTGCAATTACATAACTAGTATTTATTAGTTGAAAAAGTAGTTAATTACAAAAGTATTTAATTACTGCCCAACTCTGCTACACAGTCTACTTCCTAAGGAGGTGCGCCACCGATGGTGTTGTTTGATTCTTAGGATTGAGATTAGAACAACACCCCCTTCAAATGATACCAAGGTATAGCAAAAGGGGCCTACCATCCTTCACTCCAAGCAGTCACCTGGCTGCAGATGTTTCAACAAAATAAAATAAGCAGCATGGGCATCAGATCAAAAAAAATAAATAAACTCCGTTTTTCCCAGAGGTAGGCCCAGCCATCCCCACCACCAAGCCCAGAGGTAGCGAGAGCCAGGAATCCCTAAGGATTATCTCACAATCCTGTCTCTCTAAATGCTATCTCATTATTGTCGCTACAAGATCCTTTCTTATATTTCAATAAATCTTGTCTCTCTAAATGCTACCTCCTAATTGCTATTACATCATACTTTCTTTTATTTCAAGTCTGTTTACAAGCATTTAACTCTGTCAAGGGTGATACTATGGGATGCCACTTATCTGTCACATTTTAGGTGATATGGTCCATGCTCTTACTTTTATATCTGTTTATTATTGTATATATAATATATGAAATTGCATTATGCACATTTAATGTAATTCACCAGTTTCTGTTTTATTTTTTTTCGTCTTTAGAAATGAAGTGCTTGGACAAAAATGATGAATTAACACCGCTGGGTAAAATACTTGCCAAATTACCTATTGAACCGAGACTTGGCAAAATGATGATTCTTGGTTGTATTTTCAAAGTGGGTGATGCTCTTGCTACAATTGCTGCAAATAGTTCGACAATGCCTGAAGTATTCATAACAGGTAAGATTAAGTCTTACAATTAACAGAATGTATTTTTAAAAAAAAAACTCTTAGCAACTCTTTTTCTCAGTTTATTTTTTTACAAGTATTTCCTTAATTCCATTCATTTTTTTTCACGTATTACCTTAATTCTATTCATTTATGTAAATGTATTACCTTAAATCCATTCGTTGTGTACATGTATGAGGGGGGGGGGAAATGATTAAACAAGCAGTTTTGCTATCATTTTGAAAGTATAACGACCTGGCAAACATAATGTTGAATATTGAAATAACAACGAAATTAAAAAATTAGTTACAAGCATGGTGTACTCATTGGTTCCAAAGCTGTGGAAGTTGAGAATTTAATAATTTGACAAAAACAGCAGAAAACATTGAATAAATATCACCCAGTTGAGGTCTGCATTTATTCTGTGGAGAATAGAATATTGGTATGATTTGTATGGCATACAGCATCCAAGTACAATGTCTTGAAAGATGATTTTCATTCACAGAAGCACTAGTATAATAAGTATAATAATATAGAATGTGTTAAGGTGAAAGAAAATAAATAAACAAATATTTCAAGTGCAGCTTACAAATATGCTCATTAAAAGCTGTGTGACCATTTAAGCCTATAGGCTTTCAACTCTTCAGTATTGAAGAAGGCGTGTTTGCTAAAACGTACACATAAGTAGAGATTTTCGTGAGTGGAGAGAGTGTTGTTTGACTTGAATTTCCCGCCTAGGTGTTTACAGTTGAATCGACATAGTCCTTGTACAGTGTTCAACATTATTGTTAAAGCTATGAAGTGAAAATAAAAAGACTTGACAGAACTTATATTTATATTTTGGTTGTTCAAAAAGCAAATATATATAACTATATTGAGACCACAAAATACAGAGAGTGGAGGCACTGAACTAGTAACTGGCATTACAACCTCTCAGATTAAACTTCAGTCAGTCATTCGCTTGCCCTGGCTCAGAGAGGATGTTCTGGAACCATGGTTTATTGTGGTGTTCAACTACTTCTTGATTCAATCATTCTTTTTGAATCTTTTTTTATTACAGTATAAGTATAACATTAAAGAATCTCAGTAGAAACTCATCAAATACATATAAAGTTTTATCGTCACTTCATTTTAAATTGTTTTTATTATTTCCTATATATCTGAATGAGCCTGAAAATAGGCAGTAATTACATATTTGATTCTCAGTCCCTTAGTACATTCTGTATAGTAAGCCATATAAATTTAGTATTTATAATTGGAATAAGAAATTTATTCCTACTTTCAATGCCAAATCTACAATCACGATCACTAAATACTGCAAATTGATTGATATATGCAATGCATCAAAACATTGGGTTTTTTCCTGCAAATATCTCAAGTGAATCAGATTATGAGTGACCATACATTCTAATGCCAACTCTTGTTAACTTAAGTATTATCTTCATTTGTAGAAAGACGATTAACTGGTGTCCAGAGAGCTTTTGCTGGTACTAGATGTTCTGATCATCTCGCAATGTTACATGTTTTTAATCAATGGGCTTCAGCTTCTAATAGAGGCGCGGATGCTGAGTTAGCATTTTGTGAAGCCAAACAGGTTTCACAGCCAACTCTCCGGGTCACTGCTGATGCAAAGGTAAGGTATAATTGTGTCTTAAATCAAGAGACCTCTTGGTATTTTTACATTTCTACAAAAAAATTGTTTGACACGACCACTCCATATGAGATAGTATCCTGTTATAGTGATTTTCAGTGGATTTATGAGGTTCATTGTGATTTTTTATTCTTTTTGTTTCTATTTAAATTTATTGTTCTCTTTATTCTATTGTAGCTATTTGGGATAGGTTATTTAAAAGTGGTTATTACCCTTTTAGTACCGGATGGTACTAGGAATTCTATTTCATTTCTATGCAAGAAAAATTTCCTTTTGCTCAAACCTTACTAGAGTTACCTAGACAATATTGAAATTTCAAATGTTATTCTCCAATCAAACATTTATTTCAAAGAGAATAACTATCATTAATTTCTTTAATAAATTTCTAAAGAGAGTTTGTTTTTTCATTTTTTATATTTTTTAATTACCTAAGAAATTTACTATTTTATTGCTAAACGAGCCATGTTACTTGTCGTTGATGAGCACAAATAGAAATGGTTTCCCATGTAAATATAAAGATTGGATTAACTTAGGAAGAAATTATTCCGTTATTTTTATCAGGTATCAGAAATATCGTGTAACATGTACAATATCTGTACAGTTATTCAGTTTTATTGCCTATTGGATGATTATTGACAAACTTATTATCATTCAAACCTTAAAGTTTTATTCATGTAGATGTAGATAGATATTGATTATTCGTAATAAATTTCTCTCATTATGCTTCATCAATCTATGAATTTATTTATTTTTGAATTCTTTTAATGAAAGTAGTGTATATTGTTTATTTTAATTAATTAAAGAAATTAATATGTGATTTTTATATTTATAGACACAACTGAAAGATTTGATGATTCTTTGTGGATTTCCTGAAGAGTCGATGCTACCAATGTTCTACCAGTTCAGTGACGAAGATGAAAATTTAGATGTTGTAACTGCTCTTCTCTGCATGGGGCTCTACCCTAATGTTTGCTATCACAAAGAAAAGCGTAAAGTATGTAATCATTTATTGATATGTTTAATTATAAAGAATTCTATTTATATTACTTAAATAATATTATAAATAACATAATTAAGAATTGTTTCTATCTATAAATGTACAAATGGAGATAAAGGCTTGTAACTTGTGCAACTTGAGAACACATACTATTTGACAGGTACAGATTATATCAATTTCTTAGAATTTTGGAAAATCTTAAAGAAACATTTTTTTTTTTTAATTTGTTGTTTTCTTTCAGAATTATGTTGTTTTCTTTCAGAATTAACCAGTAAGTGTATAGACTTCTCTCGAAATTCTGATATATCATTGTAGGTTGAGTTTCCTGCTTTCTTCAACCTGATCTGAGAATGTGAAATTTTTTTTCCCTACTCAGCAGAAGACTATTAACATCCATTGCTAATTGAATTTTATTTTTACCATATCAGTGTATACTTATCATAATCTCACTTTAAAAAATAATAAAAGCTTATTTGAAATAAAATTGAAAATGCATTTCTCCTCTTAACCTATCCTGTTTTTGTATTTTAACATTGTAATGTTACACCGTCTTGAATTTGTGGGACGTCAAAAATAACTCTTGTACTTTTTTTTTGGCACCTTATTCTGAAATGAACAAAAATGTTAACAACTTGACCTAGAAATACACACAAAAAAAGAAAAAAAAAGTACTCCAAAATTCTTCTTGCGTTAAAAAGAGTTTCTATTGCATATTAAAACAATGTCTTTTTAGGTCTTGACTACTGAATCTAAGCCTGCATTGATTCATAAAACATCTGTGAATTGTACGAAGTTTGAAACAAATTTTCCTTCTCCATTTTTTGTTTTTGGTGAAAAGGTTAGTAAACTATATTCCTTAATTAATACTTATTAATATAAACCTTTATTTTAAAAAAAAGTTTTTATTTTTTTTCAGATAAGGACACGGGCAGTTTCTTGTAAGCAAACTACTATGGTGACACCTATTCACTTACTTCTTTTTGGTTCCAGAAAAGTAGAACTTGTTAATAAAGCTGTAAGGCTTGACAATTGGTAAGTCATATGAGTCATGTTGTTAACATGGTACAAATTAAAAATACTTTCTATTTAAAAAAACAAAAACAAACTCATGCTGGATCACCACTACAAAGTTTTAGCAGATTTCTCTTAAGGGAAATCAGCTATTGAGGTCATACTCATGATACGATTTTGGAAAAAAAAATTCTTCAAATTTCCATCGATCTTACCCAGGAGATGATGAAAATGAGGTCCATTCAAAATTTTATATATATATATATATATATATATATATATTTGTCTATTAACGCTGTAGCAGTCGGAATTTTTGTTTGATCGTTACCAAACTCAATATTTAGACGTTTTATGTAAAAAGACAGATCAAGTTCATTAATGGATGAAATCGGACCAGTGGGAGGGGGGGTTTCGAAAATTCGAAATATCTCCGTTACCATACGTCGGATCAAAAAAATGTATAGAACCAATCTTATTGCAAATTAAGTGTACTATAAATATTGTTATATACATTTATTGTCTATCTTGAATATTAACCGAGATATTTGCATTTTTCAGCCTTCAGCAAACCCACATCTACTCATGTTAAACAATACTCTGTTATGTAATAAACCACATTATTCGAAGCTTAAATACCATAAATTGTTTTCAAGAGACCTTTATTATACAAGATAAATGCAAATATGTTATCGTGAACCCCCTCTTTCTTAAGTTCTTGGACTACTAAAATTTGATTGATTCAGATAAATATTATTCTGATTCATTATAAATTACAGTACTAGATATAGTAAATAGTTTTCAAAAAAATTATTATGTTATATTCTGATATATTTCCATAATTGTTTTTTTACATTTCAGGTGCTTCCTGTCTGGAGGTTTCTTATTGTCTTTTGTATTTATTCACTTGATGTTGACGGTGCTCTTGTGTTACCATTATATAGATTTATCTATTTTTAAACATTACGAGGGAAATCTGCTTAGTTTACGCAGCCCCTGCATGGCGGATTTTTTTAATTATACTTTTCTAAATTTTTTATTTTCTTAATAATTTTTAGTAGTGCATTAGTTGCATAAGGAGGAAAAATTATATGAATTAAATTTTCAAATAATTATTTAAATTGATGGAAGTTTATATGAAAAATAGGATTTTACTTACAGTTGAGAGTTCCTGAGGTGCATAGAAAGGAATATACTAAAGAATACAAAGGGGATATGCTAAAGTCTATTGGGGTAGTGAATTAATAATTGTGAACTGAAGTTCTGGGTTTAGAAAACCAACTTTCAGTGAATAATGAAAGCCAGAATTGATGTGTCAGTAAATAAAATGCCACTTTGTCAGAGTTGAGAGCAAGAGTGACTCAGACACACCTGGCTTTGAGGTAGAGGGGAACGTATAAGCACAAAGTATGCTACCATTTGAGTCTTATCTTTTCATCAACACATTTCACATGAGCTTTCAATTTCATAATGGATAGGAGTTACGAAAACTAATTATTCATAACAACTTGACCTCCATATGCCCAATACTGACAATAAAGGGCTCCAGTACCCTTTTTACATTAATTGCAACACAGAAAGTTTTCCTTTTGCTTCATGGTAAACTTACAGTAGTTGTTGAGGACCAACCAATTGGTATATGAGTACCCTGGAAAGTTGAGTTCCCAAAGTATTTAAACTAAATAAAAAGTGATGGCTTGAGCTATATTCTCCCAGTCTTGTTTGGACTAGAGTTAAGCAAAATTAATCACGTTGGCAGTGAGAGTCAAAGCCAAAGAGCGCTCAAAACTCAAATGCTCACCAGATTTATTTAATACAGTTAATCTTTTGCTTTAGCTTGTTACTAGAATGGATTTTGCCCACCAAAACACTGGATTTCCAGTTTGCTAGGAATTAATAATTTTGGTCTTAGAGAAAAATCAAAGAAATAATATTCTGCTTACTGAAAACAATGACATGTCATTTTAGATCTTCCCCGTTATATGACTATCTTGGTTTTAAAAAAATGAGTCTAATGGTCCTCCTGAAATTTACATAACAGTGATGATAATAGTCTGTTAGGTATAGAGTGATTATTTGTCATTACCTGCAATTGCATTTTCACTTCGTATTTAACCATGAGTTACGAATAAAAATATTTGGCAACAAATATAGATACCTCCTATTATATTCATGTTAAATGTTTATTTTCTTTTTAGGGTAAATATAGACATTGACATTGAAGCTGCTATGAGTATACTCAGCTTACGACCTGCAATTGAGGGTCTGGTAATTAAAGCAGCCACTGATCCTGATAGCCTGACTCAGCTCTCTCCTGTGGATGAAGAGGTTATTTCTGTTGTAAAGGAACTTTGTAGGATGCAGGCTGGGCGCCATGGGCTAGATAAATATTCATTGTGAGAATTTGCTTTTTTTCTTTTTCTTTTATTACATGTGAATTTTAGGAGTGTAAGACGACGGTCATTATTCTGCATGTTTTTGGTTTTTCTTCTAACTAATATGTAGTAAGTTTTTGGTAATTTGATAGCAAGTTTTTGGTTTTTCTTCTAATTTGATAGTAATTAAATACAAAAGGAACTGTATCAGTTTTTGGACTGTTTCATTATTTTAAGGAACTTATGATTTTGGTAGGCTAAGTTCCATACTGATTAGGGACTACTTACAGATGAAAGTTGCTTGAAATTCAGAAAGAAAGTAGCTGTCCACTCTTTTGAAATGGTAGTCAACATATCTTTCAACTTGAACAGTTTCATATTCAATGCTTTACTGTTTGACAGGCCATGTTAAATTGACTCAAGAAAAATCTATGAAACATTTATGTAAAAAATATCTAACGTTTTTAAAATATTTTTCCTAAAATTAAAAAAAAATAAAATTTGGTATTAGACTCATAAAATAAAAAACTGAATCTCTCCCTGGATAGAAAATGATGTGATACACTATAGATCTCCTATCCTCAATTTAGTTCTAATGGCATGAAGTGAATGTTAATTTATATGAGTGTTGATTTATATTATGAATTTAAAATCTATCTCTATGATTAAATAATATTAAATCTCCATAACTAACAAAGGTTAAATATTAACATCCACTTTGTGCTACTGAGGCTAATAGAGACAGGATATCTACAGGTTACCACCATTTTCAAGCCAGGGTGGGGCTAATAATTTTATTTAGTGAGTTCTTCACTTCCAAATAAATTCCTATTGCCCTCATGGGAATCAAACAGGGTTTAAAAAGTTCATTAAGACCAGTGCTAGCCTGAGTCCCAAGATAATTAAATTAAGATAACTCTATAATAAGAAGTACCAGTAGTTCTTATAACAAACTGGCTGAACCTCCACTTGTTGGAATTCAGTTGTAAAACTTAACACGAATGTCTATTACACAAGTCATAAAAAGTCTTAAAGCACTAAACTAAGTTTGACACTTCACTTTGATATTCAGCTTTTATTTTAAAATGTGTCTAGAGAGAAGTAAACATAAAGAGACATGTCAAATTGTGGTAACAATGTAAACAACAACAAAACAAGCTGCCCTCCCCCTGGAGCTGAGGGTTCCCATCAGGGACAGCCTCCTTATATTTCCAAGTTAGTAGTAATATTAAGAAAAAAAAAAAAAAAAAAAAAAAAAAAAAAAAATTTTTTTTTTTATTTTTAAAACAAGAAACTCTAATTAAATTTTGATGGGCCATATGGGAAGGGAGAGCAACTATATGTGGTGCTTTTATTTGTATAAATGATAATTTATAACTCTCGCCGAATGCTTGAGTACCACAGTAGATAAAGTCTGGAGGTCCATTGTGGATATTCCCAGTTTTTTTAAAACTTCCCCGTTCTCTGGGATATTGCACCTATAAGCAAAAATTTTTCAATGGAGTATTTTCCCCTTTAATACCCACAGTAAGGCTCAAAAATCCTCCTCTTTTCCTCGTCTACTTCTGTTGATTGGTTCATATTGGTTTCGAACCTTACTGTGGGATCTAGGATGACTCCTTCATTTGCTATTCTTTTCACTATTATTATATCTGCTCGTTTCGGTGATCCATCAGAGGACTTGCACATAACTTTTTCATAGACTTCCCAATCTTTGTTGTACCTTTTTATTAGTTGGGCTATGTCTGTTCTTATTTTGTGGTGGTGGCTGAGATTTTAAAGATTTCCTAGAAGTTTTAATGCAAAGAGTTGATGCAAATCATAAGTTTTATTGGTTGCCTGCTTCATATTCTGCTGGATGCACTTTTTGTTTATTTCTTGATTCGTAGCCTTATTTATATTTTTCTCATGGGGCTCAGGTTGGCCATGTGAGTTAAAGCGTTGACCTTAATTTCACATGGTAAACCTAGAGTGACAAGTTCGATTCCCACCTGAGCAGAGGAGTTTATTTAGTGACGTAATTCATTAAATAAAATCCTTAGTCCCACCCTGGCTAGAAAAGGGTGGTAACCTGTAGATAACCCGTCCCAATTAGCCTTAGTTGCAAAAAGTGGGCGTTAATAAATAATTTAATTTAATTTATTTTTCTCATCAACAGTTTTTTAATAACAGTCCATACGTGATATTGAGATATGATGTTTTAGTCAAAGCATTTTGTATTTTCAATAGAATATGAGTCATTTCTATTTTAGGCCGGGAAAGATTATATCATAGGTCGGAAAAGCATTTGTCAACGCAATCAAATATGAGTAGCTTCTTTTGAAAATAATATAGGCCAGAAAAGCATGTGTCAACAGAGTATAATATGAGGGGTTACTTTTTGAAAATAATGTCTCAGACCAGACAAGTGTGTGTCAACTGTGTAAAATATGAGATGCTTCTTTTTTAAAATAATACCATTGACCTGAGAAGCAAATGCCAACAAACTTAGTTCAGTGTTTCCTAATTTTCATTTTCTAGTATGTGTTTCTTATTAATGGAATTAATGACTTATTCTGATTTAACAGTTAATTACCTACAATTAAATACCAATTAGAAAATGCATCTTTATAATTAACAAGTAGCTTTTTCTTTTTAAAGAATATCAGAATTACTAAAAATGTTCATATTAATTGGCTTTTATCAATATCATGTGCTTTGCTTTTGTGACTTATGATTTTAAGCGGGATTAATAGCAACTGCAGTTTTTTAACACAACAATAATTCTTTTTAAGGAAAAGACAAAGGAGAGGCCCATACGAAGCAGACGATGGAAGTACCCCTGCTGAGCCTAAATACTATAGAGGAAGTTACCGAGGTATAAGATAGTTAATGCCCTTACTATAGCAAATGTTGCTCACTTCTTTTCTTCGAGAAAGGTTAAAGAAACTAGAGGGTATCTGACTGGTGTAAAGTTTTTTCTTTTAATTGTTTTTGTACTCCATGATTGGTTTGATATACATATGTATGTCTATATCTATATGTATTATCTGAGATTTTTCTAGCCAGGACTGGTTAATTGATGTCTAGAAATGAGCTTCAGCATTGCTGGCTCAAGCCAGAAAAGATTATGGAAAATTCATTTCATACGTGAATATTGAAAGAAAAAAATATTTATTTTTTAACACGTTCGCTGCTCTGTATCGGTCCCCGGGGTCCGATCGTCATCAAGTCTATCAGGACGGGTCCCCTCTCCTTCAGTCTACTCGAAGGCTGTAGCAAGCTTATTATGAGAGATATTTTAACGGGGATTGGATGTAATTTGTTCCTAGAACCTGTAGCTTTAGTTAATCTAGAAAAATACTATAGGACGCCGGGGACCGTAACCGTCTAGAAATAGAGAAACTCGAATTAGGTACGGCACCCCCCCCTCCCCGGTGCCCGATGCTAATTCCAGTTAGACCTTGGTCAAAAATGAACTGACTTGAATCTGTTTTACTTTCTATGCCCCCCCCCTTCGCTCATTTACCATTGTGATGCACATAATATGTCTTGTGGTCGGAAATTAATAGAGTAAGCACTATCTGTAACTCTTGCCGACAGCAGTGAAAGTGAGAGTGATACAACTTCGTGACGATAATTTTGCAGACAAGAACTATTTGTCCTCATGTTCTAGTTCAACTACTGACCTAGAAGAGCTTACGAGTTTAGAGTGCTTATTGAAAATAACAGCTGACAATGTGATAAAAAATGTACATTAGTTGTAGACGACATTGGGGACCGCTCCTGGCTTTGCTAGTGCTAGTTCTTGGGTTGGAGTACTGATGGCTCTGCTAATTCATTCATTTAGTTCACTAGAATTGTCAAGAGATAGCGTTACCTTCGAAAACTATATCGGTCCCCGGGGTCCGATACAGATTTTAACGTTAAGAGAGACATCGGACGCCGGGGACCGGTGCAGATGGTGGTGGAGTATATCTTATATAGACTGCAGCAGCAAACGTGTTAATTTAGAAATTTTGAGGTGCTCAGGCCTAAACCCTGAATATATTGAGATATTTAAACATTTTATGTAAAAATGAAGATCAAGTTCATTAACGGCAGAAATCGGACCAGTGGGAAAGGGATATCTCCGTTATGAGTTAGATCGTAAAATATTAGAGAACCAATTTTGTTAAACTATTGATGGCCCACAATTGTTGTTCTATCTATTTTTCAGCACTATAGTATTAAGGGAGTTATTCAAGCTTTTTTGTTTTAAGCTATTAGTACCCCCCCCCCTCTCCTTCTACTTTTCTTTTTTTCACATAGAAATAGAGAGTATGTGGTGAAAAGAGATCAAATGTGTTATACCAGCACTTGGAAAATCTACTTAGTTTACACAGCCCTTGTGTAATTTTCAAATGCATATAATTTATTAAGCGAATTTTAAAGACTCAACATTTTGAAGCACTCAACTATTCAATTAAAAAGCGAAAAATATACTGACTAAATATGCAAGGGTAAATTGCAGGTAATGAGTAACAGTACTTGAGATTGAATAAGGACAGAGTAGGTATACAGGGAATCTGAGTAATGGGATGCTAAAAATGAGATAATTGAATCCCTATGCCATCTATCACCTTTGAAGGGCACTGCAGGTTCTTCTATAGTCAACAGATTGCAAAGAGGATGAACGAATATGATAGCTCGTAGTAGTACATTGCTAAACACACCAGACTATTATATCAGTTAGCCCCAGTGCTTCTCGGTGTTAAATTAATGTAGCTCAAATTTTGAAGTTTTACACAAAATTGCAATAGTCTTGAGCAATTTGCATTGTTATAACTCACTGTTAAATACTAATGATATGGTAAACATCTGAAGACATAATTATGAAATATTTATTTTTTCAGGCGGAGGTGGACCTTACAGAGGAAGGGGTTTCCGCGGGTCATACGGAGGCAGTAGAGGAGGTGGTAGTTATGGTGGAGGTGGTTATGGTGGGGGTGGTTATGGCGGAAGAGGTGGGGGAAGTGGCTACGGATACCGCAACAATTCTGGAGGCAGTCAGCAAAGAAATGGTGGAGATCGTGGCGGCGGATTTTGGTCAAATTATTAATTCTTAAATTTAAGAAAGTCATGTCTATATTTGAATTCATTTAATTTCATCTGTTGGAATGAGTGTAGAATAACATTTTGTAATTTTATGTAGTATAATAAAAATGCTGTGATTTTAATATGAGAGGAGAATTTCGTTTATACAGGAGAGAAGGAGATTTAGATAATTTTTTTCTGTTTACAGAAAAGTATTCTAAAACAAATTATCTACGGAACTTCTCTTCAAGAAAAATGTTTTTGACCTGCCTTGGTTCCTCCTTTCTCCTTCATATTTATTATTAATTTATGTTCATATGACAATTTAAAAAAAAAAATTAAATGTCTGGATGTTTCAAGAATTTGCACTTTTAATTTTAAGAGAAGTGATTTTCTGTGATTATGTAATAATAAAATAATGCATAATTTCTTTGACATTTTTAATTGGTGTTCCTGTTGTACTTAAAACAAAATGCTGGACCTAGAGGGAAACAGGGTGGCGTTACAGCTGGGGGGTTTCATTCCATGAGACACCAACCATTTGATGTAAGCTGCCCCTTTCTCGGGTCTTTACTTCTTTGTCGGGATTATTGGGCAGGTCATCTTAGATTGGGTCTCTTGACTTAAGATAGCTCAATACTTGATTTATTATAGAATTACCTAAATTCACGCGTATTTTTTTTTTTCATTTACTACTTCCATTTTCAACAATTATCAATAGTATCAAAGCTCAGGTTAGCCATGCGAGTTAAAGCGTTGATCTTTATCTCACATGGTAAACCTAGAGTAGCGAGTTCGATTCTTGCCTGGGCAAAGGAAATTATTTAGTGACGAAATTCATGAAATAACGTCCTAAAATCCCACCCTGGCTAGAAAAGGGTGGTAACCTGTAGATAACCCGTCCCGATTAGCCTAAGTTGCAAAAAGTGGACATTAATAATTAATAATAATAATCAATAGTATCATTGATATCAAAACATTCCATTCCCTGTGAGCATAGGAAAAAGTCCGTCATGCAGGGGCTGCATAAACTAAGCAGATTTCCCTCGTGAAGATTAATAATAGATAAACCTACATGCTCCTAACACAACACCACTGGGAATATTAAGAGAATAAATGCAAACGGTAATAATCTTTCCCCTGCCGGCGGGAAGCGTCTCAAATATAAATAAAAAGGTCTGACAACGGCTCACCGAAAGAAAAACAATAACTGAAACATCTCACAATAGAACATATTCATTTTACTGAAGACTATTATAAATTACAGTACTAGGTATAGTAATACCTAGTACTGTAATTTATAATGAATCAGGATAATTTTTATCTCAATCAATCAAATTTCAGTAGTCCAGGAATTTAAGACTGGGTGGGGTGGGGGGTTTCACAAGAACATATTTGCATCTATTTCGTATAATAAAGGTCTCTGGAAAACAATACTTGGTATTTAATCTTCGAACAATGTGGTTTATTATATAACAGAGTATTGTTTATGTAAAACGAGTTGAAGTGGGGGTTTGCAGAAAAATGCAAATATCTCGGTTAATATTAAAGATAGAAAATAAATGTATATAACAATATTTATAGTACATTTAATTTTCAATAAGATTCATTCTATACACATTTTCGATGCGACTTTAGTAACAGAGGTATTTCGAACTTTCAAAATTGTTCCCCTCTAAACCCCCCCCCCCCTCCCTCTTGTCCGATTTCAGCTGTTAAAGAACTTGACCTTTCTTTTTACATAAAACGACTAAATATCGAGTTTGGTAACGATCAAACAAAAATTGTGACCGCTAGAACAGTAACAGACAAATATATAGATATGAATATATACAGTTTTGAACGGACCTCATTTTCATCATCTCCTAGGTAGGATTGATGGACGTTTGAAGAAAAATTATGAAAATGCTAATTGTTATGAGTATGACCTCAATAGCTGATTTCCCTTCAGGGAAATCTGCTAAAATGTTTCATACAAATCGTACATAAGGGTAACAAATTATTTTTTTCCAAAACCTTTACTATATATACATATACCCTTCTTCTCCCATTATCAATCTATCTGGGTTTAAATAAAACGTTTGAATGTCAAATTTCGTAACTATATAACAATAAAAGTTCGCAACACAGGGGCAATGCCTTCTGCCAATATCCTCTATTTCTGAGTTCAAATTCGATAGATAGTAGTGGAGGGGGGCAATTTCCCACGTGAAGGTTTACAATAGAGAAATCTGCATACTGCTAACACTTAATACCACCGTGAGTAAATACAAACAGTAATGAGAAATCGTTCAGTTAATTTTAATAAGCTCTCATCGGAAACGGCTTATGAATTGTAAACAAATCGGTCTGCCATCCACTGAGCTGAACAGATAGACATATTCTTCACCGGAAAGAAAAACAATTACTGATATACTACATCTGAATATAACACAATGTTAATTGCAAACTATTTGCTTTATCTAGTACTGCAATTTATAATGAATCAGAATAATTTATATTTTAATAACTGAAATTGTAGTAGTCCAAGAAATAAAGATGGGGAGGCGCGTATGAACAGAATGTATTTGCATATATCTCACAAAGTAAAAGGTTAGGTTACATGAGAGCCGAAGTTACGGAAACGGCCGAACTAATCGGAAACTTAGAAATAAAACTAAAAAATTTGAAAGTTAAATTTTTTTATACTAATATATTATCAAACTAGCCCGCAACTGTTAATAATTGGTAGTATCAAATCTTGCTAATAGATTACATGCTAAATGTTATAAATTAGTCTAAGAATTTCAAGGATCAAAAAAGTATTGGCACCGTTGTTTACATACGATCTTTTATTCCTTATCTTAATCTTTAATCCTTTCAGTCTGAAAGAAACCAAAAAAGTCCGTCACGCAGGGGCTGCGTAAACTAAGCAGATTTCCCATGTGAAGTTTTACATTAGAGAAACCTGCATACTGGTAACACAATACCACCGTGATTAAATACAAACGGTAATGAGAAATCTTTCAGTTAATTAAAATAAATTCCCAACTGAAACGGCTTCTGAATTATAAGAATAATTTATATTTTAATAACTCAAATTTTAGTAGTCCAAGAACTAAAGAAGAGCAGAACGTATTTGCATAAATCTCACAAAGTAACGAAGGTAAGGTAAGGCTAGAAGAAGCTTCCACCTGAGCCGAGTACTGGCGGAAATGGCCGATCTAATCCGAACTATACGCGACCACAAACTTCATAAAAATGCAAATATCTCGGTTAATATTGAAGATAGAGAATACATGTATATAACAATATTTATAGTACATTTAATTTGCAATAAGATTGATTCTGTACAATTTTTCGATCCGACGTATAGTAACAGAGATATTTTGAATTTTCGAAAATCCTCCCCTCAAAACCCCCCCTCCCACTGGTCCGATTTCAGCCGTTAACGAACTTGATCTTTCTTTTTACATAAAACGACTAAATATCGAGTTTGGTACCGATCAAACAAAAATTGCGACCGCTAGAGCGGTAACAGACAAATATATAGATAGATAGATAGATCTATATATATATAGATATATATATATACAGTTTTGAACGGACTTCATTTTCGTCATCTACTAGGCAGGATCGATGGACATTTGAAGAAAAATGTCGAAAATTCCGTCATGAGTACAACCTCAATAGCTGATTTCCCTTAAGGGAAATCTGCTAACAAAAATGAATACACCTAAACAGGATTATTTCATGGCCAGTTCAATGGCTAAAACAGAGGAGCATTCTCTGCAAGTACGAATCCGTGTGGTTAAATTGCGTTCCCGAGGATTCAGTTACCGTGCAATTGCCAAAGACTTATGATGAGTCTTACGGAACATCGTCAAGAAGAACAATGAGACAGGTGCAGTCCTAAACAAACGACGTTCCGGGCGGCCACAATCGTTTTCTGAAAGAGAAAAAAGGAGGATTCACAAACTAGGGGCAAAAACACCCTCCATTTCGGTTTCCAGCATAGCGACAGAAATTGCTTCAACTTCAGACACAGCTTTCAGCATCCAGAAAGTAAGAAATGTCATTCACAGTTTTGACTATTATGGAAGAGTCCAGAGAAAGAAGCCATTCATATGTGAGGCAAACCGTAAAAAACGTCTCGACTTCGCTAAAACGTACCTCAAAGAACCGTTGGAAATTTGGAAGAACGTTTAATTTTGTTGTTAGATGTGTTGTAAAGTTGTGATGAGTGAAAATACAATATTTTTAGCTCTGATGGTCACAAATACGTGTGGAGGAACCCCAACACTGAATTTAATATATGTATGTATCTCTCTCTCTGTCTCTCTCTCTCTCTCTATATATATATATATATATATATATATATATATATATATATATATATATAAAGTCCGTCACGCAGGGGCTGCGTAAACTAAGCAGATTTCCCCCGTGAAGTTTTACAATAGAGAAATCTGCACACTGGTAACACAATACCACCGTGATTAGATAATGATAAATCTTTCAGTTAATTAAAACAAATTCCCAACTGAAACGGTTTCTGAATTGTAAGAATAATTTATATTTTAAAAACTCAAATTTTAGTAGTCCAAGAACTAAAGAAGGGGGTTTGGGAGGGTGAACAGAACGTATTTGCATAAATCTCACAAAGTAACGTGGGTAAGGTAAGGTTAGAAACGACTGGCATAGTTAGAAGCTTCCACCTGAGCCGAGAAATGACCAAGATGGCCGACGTAATCCGAACTATACCCGACCACAGACTTCATAAAAATGCTAATATCTCGGTTAATATTCAAGATAGATAATAAATGTATATAACAATATTTATAGTAAACTTAATTTGCAATAAGATTGGTTTTATACAATTTTTCGATCCGATGCATAATAACGGAGATATTTTGAAATTTCAAAACTCCTCCCCTCTAACCCCCCCCCTCCTACTGGTCCGATTTCAGCCATTAACGAACTTGATCTTTTTTTTTTACATAAAACGACTAAATATCGAATTTGGTAACGATCAAACAAAAATTGTGACCGCTAGAGCGGTAACAGACAAATATATATATAGTTTTGAACGGACCTCATTTTCGTCATCTACTAGGTAGGATCGATGGACATTTGAAGAAAAATGTCAAAAATTCCATCATGAGTACAACCTCAATAGCTGATTTCCCATAAGGGAAATCTGCTAAAAAATTGAGGTGTGCCAATACTTTTTGGACCCACTGTATATAATTTTGAACGGACCCCATGGGAAATCTGCTAAAATGCAAAATATCTCGGTTGATATTCCAGATAGAGAACAAATATATAACACCTTTAGGACATTACATTTACATGATAGGTTCAATTTTTCCATCTGAGTATAATGACAGAGATATTTCGTTCGGTTTCAGCCATTAACGATTGGTCATTAGTTTTAAATTAAAGTTTAAATATTGAAGCAAATATAAAAATATCGAGTTAGCAATTGTCAAACAAAAACTTCGATCTCAGACAAATATACTTATCTAATATCAAATGTGTGTGCCTATACATTCTTGAACTGACCTATTCTGGATACCATCTTCTAGATAGGATCCGATAGATAATGAAATTTTTCCAAAAACCCCTTTGTGATTAGAACTTCAATTTCAGATTTTCCTGAACAGAAAATAGCTAAATTTATAAATGTATTCTACAAACACCCCATTTGTAGATAGTGTGGTATAATTAGTTTGTGGAATATACTAAATAACCTTACAATACAATTTTGTTGCTATACACTTACAAAAAATATTATTTTCTAATGTTCTAAGAACAATGCTTAGACATACTCTTTCATTCGATTTATATGACTATTTGATAAAAAAATGTGTTAGGCCACAATTTAAGAAATCTTACATGACTTAACGTACTTACTATACATTGAACCCCCCTCCCCCCTCTCCATTTCAATCTATGTTTATTTACTTTTGATAGAATATTTAGACATAAATGGTAGGTTCATCTTAGTTATAAGAAATGATGAAAATTGTAATAAATAAACAATACTATTTAATAATTCCACCGCAAGGAAGTATAAGTTTTTATAAATGTCATACAGCATGGAACAAAGTCCTATGAATACTCAACACTGCGTTGATAACAGCTGTTATAGAAATGGCTGTCGAAATTTGATTGCTGCTTATATGTATTTTTCAGGGGTACTTAATACTTTTTTCTGCGGATTTTAAGAAGATGGGAGCGAATCCAAGTACTACCAGGAAGCTTCAGATTGACAATGAAAATGATCCCGCGACTGTAATTAAAGTATCTGAAAAAGTAGTTCAAAGAATAAGGTCCGGAGCTGAGAAAGAAGCAGAACAAGAATTAGCACAGCAAGCCAAAAAAGTAAGATCTTTCAAACGTAGTGATAATAATGCAAATATATTTGATGATGGTGTACCCTTCGTAACTGCTCGAATGATTCGTCAGGAGGTTGAAGATGAACTTCAGAAGAATAACAAATACTGGGAAAGTCGAATTAAAGAGCTTCAACAGGGCCATGAAAGAATAAACGAAATAATGGAACGAGAATATATTAAATCTGTGGAAGATATCAAGAGGGAACTGCCTAAATTACCTCCAGAAAATGCTGTGCCTCCATGTCAAGATAAAAAAGGTAATATAATCAAATGTTACAAAACCTATTCTAAAAGGCCTCTATTATGTGCTCAAGAAGTTGAAGCCTTCAATTGCTGCATGAAGGAGTCAAGACTTAAAGTTTTGAGTCAGAAATAGACTTTAAAATTGTGATAATGATTGTAGTAAGTGCTATCAAATCAATGAATTTTTCATTTGAAGATACACATTGTATGCGTGAAAATTAAAGAGTGTACATAATTATTAATAAGTGTATTTATTTAAAACTTATCACTTTTCGATCTGCATTTTTATCCTTAGCGATTGGTATGTGTCATCTAGTTATTGCTGGCAGTTATTTATTAAATGTTATATCTAAATACATTTAACACTATTATTTTCAACTTTTATTTACACTTTTACTCTAAAATTTCCTTCCAAGTTTCAGGTTCACAGATAGTAATTACCAGTTCAATTTCCCCTTCTATTCTTTACAATTTGTATTTTTTTTTTTAATTCATACATTTGCATATTGAAAGAATTAAAAATGTTTTAATTTGTTAACTTGTGCAAGTTGAATTTTGAAATTACAACTTTTAAAAGGCTCTGAATGATCTTTACATTGCTTTTAAAAACTTATGCAAAATCAGTCCCTACAAATACTTGATCTAATTTACAAATTCCATTTTTTGTTAATACACCCAACATATATGACTCTTGATATATAATGTGTGACCTTTAAATGATTCATTTACCTAAATGTTTTAAATCTTAGCACCTAAAATTATGAATTATAACTAATATGGGAAACTAACCAATGCACTTGCCCTAATTATAAAGAAATTGTAACTCCCTTGGCAACACTAAAGGTACAAGATTTTGTAATCAGGGTGACATATATAATTTTCCTTGCCCTAAAATTGTTAGTCATTTAACAAAAAGAGTAATCAATCAAATACGAGTATATCTGTGATGCTTTCAGTTTCATCCACTTTTGATCGCTTTCTTCAGAGTAATAAACTTTCTGGGAGATATAATCTCTCTCGAGGATAGCAATATTTTAATATTGTGAAGGTGATCATTTTTAAAATGTGGCTGTTCTTGAATGAGATTGTTTCTCCCTGCTCTGCATAAAATATATTCCTTTGAAGAAAGATAACAAAGGTGTCTGAAACTTAAAGCTTCACAAATATACTTATCTTTTGACTGATTATTTTCTGTAGCCAGTACCCAACTACCCTACCGTATACATCATTTAAAAGGTCGTATATCCCAAAAATTAAAACAAGCTAAATAGAAATAAATTTACTTCTATATTAATTGCCACAGTAATATAACATACAGAGTTGAATGCATTAGATAAAATATGACAATTGCATCCAATTTTAAGATTGTTTTGTGGAGTAAATTATCCCATCTTTCATGACCATAATTGGTGTTTGTATTGACATCTATTTTCCCAGCAACTGCAGGTTGAAAATTGTTTTCACATACTATTCTACTCAATTGTTCAACAAATATTTTTTTTACTCCAATGGGTTCTAAATTTAACATTTTTTGTTTAATTACCTAGGATGCATTAAAATACATTACTGTGGGATGCAATTTAATTCCAGTATTATTTGATGGATAGGATAAGGTAAAATTGTTAAGAAATGCTACAAGTTTTCTGTAAGTAATTTTTTATAGTAATTTTATTTAATATTGGATCAGCCGTACCTAGTGATGGGCAGGGACCTCCCCATCCCTGGCCTGATGAAATGAAGTAAATATGATATCTAACTTCAATAAAAATCAATATTTTTTCAAGCAAATAATTGTAATAACTAAAGATCCAGGGGCTCAGGTTAACCATCAGAGTTAAAATCATTGGCCTTAATCTCACATGGTAAACCTTGAGTGGCGAGTTCGATTCCAGCTTGGGCAATAGGAATTTATTTAGTGACAAACTTATTAAATAAAATCCTTAGTCCCTCCAGTGGCTTGAAAAGGGTGGTAAGCTGCAAATAAGCCATCCCAATAACCATAGTGTCAAAAAAGTTGATGTTAATAAATAACAATAATATAGCACTGGATTTAATATTCTTTGAATTTTGGTTTATTTACCTTTTCTGCACTAAAATGTTGTAACTTGAATAACCATGGTTTGCCCACCTCCCTATATTTGATCCTGGGTACACCCTTGGATCTAGGTGAAAATTATTCCAACATTTAAGTTTTACAATATATATTTGTAAAACTTTGAGAATTATGGTATAAAGAGGTAGTGTTTCCTCCACTGCTACTGGAAGCTCATGGCTCTACTTATTTCAGGTGCTTTACAATGGCTGTCACAGCTCTGTCCATCTGATCAGTAGATGTGATATGAACATCAAGTGTATATCTGAATTCGCTGAAAGGTTATCAAGTGAACATATAAAGTAACCTGAGAAAAGAAGTCTTTTCGCTTACTTTCCTGATCCAGACTCTCCTCTTATTAAACTGCGTAACCTGTAGATGTCTTTAAGAGCTTCTAATTTTCATTATCATTAATTAAGGCATGTTGTGATAGTTGGAGCTTTCGATTATACTAGTATAGAATGAAAAATTCTAAAAAATCTTCCAAAATGTTTTATTCTTAATGGTTATCCTTCGAGTAGTGCAGTTCATGCCAATTTATGTGATATGTGTGTAATTTCATCAGCAAAGGTGTTTAGTAATGATGATCCTACTTTAGCAGATATAGGAAGCAATCCTTTCCTCATTAAACATTAAAAACAATGATATTTGATGCTACAATACGCACAGGTGTCTTGAATCAAAACGAATCTGGTAATGTACCAATGAAACATTTTCTTCAGTTAGTGGTCCTATAGTGCTACAAAGGAGAGGATTAGTTTATGAAGCCATTCCTATGATAACAGAATTAGTAAAGGAGGACAACGTTCAATTCTTAAATAAAGGTGATGAAATTGGAAAATTTGCAATATCTCCGTTACTATATGTCGGATTGAATAAATGTGTAGAATCAATCTTATAGCAAATTAAATGTACTATAAATATCGTTATATACATTTATTCCCTATCTTGAATATTAACCAAGATATTTACATTTTTCACTTTTCATCCTTCAGCAAACCCCCACTTCTACTCATATTTATGTAACAATACTCGGTTATGTAATAAACTATATTATTCGAAGCTTAAATACCAAATATTGTTTTCAAGAGAGATTTATTATAGGAGATACATGCAAATATGTTCTGGTGACCCCCCCCCCCCTTCTTTTTGGATTACATAAATTTGATTGATTGAGATCAAAATTATTCTGATTCATTATAAATTACAGTACTAGACATAGTAAATAATTTCCAATGAAATTAATAGGTTATATTCAGATATATTACATTAATTGTTTTTCTTTCCTGTAAGATGTTGGCAGAACTAGAACTGTTTGTTTACATGTCAGATGCTTCCCGTTTGGATGGTTTCTTATTTCAGTTTGTATTTATTCACTTAATATTGACGGTAGTGTTGTGTTACCAGTTTGTAGGTTTCTCTATTATTAAACTTCACGAGGGAAATCTGCTTAGTTTACCCTGCGTGATGGACTTTTTTCCTCTTCCCATTAAACATATGGACTAACATTGCTAGTTTGACTCTGGTTAAATATTCAATCTAAGGGATATATTTATTCTATTGTTTTGGCAATGAACGCCAATCGTCCATTGCTGGGCGGTGTTTCGTTATTTTTTCTCATTAAAATATTTGTTATTATTAATATGTAGGGTAATTATTTGAGAGGGGCAATCAAATAGATTCCTTGTTATGCGTTGTATAATTTAAACTTATTTCGATAATGTACGACCGATTCACATTGTGATTGGTGTATCTAGTTATTTTTTCTCATGTGCTATTTTATGCCCGAATTATCCAGTGGTTACTTCTCCAGCGAGTTAAGGCAGAGACTGGTGTGATATACCTTACTTTCCTTAGTTCTTGTCCTTCATCTAATTCCTTATTACTCACCCTCCAGTGGCATTTCTCTCAATGTAAACTCTTCAAAGGTAAGACTGATTTATTACAATATTTTTATTATATACGTTTTTGTTCTTTGTCCATTTTGTTGATAATCTGAGCTCACCAGGGCCTATTTTTTTGTTATTATTTTATTTTATTTTTCCAGTTGGGCTTGTTTTTATCCCACAATGTGTATGTATTTCATTGTGTAGTAAATATGGGAACTAAGTATTTAGGCTTGCTTCCCTTGGATAGGTAAGTATTTTAAAGATGGCTCATTTTGATAACCATTTGTTCAATGATGTGAAGTAACACCAATCTATAGATAATTATTTTCGCAATGATAATTCTAATATACATATTTATTACATACATTATTTAATGATTCGATAAGACAAATGGATGTACTCTTTTGTTGTTAAATTAGTTGATGTTAGCTTACTCTGTCCTCAAATTATACTCAGGCGTTGTTATGATAGAGAATTTGTCCTAAGCTATCTTATGATAAGGGTGTTATGTAAATAGTAAATAGAAAATCATATTAAATTTGTGATTAATATGCTCCCTTCAAGAAGGCTAATTTTCTGGCGTGATATGCATAAAACCTTGCTTATAATTACAGATAGTATTTATGTTGTATGTTCCTAGAAAAAACTCATTCGTAAACATCCCTATGGTAAATATCTCCATGAAGGGTAAAACGTCACTGCAAACCTAGATAAGAATGTTTACTCAACGTATTTATTAGTAGATAATTTCCCTTTATCCCTATTTGACTGTTCGTTTTTAGCAACACAATATTTGTAATATTTCATGATTATATATTATGAGTATTTATATACATTTTAACAATTGCAACAGACATAAGTCGACTAGTTTCGCATTAAACCCTCTGTAATCAGAGAATTCAGAAAACGCGCTGTGTCTAGCCTAGAAATCACACGTGGGAAGAACTTATTGGTATGATTTCTCTTTGATGACGAATGTCATCTCTTTAGCCATTCATCGAGAGCAACTTTTTCATTGATTTCAGGGACTGTTCTAAACATGTTTCTTTTGAAAAGAAGCTCAGTTAGCATTTATTGCGGGAAGACCGGAAACAGGAAGCTGCCTAGCTATGACTTGTAGTGCTTCGGTTGAAATTGGTTTTTAGGCTTTGGCTGTGGGAAGCAGAGCTATTTGGGGTTGAAGAAAGAATTGCGTTTCTAAATATTTAAGATTGTTCACCCACTTAGAAGATACATGGGTTTCAATTGGTAGATACACGGCTTATTATATGTATTGTGTGACATCTGAAATTTAAGCCCCAAGAATTTCCAGCAAGTTCTTTAGTAATGTATATTTCTCTCTCCCTTGCCCTCTATCTCCGCTTTACCTTTAGCCCTTATACGAGTGGAAGGGAAAACTATTTTCGTTTTGTATATATTTTTAGTAGTTAGCCTATATTTGTATATAGGCAAACGAATATGTTCCTCTCTGCCATCTAAATAGCTAAATAACAAGCTATATATGTTGTTTTAATCTTCGTCGCTGGAAACTCATTAAAGTTGTCAAGTGCGGCTTATCTCAAGCGGTGTCACTTTGGTGATATTCCACGATATTTCCCCGATTTTCCAAGCTCGTCATTAGAGCTGTCACTAACCAACACAACGTGACCACCGGAAGAAGCCGATAGGGAAATCTACGAAATATCGTGGAATACCACAGAAATGACACCACTGGAGATACGCCGCATCTGACAACTGTAATCTATATATATTTGTAGGACAGTTTATTTTTTTTCTTTGAGTAATTTTCATAGAAACTTTCTTCTACGGTAAGTTTCATAGAATCCAGCTGCGTCGTAATATACTTTAACGTTATTCTTTGTGGAATTAGTTGTATAATTATGTATGGTGTGGTTGGAGTCAGTTGTAGCCCTCTTGTTTGTTGAGCTAAATTTATTTTTTGACTATACCTACCTTGTTCTTTAGTTGAATCAAAATTAGGTGATCCAGAGTATTTTACTTAAAATGGGTAGGAAGCAAATTGGCCTATATGCGATGGCTATCATTTGATAACATCCAGCTTCTAACTCAACTGCAACCACGGCATTCCCCCAAACACTTGTTGGCCTGCGTGTATATAGCATCTATAACAGCATTCTGGTACTATTGGATAAGCATTTAGCATGTGTGAGTGTATGTTCCCGATTGCAAGCCTAGACTCGACAGACTACAAGTCTACTAGAACTCGATCGACAGCAAGTATAGTGGTTCTCTAATGCTGCAAGCCCAGTAGAACTTGAGCAACTAGTAGCTTAGTGGAACTCGACTGACTGCAAGTCTACTGAAACACGATCGACAGCAAGTATAGTAGTTCTCGACTACTGCAAGCTCAGTAGAACTCGAGCAACTGCTTGCCGAACAGAACGCGAACGACTTCTAGCCTAGTTGAACTCGACAGACTACAAGCGTAGTGGTTCTCGATTGCAAGCCCAGTAGAACTTGAGCAACTACTAGCTTAGTGGAATTTGACTGACTGCAAGTCTACTGAAACACGATCGACAGCAAATATAGTGGTTCTCGAATGCTGCAGGCCTAGTAGAACTCGAGCAACTACTAGCCTAGTGGAACTCGACTGACTGCAAGTCTTCTGGAACACGATCGACAACAAGTATAGTGATTCTCTAATGCTGCAGGCCTAGTAGAACTCGAGCAACTACTAGCCTAGTTGAACTCGACAGACTACAAGCCCAGTAGAACTCGAGTGACTGGTAGCCTAGTTGAACTCGACAGACTACAAGCGTAGTGGTTCTCGAATGCTGCAAGCCCAGTAGAACTCGAGCAACTACTAGCCTAGTGGAACTCGACTGACTCCATGTCTACTGGAACACGATCGACAGCAAGTATAGTAGAACTCGACCAGCTGCTAGTTTAGTGGAACTCGATCGGCTGCTAGTTTAGTAGAATTCGGCCGGCTGCTATTTTAGTAGAACTCGACCAGCTGCTAGTTTAGTGGAACTCGATCGGCTGCTAGTTTAGTAGAATTCGGCCGGCTGCTATTTTAGTAGAACTCGACCAGCTGCTAGTTTAGTAGAACTCGACCGGCTGCTAGTTTAGTAGAACTTGACCGGCTGCTAGTTTAGTTGAACTCGACCGGCTGCTAGTTAAGTAGAACTTGACCGGCTGCTAGTTTAGTTGAACTCGACCGGCTGCTAGTTTAGTAGAACTCGACCGGCTGCTAGTTTAGTAGAACTCGACCGGCAGCTAGTTTAGTAGAACTCGACCAGCTGCTAGTTTAGTAGAACTCGATCGGCTGCTAGTTTAGTAGAATTCGGCCGGCTGCTATTTTAGTAGAACTCGACCAGCTGCTAGTTTAGTAGAACTCGACCGGCTGCTAGTTTAGTAGAACTCGACCGGCTGCTAGTTTAGTAGAACTCGACCGGCTGCTAGTTTAGTAGAACTCGACCGGCTGCTAGTTTAGTAGAACTCGACCGGCTGCTAGTTTAGTAGAACTCGACCGGCTGCTAGTTTAGTAGAACTCGACCGGCTGCTAGTTTAGTAGAACTCGACCGGCTGCTAGTTTAGTTGAACTCGACCGGCTGCTAGTTTAGTAGAACTCGACCGGCTGCTAGTTTAGTAGAACTCGACCGGCTGCTAGTTTAGTAGAACTCGACCGGCTGCTAGTTTAGTAGAACTTGACCGGCTGCTAGTTTAGTAGAACTTGACCGGCTGCTAGTTTAGTTGAACTCGACCGGCTGCTAGTTAAGTAGAACTTGACCGGCTGCTAGTTTAGTTGAACTCGACCGGCTGCTAGTTAAGTTGAACTTGACCGGCTGCTAGTTTAGTAGAACTCGACCGACTGCAAGTTTAGTAGAACTCGACCGGCTGCTAGACTTGTGGAATATTTAGCCCAGTGGAGCTGAACAATCCGAATCTCCTTTTAGAACTGCCCTAAAAAGACGTAGACTGTATTTCCTTCAATATGATACTCTTTCACTTCGTCAACCAGTGTTTCTAATCTGTAAATTAATATTCGATAGTATTCTCTGGTTTGAATAAATTGAAAAAAATAGGGCTAAGGCATATTTGCCTAACAACTGAATTAGTTCTACTTTTTTTTTTGTTCCCATTCATTCATTGTTTTGGAACTCATACAGTACTTGCATAAGTTCGGCCTAATCAGTTTCAGGTTGGCCGTGCGAGTTAAGGCGTTGGTCTTCATCTCGCGTGGTAAACCTAGAGTGGCGGGTTCGATTCCCGCCCTGGGCAGTAGAAATTTGTTTAGTGACTGACTCATTTAATAAATCCTTAGGCCCACCATGACTACAAAAGGATGGTAAACTGTAGATAACCCGTCCCCATTAGCCATATTAGCATAAATTGGACGTAAATAATAATAAACAAACAAGGTTTAATTGTGCAGCCATTCAATGCAATAACCAGAGGCCTCCACCGAAATCTTGGTGGTATTGTGGCTATATTATATAGAATACTATACTCGCGATCGCATTTCTCATTATACCGGGTGTGAACGGCAGCGCATTTCCCAACGGCCTTCGAGCCTGTAGAGCTATAATTTCGCCTTTAAAAATGTCTGGCGGGTTTTCTAAAGGGAATTCTCGGTGTCTGAGGCCGGTATATCGTTCCTACGGTCCCTGCCTTTGCCCCCCTGCGAGATTGCCCCCCTCGAATAGCCCAAAGAGGGGGTTTTAGCCGTTCGAATCTCCCGAAGGAGAAACTGTTCCCCATACCCCCGCTAATAAAGGTTAGCGTTTTTCGCCTTCGAAAAATCGTAGCTCTCGCCCAGGACGTCGGATCCGGACGGTCGAGGTCTCGTCCGGTCCGCAAGAATGTCTTATTCGATTCCATATCCCGTACGCCCCGATCGGCCCCCTGGGCGGCCTAACGTCCGGTATTCCGAGTCCCAAAAACGTCGTTTCTCGGAAAACCCGAAATTTCTCCTACTCGCCTCGCGGAACCTCATTCGCAGTAATTTTTCCTCATTTATAGCATAACAACGTTAAAGGCCAGTCTTTGGAGAGTCACCGGCTCGAATCCGAACTTTCCTGGCCCCAATTCCGGGGGGCAAGGGCCCCCTGAAAAAAGGGGTCGTTTCGAAAGTAGCCTTTTTTCAAGAGGGCCTATCTTGCCCCAGAGAAAAAAATCCCGGGTCTTCGGAATTTTCTGTATATCACGACACTCGGAGCTTCAAAATGAGGTGTGATAAGCCCCGACCGGAAGTGCGCCGGGCCCGGACTAATTCGTTTTTTCGGAAAACTCCCGGAAAACCGGTGATTTCAGGAAATTTAAAAATTTTAACTTGGAAATTGAAAGAGGGCATAAAGTGTCACACACGACTCGATTCATAATCTATCCGAGCACAACTCTGCCAAATCTCGCGACCGTGGCGAAAATAACTCCCGCAAAACAAGTGAGTGTTGCTGTAAAGAATACGTTATTATGTTGAGGCGTTCAAAAGCAATATGAACTAACGAGAACATTTCCATCAAATTTCCTTTAAGGGAAATCATTTGTGAACTTATTCCACTTAAGGAAACTCTGCTATTGAGGTTGCACTCATGATGCGAATCATGATTTTCGAAAAATGTTTTCCTATGTCCATGGATCCTACTTAGAAGATGACAAAAAATTCTGTCTCGCAGGACAGCGTAAACTAAGCAGAATTCTCTCTTCCTGGAATGACACATTAGTCACCTCATCTCACCATCTCTTCTGTATTTCTCCCGAAGTGAGAAGCCTACGTAAACAGCAATTGAAGTGTAGCCTGGATATTGAAATATTTACTAACTGAGTTACTTGAATAAAAAATCAGACGACTATAAACAGGGCTTACTGAAGGCTGAAAACATAATAATTCGCTTAATATTTTAGATAAGGGAGACATTAATTGAACAACAATTTAAGAAAAATAAATATTTAACAAGATTGGTCTATTACATTTTCCCATTCAACGGAATTGAGATATCTAGAATTCTGTAATCCCCCTCTAAACTATTCCTGGTCTGGCTTCAGCCTTTAACATCTTTAGTGATGAGTGAATCGGTCAAATATTGAGTATTGTATAGATCAAATATACATTTTTGAGTCAATCTTAATTGATGATGATAACAAACAACATATTTCACATAGTAAAGATCTGTTGAAGACTATATTTAAGCCTGCAATAAGTCTTTTCATGAAATATTGAATTGTTGTTAGTGTACAATGACTAAAACAGAGTTTCCAATTATTTTTAGCCTTTTATGTAGGGATTCCAGAGAAGTGTTATCTAAGTCGCAATAATTTTGAAATAAAAATCGCTTCTCGTGCAAATATCATTAAATTAATTCCAATTAATCCCCTACCCCTTTCAATGCTGAGAGAGCATAATATAGCGTACGTTGATACATTTTATTCTCTAAATAAGTAAGTATAAAATTTGACGATATGATTGAGAAATATTTTTATTTTATTTAGTTTTGTGCCCCACAGCTATGGTGATTGGCATTATTAGGTTGATATATTTACTATTATGGAAAATATTTCTTTAATATCTGATTCTTTCTTATATCCCTGCTTTGTCTAAAGAATATAATAAAAGTTAACCCTTTTAAATCTTTTTAGGTATGTTGTAGACCTATTCTATTTTGTATTATATGTTTTTGTAAATGTTGATGTGTTTTAGATATGTTAGTATTTGTGGAATATATTGGCTGCTGTCAGTTAATAGTTCTGTCATATCGTGGGGTATGTGAAGGTTTTTTCGTTGGATTCAGTTTGTCAGTATGTGTTTTATCGATTGAGAAATATAATGAATTCTATTTGGCGACCTAAAGTTGGAAGTCAGAATTAATAAATTTAAGGGAGTTTAGGACCTAAAAATATTTATTACACACAATTAGTTCTTTACAGTTTTCAGACAAAACTAATATTAACAATGATATTGATGAACCTAAGTTTTGACTTCCAACTTCCTGTAATGGGTAGTAAAGTATAAAATAGTCCTGGTTGTATAAAACAATAGCAGTTCTTATGATTTCTATGAGTAAAGAATAACATGTATCAGTTTCTCAATCGAGGTTGAAAAAAGTTGTTCTAGCAGATTTCCATAATGCTAAACTCCACATAGGAAATCTGCTTAGTTTACGCAGCCCCTGCGTGACTGACTTTTTTTGAAAGCCAATCGGTTTTTGTCACCGATTATATTCGTACCTATATTAAAATGAATTATTCGTAGGCACCACCTAACCAATCCATTGTCAAACGAATGAAATTAGAAATGCCTGATTTTCCGGTTTTTGAAATATGACTTCTGGAGGAGAATTCATAATTCAGTCGAAAATACCACAAAGATGACAGAGAAAGCATTCATTATACCAAGACAATGTCTGGCCGTGACCCTTCATGGCCAGTTGTGCAGACATTTATTTTTTGATCCAAAGCCTAACAAAATAAATAATTATTTAATACGAAAGCGTTCGAATCTTATTCAGGCCATATTTGAAATCAATTTATAATTACTAGGCAAAAAAAAAACCCTGTTAATTCATTAGATGCGAGACATAAGATAACATTATTAGTACACTTTTCCATTTTTTATAGTTACTGGGCTCCTTATCATTTCTTATATAAAAAATAAAATATTTCTTTCCTCTCATTATTTCAAAATATGTGTAATATGTTTATTGCATTATATTTAAATAAAACTTTGCTATCTATTTTGACGATTTGTGTGTGTGTGTGTGTGTGTGGGTTCATCACCTGAAAGGATGTGCCTCGTACGTTGCATTTTTGATCGAAACCCAGTGTTCGTTTATTGACAAACAATGGAAGTTAAGTAACTTAAACCTGTTGGCCAATTTTGTTTTATGCAGTGACTGAGTTTCAGACTCTTCATATCATATCCTCCTTAACAAGCTCTCTATGTAAATCCTCTTCACATAAATTAATTCTTACCAAACAAAGATGGGAATCACATTCGACCCCCTGAATTCATCATGGTTCATATTCATCTATGGTCGATGGATTAAACAACTGACCCTTTTATCTTACCGACTACTTCGGTCATTGACGGGATTAATCATACTTCCGCGTGAATCTAGGACTTGCTATAAATGAAGTTCCTCCTGAGTAATTGAGTTCATTGTTCCCGCTGTAGAATATCGTGTACCTGTCAATAGTGATTTCACCATTCTCGGGCATTACCTTACCTTCTTGAATGACTGTATTGACCAATGGTACACCTAACTTAATTAACCACTCGGCTGCTGACCTGTATAAGCTCCAAACGTTCTACGTCATTACCGTGCTAGAAGTTGGATTCATAAGCATGATGTTTTTGGCAGATTTCCCTTAAGGGAAATCAGCTATTGAGGTAGTACTCAATCCTACCTAAATATTTGTGTTACCGCGCCAGCGGTCGCAACTTTTGTGTTATGGTTACCAAATTCGATATATAATCGTTTTATGTAAAGGCAGAGATCGGGCCAGTAGGAGGGGGTGGGTTTAGAGGGGGAGAATTTTGAAAATTCGAAATATCTCCGTCAATATACGTCAGCGCGAAAAATTGTATAGAATAATCAATCATATTGTAAATTCAATTGCCTATAAACGTTCTTATATACATATTTTCTCTAATATGAATATTAATCGAGATATGTTTAGTTTTCAGTCCTCAGTAAACCACCACTCCTACTTATCTCATATTAACAATAAGCTGTTATAACATGAACCTTTTTATTCTAAGCTTAAATGCCAAATATGTTTTCAGGAGACCTTTATTATGGGAGATACATACGAATTTGTTGAACGATGGCGTCACCAATTAAGAGTTTACCTTCTAGGCTTGAAAATGGTTCTTTGATCAGTACCATACTCGACATTAACTTTTTCAGTCAACAGTAACATCATATCTGTTATTAGCAGAAATTTCACTAGGAATGAGGGGGGGGGGGGTTAGAGGGGGGATTCGAAAATTCAAAATATCTCCGTTGTTATAAGTCGAATCGAAAATTGTTATAGAATCAATCGAGTTAAAATATTGATGATCTACAATTCCTGTTCTATATAATTTTTCGTAACTGAAATATTAAGCGAGTAATTCGTATTTTCTGGTTTTCAGTCAGAATATGTGGTGACATATCACGAGTGTGCCATACCAGCAGGTGGGAAATCTGCTTAATCTACGCAGCCTCCGTATGACGGACTTTTTACGTTGTCGGGCGATTACCCCGACGCACAACCCTGTTAACCTGGGAGGACCTGGTAATGAAACTTCTTCAGTAGATTGAAGGCATCCATCGCGCCCAGGGGAGCAAAACCCAGCCACACAGATCGCACACGCACATTTATTCATTCCGGTCCATACTTCGTATAAAAAAAAAGCTCCCTTGCATTAGATACTCGTCCGGTAGGCCAGCCTCCTAACGAGCACTAGGTATATGATCAATGAGGCAGCCATTTAATACTTTTAAACTTAATTGGCATATGAACGTTAATTGTTATTTTTTATTAACGTCCACTTTTTGCAACTCAGGCTAATTGGGACGGCTATCTACAGGTCACCACCCTTTTCTAGCCAGGGTGGGACTTAGGATGTTATTTAATGAATTCCGCCGCTAAATAATTTCCTTGGGCAGGTTTCAAATGCTCCTCATCCTTAGGAGGACAATCGTCACCACGGTCATCTACTATATTTGGCATCACGCCTATCGATCAATGTCCCGCTTTAGGATGTCTGTGAAATGCTCCTGGATACTATTGGAAACTGAAATCTTATCCTGCTTAGCACTAAATCCTAAATGGTTAGGTAGGGGAGAAACGTCAGTTTCTCGTGACTCACCTGTTGCTTTCCCTGATGTGCGGTGACTCCTGAAATAGTTAATGCTAGATCGGTGGTTTACTTGGCTTCCCAATACACTCGTCCTTTAAAGCTTTCTACACGCCCGCTCCTTCTAATACTGCTCATTCTCTCGACGCTGAAGTTCACGTTTTTCAGCTTCTCGTTGAATATCATGGAGCTGTTGCTGATGCTTTAATCAGCCTCATGTCAACTAGCCTCACTCGAGGTCGGTTGCTCTTACTGGTCTGTCCTGTATCGCAGCTTCCTGCCGCAATTCCTACATCCCTTGCGAGATTCTGCCATGACTCGGCTCTGATTGAGAATATCCTTGAATGAGTTCGCTTTACGACTCCCTCGACTGATCATCACGTAAGTTGTCGCCCTCTGACGTCCAACTTCGACCCTCGGTCTTGAATATTGAGATGAAGTGCCAATCCGTCTTCATCACGTCCCGCTAGCACCATTTTAGCAGATTTCCCCCAAGGGGAATCAACTATTGAGTTCGTACTCATGAAGCGATTTTCGAAACATTTCTTCAAATGTCCATCGATCCTACGCAGGAGATGAGCTCCGTTCAAATGAACTCAAATTCAATTAAATTAAATTTTACAAAAAAATAAATAATAATAGTATTCAAATAAAAATAAAAAGCATCGACCGCTTTTTCGTCATCTCCTGGGTGAGTACAACCTCAATAGCTGAAAACGTGTGGATCGTTATCTGGACCAGACTAGTTGATATACGCAGAGTTAATCACTATACTTTCCTTTCGTCATATGTGTAAATAATTGATAACATGTAATTTTAAAAAAATAATGTGGAAGATAATATTATTATTGTTGAAGATAATATATACAATGAGGATGAATGTTGAAATTTATTACTAGAAAACCAAATTCACAAATGCTGATAATTCGGGAGCATTTAAATCTGACGAGATGAGTAAGCAGTCGATAAACAAGATCTCTATTCATTAGTTTTAGTCTTCCTTTTTGTCTTTTTTCAGCATTCTTATATAAGTGATAACTATCTTTTTTTTTATTCCCAGTCTGCTGTCAGTGAATAAGTGAGAGCAACCTTCTCGAATAGAGTAACACAATAGAAGGTATTTTATTCATATATTTTGGTTGGTGCTTTCTTTTTTCAAAAAGATTATCGTTCTTTCGTACTTTTCTCTAATTGCATATGTTAATAAATCTCATAAACTTAATAGTGCGATTATATTAAAAAAAAACAGCTTGATGTATTGTTCCTGTGGAGCTATACCAGCCTCAGCAGCATCTTTTTAAGACTGACGGGGCCTGTCAGAATTGAACTAACTCTTAGTGCCATTATCCTGAAGAATTTTAAGTATTTAAGTATACCGATGTTTTAATTTTTGGTATTGAATGCCTTCAACAGAAACACCCACTCACTCATACACAAGCTTCAAATATTTTTCATATTTAATATCATTACACCTTGTTCTGGTATTTCTAATTCCTTGTAAGAAGAAAAGAAAGTAATGAAAATTCCATATTTCTAAGGAAGTATCCATGCTGACCCTTCTTGAACCTATTTTGAGTAGTTTTCGTGTGACGTCTGTACGTATCTCTCATATCTAGAGATAATATAATAATATTGTAATGCCATATTTGAAATTGCTGTAGAGTCTAGTTGTGCACTTCTCCTTTGAAAGCCTGGTTAGAGAAGGTAGAAAAGAAAAATCTAATTTATCCAAACGTATTAGAGATATACAAAAAATTGTATAGGACCTTTTTTGTTTATCTTCAAAAGATCTATGAATAATCATTTGATTCGAGTCGTATATTACTTTCAATTGAAATAATTTTAAATGAAATGTAACCAAACCAAGGAAGTCATGTCGTGCCCTCGTCATTTTAATGAACACTACTAGTAACTGAACAGTTAGCCATTTCTGTGGGCTAATCGATCTTTATTTTTAATCGTGGGAACCATTAAAAAGACTGGAAGCTATTTGTTAACTATGACAATAATGTTGTTCTAACGGCTTCTTTTGGAGTGAATGTTTCTTTTTAACGTCATACGATAATGGCCAATGATAACGCCAAAATGGTAATGGCTTAAACCTTCATAATTTAATAACATTTATAATGGATTTTTTACTATTACAAAAAAAGGACTGAAGAGACAAAATTTATTTCTTTAAATATTTGGACTTGGGTGAACATTTTTACTGCGTGAACTTGAACTCATAGTTCTTACATGATGCTTTATGATGAATTGTATGATCTATACTTAATAATGATTAATACATCTCATAAATATTTTGAATAGTTAAATATAATGATTAAATGTAGAAGTAATTTTGTTTTTCGAGACTTTTCAACAGTGCAAAGTTATTAGAGAGCTATGAAGCCAAATAAAAATGTTGGCTACTGAGGACACGAAAAATATTGTATATTGTGTATGAGTGTCACTAATTATTGTCGAAAGATTTCCCGAGAAAAAGGGGTAGCTCAGCTAGTAGATAAGACCTAGTTTTTTTTCGAAGAACAAACAAATTATATAAATAAAGCTCAATATTCTAGTAAATAAAAAGTTTGTTCGTTTTAGCGAATTTCCTTTTTGAAAAAAATCTGCTATTGATATTGATCAATATTATATTTTGCAAAAATCTGTCGATCGCCCTCTCTCTCCCATCATCTACTTAATATTATTAGTAGACATTTTCATAGCAGCTCAATATCAGATAAAATCTTAGAATCATATTAATCATCGAAAAAAATTTAGAATTTCATTTCCAGCTTGCTTTGTTATGGATTTCACTAATTTCATCTTGAATGAAATATTCCTACACCTCAATTATTATTGGGTCGATTTTCCCACAGGTTAGTACAAATTATTCAACTCTGAAAAAATAAATAAAAATAAAAAAGAACAATAATAAAAAAAGTATATTTAAAAAAAAGTTAACAAACATGGTTATGTAAATAAAATAACAATTACCTTATCGGCGATTATTTCGGGTAATAATGTGACTTATTATGAATTTTTTAACAATGCTTTAGAAAACTTTTTATTTTAAACACATTTTTTTTCCACGAAACAGATTTTCTTCACTGAAGGCGTTATGATGGTAGTATTTTAGCCAAATTATTTCTTGTTAACTCTTCTTTTCTATAGTAATTAGCAATGGAGTTATGGCATGACTTCAAGAAATATTCTCACTGTTAACATTATGAACTTTATGAAAATTATCGTCTCCGAAATCCTACTAATGGATGAGATGTCGACTGGAGGTCATTTTTGGAACAACTTTTATCTCAAAACGTCAATCACTTAGGGGCTGCGTTAACTATGCAGTTATCCCTTGTGCACCACGTATTTGCGTATATCTCAAAAAGTAAAACTTCACTGAGAACAATATTTTGTAGCTTCAAATAAAGTGCATCATGATATAACAGCTTATTGTTAATACGATACGAGTATGAGTGGGGGTTTACTGAAGGCCGAAAACTAAAAAAATGCAAATATTTTTGTTAATAATCAAGATAGTGAAAAAACATATATAACAACATTTATAGAAGATAATTTGTAATAAGATTTGTCCAATACTTTTCCGATCCTACGTACAATAACTGATATATTTCGAATTTTCGAAGTAAAGTAGGAGCAGGAGTAGGGTCGGTGGGCATTTGAAGAAACTTTTCGAAATTCGCGTCTTGAGTACAACCTCAATAGCCGATTTCCCTCTGATCTGCTCAAACGTATGCTAAATATAGTTGATTACTCTCCTTTTTCCGATAGCGCCACAACTGAATTAAAGATTACATGTTTTCCATGTAGGCAACCCCCCCCCCCCCCCAACATGTGTTCTAATCTTTATAAACTCTTATTTAATCTGAACGTGGAAGCGGGGAGGAACCTCTATACAATGAATTACAAGATTGTTAGCCCCATTAGTACAGATATTTTGTGATGGATGAATAGGTAAATGGACTTTTTGTCAAATTTTGGCATTTGCTCAAAAGATCAAAACTTTATGAGAAACAATAACGATCAAATTTATCCCCTGCATCAATAGTTTCAGTTTTTAAAAAACATTATTTCATAACGAAAGCAAAATTGTTTCTCTAGCTAGATTATTGTTTTTTTAAACGCGATTTTCTTTTCTTGATTATTGTTATTGTTTTAATACTAGTTGTGATTGATTACTTGAGTAGAAAATAACCCTCAAAATTGTGCTTTCTGTTCACTGTCCCCTTTTGCACTCCCTTTGTTGAAGTTAATAAGCAAGGAATGGTCTTTTTGACTAGAAACAATCTGCGCCCCGTCAATCCTATTACTGCTACTAAGTATAAGACAATACATTTTTCCCATGACCTTTATGAAAATTAAATTCTTTTACACAACAGTACATGAAGGGCCAAGGTACCAAAAATATTCTAATTCTGTTCAGTCGATCTTGTGTGATGCCAGTGAAGTCATTAATTTAAATACAAAATAACTTAAATATTTTAAAATGAAATTAGTATGTTCACATTTTATTGTATCTACGTACTGCATCTGGTACTTGTTCCCTTACAGTTAGTTCTAGTTTCCATGGGAAAAAAAAACGGAAGGTCACAAAGTGCATGTATTGATTTTTCTTTGTCTCCTTCATCTAGCAATAAAAGCATAATTAGGAACATTCCACTTGAGGCTGGAGTTGTTAAAAAGCCAGGCATTTTCATTACAGGCATTAGTCCGCGTGAACATGCAGACTATAAAATTAATGTACCCACAATTCTTACCCACTGACGTGTTGTAAGTGAGAATTTAGTCCTTCTCACACGGGGTTACTGAAGACTGAAAATTAAAAAATACAAATATCTCATTTAATATTCAAGATAGATGACAGGAGTATGGAAGAACATTTATAGAAAATTACATTTGTAATAGGATAAGTTCTATACAATTTTTCTATTCCACTCATTGTAATGGAGATATTTTGAATTTTCAGAATTCCCCCCTCTAAACCCCCTTTTTAGATTGGTTTGAAATGGAACAATGGATGCAGGTAACCCGGCATCTGGTGATACCGGGTGGGTTGCGAGGGATTGGCGAAAACGGAAGAACATTGATAGGGATAGTGAGAGAGGAGATAGTAAAGACAGAAGGCTGCTATATAAGCTTTAGCATTTTTCTAATTTGAAGGTTAAATCCCAGATACAAAATTAAAAATCTGCTAAACCAATGGTCAAATTAAAGGGTATTCATACAAAACTTCTTTCTTCTTCACTTCGATTGAAAACAAGAGTTTACTTCAAATGATGCCCGATAAATAGTGTAACACGTTGTTGGAAAGAAGTCCACAAAAATGAAGTGATATCCATGATTTCTATTGAAGTTATGCTCATGTCGCGGATTTCGAAATGTACATCGAATTGTTCATCTATACTACTCCTAACTTAATGAAAATAAGGTCCGTTCAAATCTCTCTCTCTCTCTCTCTCTCTCTCTCTCTCTCTCTCTATATATATATATATATATATATATATAAGGATGTATTATTTTCAAAAACCCAGTTACAAGTGATTAATAGTCACATGTACATACCGTAGGTCCGTGATAAAGGCCAAAATCATATGCGTATGATATATCTAGCAAATAAAAGTTGACTGCTAAATAATAAAGGGCATGGCATTGATCTGTGCATTACAATTTTGAAAAAAAAAATTAATGATTAACTGAAACAGTTGCCCTTAATTGCCATCTAATCTGGGACGATAACTTTTGAAATGCTGATAGATACTTGTGTGAGACGTCATTTCAATAGCCCTAAAGGGCACATGTGATATAACTTTTACAGATCAAATGTCAGATATAATAAAGGGCTTCCTTCTCACATAACGATGTAGATACTGCTGCTCACAATCATATTCCTGTAATATGGTATAATAATTTCAAAATTATTTTACTCCTCCTTATTATTATTACCAATTAACACAAATAATGAATAGAAATTGGATTACTTAAGTTGGGCAGTTCGGGAAAGGAGTGAAGGCTACATGTCCTCCTGAAGTTATGAAAACATCAAAATTATTCTACATATAAAAAGTCCGTCACGCCGGAGCTGCGCTAACTAAGCAGATTTCCCACGTGCATTACATGTTTCCATTTATCTCAAACCGTCAAAAGACCAATCAGAACAATTTTTGGTATTTGCGCTTCAAATAAAGTGCTTCATAACATAATAGCATATTGTTAGTATGAGATGAGTAGGAGTGGACGTTTACTAAAGACCAAAAAACTAAAAAATACAAATATCTCGGTTAATAATCAAGATAGAGAGAAATGTATATAACAGCATTTATAGAAATAGAATAACAACTGATCGAATTTTCGAAGTAAAGTAGGAGTAGGATCGATGGCCATTTGAGGAAATTTTCGATCCTACGCATAATACCGGAGATATTAAGAATTTTCGAAATTTTCCTCCTCTTAACCCACCATCGTTAACGAACTTGATCTTTCTTTTTATATAAAACGATTATAAATCAGGTTTGGTAACGATAAGACAAAAATTGCGACTACTAGAGAAGTAACAGACAAACATATATAAGTGTGTGTGTGTGTGTATATATATATATATCTATCTATATCTATATAAAATTGTAACCTCTGTCTGTACATTGATTTTTTTCGCGAAATTTCACGATAACTTTTCGTTTCACATGTCATAGACACCATAACTGCATTTTGTTTCTTTCGTGTATGTTTGTTACCTTTTCACGCATAAACGGCTGAACCGAATTTTATGAAACTTGGTATGTATATTACTACTAGCCCAACTTAGACTTTAGGCTATATTAATATTCTCTAAGACGAACAGGAGTGGGGGTTATAAGGGAAGCCTGAAATTAAAAATAGCGATATTTCGTTTTCTATTGCTTTTTCAGCAAATATGCACATTACAAAAGTTGTTTATTTTGTAATTTAGAGTAACTTTTGTTATATGTACTTTTGCCGTATACGGAAGTATAAATGAGTTATACGCTAAAAACTATAGCGGGAGTCCACAATTTTATTTGGCACAAAAGACTCAACCGAACTAAACCAAACTCGCAATGTGAATTAGTACTAACGATTTCCTTATAATAAGCCATACTAACATTTCTAGGGACGGGCAGGAGTGGGGGTTATAAGGGAGGCCTGAAAATAATAATAATGATTTCCTATTGGGGTTTCGACAAATATGCACATAACAAAAGTTGTTTATTTTGTTATTTAGATAAACTTTTGTCATATACACTTTTGTCGTATACCTAATTATAAAGGCGTTATACGCCAAAAAGTGATAGCAGAAGTCAACAATTTTATTTGGCACAAAAGACTCAACCGAACTAAACCAAACTCGGTACGTGAATTAGCACTAACGTCTTCCTTATAATAAGTCATTCTAACATTTCTAGGGATGGGCAGGAGTGGGGGTTATAAGAAGGCCTGAAATTAAAAATAGTGATATTTCGTTTCCTATTGGGGTTTTGGCAAATATGCACATAACAAAAGTTGTTTATTTTGGTATTTAGAGAAACTTTTGTCATATACACTTTTGTCGTATACCTAATTATAAAGGCGTTATACGCCAAAAAGTGATAGCAGAAGTCAACAATTTTATTTGGCACAAAAGACTCAACCGAACTAAACCAAACTCGGTACGTGAATTAGCACTAACGTCTTCCTTATAATAAGCCATTCTAACATTTCTAGGGATGGGCAGGAGTGGGGGTTATAAGGGTGGCCTGAAAATAATAATAATGATTTCCTATTGGGGTTTCGACAAATATGCACATAACAAAAGTTGTTTATTTTGTTATTTAGATAAACTTTTGTCATATACACTTTTGTCGTATACCTAATTATAAAGGCGTTATACGCCAAAAAGTGATAGCAGAAGTCAACAATTTTATTTGGCACAAAAGACTCAACCGAACTAAACCAAACTCGGTACGTGAATTAGCACTAACGTCTTCCTTATAATAAGTCATTCTAACATTTCTAGGGATGGGCAGGAGTGGGGGTTATAAGAAGGCCTGAAATTAAAAATAGTGATATTTCGTTTCCTATTGGGGTTTTGGCAAATATGCACATAACAAAAGTTGTTTATTTTGGTATTTAGAGAAACTTTTGTCATATACACTTTTGTCGTATACCTAATTATAAAGGCGTTATACGCCAAAAAGTGATAGCAGAAGTCAACAATTTTATTTGGCACAAAAGACTCAACCGAACTAAACCAAACTCGGTACGTGAATTAGCACTAACGTCTTCCTTATAATAAGCCATTCTAACATTTCTAGGGATGGGCAGGAGTGGGGGTTATAAGGGTGGCCTGAAATTAAAAATAGTGATATTTCGTTTCCTATTGGGGTTTTGGCAAATATGCACATAACAAAAGTTGTTTATTTTGGTATTTAGAGAAACTTTTGTCATATACACTTTTGTCGTATACCTAATTATAAAGGCGTTATACGCCAAAAAGTGATAGCAGAAGTCAACAATTTTATTTGGCACAAAAGACTCAACCGAACTAAACCAAACTCGGTATGTGAATTAGCACTAACGTCTTCCTTATAATAAGCCATACTAACATTTCTAGGGACGGGCAGGAGTGGGGGTTATAAGGGAGGCCTGAAATTAAAAATAGTGATATTTCGTCTCCTATTGGGGTTTCGGCAAATATGCACATAACAAAGTTGTTTATTTTATTATTTAGTGAAATTTGCTCAACAATTCTTTGGAACTACAAGGTACCTCACCTGAAAAAATTAATTCAAATGTATGTCAATATTTTCTCCTTAATAATTTAAATCTATGAATAATGCACAGGAGACGGGAAATATGACAATATGGAGGACAGTGAAGTCTTACATAAAAAATTAATTTTATTATTAACAAACGCCAACAACGGGTATTAACCCTAAACACTGGGACGGGTAAATGTCAAATATTGTTCAAAGTAAAGCCTTGCCAAAAAAATACCATCACCATTCAGCCTCAAATAGATTCCCGGGCGAAGCCGGGTATCTGAGCTAGTATATATATATATATATATATATATATATATATATATATATATATATATATATATACAGTGCTGTGAAAAAGTCTTTGAACAAAACTGTTCTTGTGAGAATAATTTAAATAATTTCATTTTAGCACTTAATTTTTTACTTATTATTTTGCTAAGAGTCCTAAATATATTGTGCATTTAACTTTCTAATGTAAAAATGTGTACAGTGGTGGATAAAAGGATTTATAACTGCTTGTCAATATTGTCACTATTAGGTTCTAAATTCTTTTTATAATCCTTTCTATTGACATCATCTTAATGTTTACATTATTATCATCTCTTTCTCTTGAAATCAGTATAAACGTTCAGTTGGAAGGTACAACATATTTGTGAAAACAAAAAAAAAGTTTTTATTCATAGAATACTGCGTTTTTTCAAACAGTAAGTAAAATTTATAGTGTAAAATAATTTTCCTTAATAAACTTATTTTTTTCTCTATTTTATACTAACTGATTTTCAGGAAATAGCGAAAATTAATCTTCTTGATAGACAGAAAGTGATTATTTTGTATCAGCAGGGCCATACTATTCGTGAAATTCAAAGGCAAGTGAAAGGTTCTATTTCAGGAACACACTATATTATTAAAAAAAATAAAAATAGCAAATGTATTATGGACTTAAAACGTTCTGGTAGGCTCCGAAAGTTAAACCGTGCTGCAGAAAAACATTTGAAGTTGTTATCTTTGCGCAACCGCAAAAAGAATAGCACACAACTTGCTCAAGAAATAGCTGAAGCCACAGGTACACAAGTATCTTCTTCTTTGGTTAGACGGAAACTTATAAGTTTTTGACTTAGGGGATGAGTGGCTAAGAAAAAAACATTTTTCCGTCGTGGAAATAAAGGAAAGCGTTTGAAATTTGTGAAAGAACATGAAAATTGGACCGAAGAGGACTGGAAAAAAGTTTTATGGACCGACGAATCAAAATTCGAAATGTTTGGCTCTAGGAGAAGACAGTATGTGAGGCGGCGGCCAGGAGAGGAGTATTTGGAAGAATGCTTAAATCCAACTATGAAGCATGGAGGAGGTTCTATAATGGTTTGGGGTTGCTTCTCCGGCTATGGAGTAGGAGATCTTGTGAGAATAGAAGGGAAAATGGATGCTAAAAAATATCACAGTATTCTTACATCTAACGCAATACCATCTGGGTTGAGGCTTATAGGGCCGGGATTTGTTTTGCAGCATGACAATGATCCAAAGCACACAACCAGAACTATCAAAGATTATTTGGCAAGAAAAGAAGAGCAGAGACAGTTAAAATGTATGGAATGGCCACATCAGAGTGCTGATTTTAATCTTATAGAGCATTTGTGGGAATTACTTGATAGAAAAAGAATTGAAAGGCAACCAAATTCTTTAGAAGAGCTGTGGAGAATCCTAAAAGAAGAATGGGAAAAAATTTCCCCTGATTGCATAGTCTCTTTAATTTCTAGTGTTAAAGATAGGTTGCTGAGCGCCAAAAGAAATAAAGGAGGAAATACTAGATACTAATTTTTTGTTTGTGCTATATGGTTATTAAATATTTTTTTGCTGCAATATTATATGGGTGGCATTTTTAATTAAATAAAATATTTGTTTCACAATAATTTTGTTTTTATCCTTTTCTTCCAACTTAGATTATTTAAAAAATTACTTTGTTCAAAGACTTTTTCACAGCACTGTATATATACAGTAAAAACTGTCTAAAACGGACTCTGTATAAAACGGAAATCTGTCAAAACGGAAAAATTATCTCGGAACCGACCAACTTTATACATATCTATATATATATATATCTATATATATATATATAGATATATATATTTGTCTGTTAACGCTCTAGCGGTCGCAATTTTTGTTTGATCGTTACCAAACTCGGAATTTAATCGTTTTATGTAAAAAGGAAGATCAAGTTCGTTAATGGCTAAAATCGGACCAGTGGGGGGGGGGGTTTAGAGGGGGGGGATTTTCGAAAATTCGAAATATCTCCGTTACCATACGTCGGATCGAAAAATTGTATAGAACCAATCTTATTGCAAATTAAATTTACTATAAATATTGTTCTATACATTTATTCTGTATCTTTAATATTAACCGAGATATTTGGATTTATATTTTGAGTGTGGTCGGGAGTTTCCGCCGAGCGCACTAGCGCTAGTGTGGCCGTTTCACTAACTATTCGTCCTCATGAGAATAGGTTATCACTAGGCAGATTTCTCTATTGTAAAACTTCACGTGGGAAATCTGCTTAGTTTACGTAGCCCCTGCGTGACGGACTTTTTATTCATGATAGAGAACAATTATATGTATTAGCAGATAAGGGAACTTAGGGGAAATCAGCTATTGAGGTCGTACTCATGATGCGAGTTTCGAAAAATTTCTTCAAATGTCCATCGATCCTACCCAGGAGATGACGATATATATATATATATATATATATATATATATATATATATATATATATATATATATATATATATATATTTGTCTGTTAACGCTCTAGCGGTCGCAATTTTTGTTTGATCTTTACCAAACTCGGAATTTAATCGTTTTATGTAAAAAGAAAGATCAAGTTCGTTAATGGCTGAAATCGGACCAGTGGGAGGGGGGGTTTAGAGGGGGGATTTTAGAAAATTCAAAATATCTCCGTTATTATGCGTCGGATCGAAAAATTGTATAGAATACATCTTATTGCAAATTAAATTTACTATAAATATTGTTCTATACATTTATTCTGTATCTTGAATACTAACCGAGATATTTGCATTTGTATTCTTCGTGTGGTCACCAAGGCTATGTTCGGACTTTCCGCCGAGAGCTCTGGTGGCCGTTTCCATAACTATTCGTGAATAGGTTTAGAGGTTAGGTTAACTGTGTTTTGGGGCTAGAAACTACTTGGTTATTACGCCCTAATTAATGTTTTAGGTTTAGAGGTTTCTTACTACTACAGTTGTTATTAGGCAGATTTCTCTATTGTAAAACTTCACGTGGGAAATCTGCTTAGTTTACGCAGCCCCTGAGTGACGGACTTTCGTTAAATTTGCATTTAAATTGGCACTATGCAATTTTTCTATCCGATATATAATATCCAAGATATTTTGAATTTTCGAAATCCCATTCCTCTAACCCCCCCCCCCCCCGTCCGTCCAATTATATGTGGGTGCTGGATGAAGGTGACAGTCAAAGGAAATCCTTGGCTTCAGTAGCACCCTGGTTGAGAGGGCCCTGATGATGGGACTTATGCTCTGAAAGCTCTCTGATGCAAAGAATAAATAGCTGTCAAAGGAACGCGGATTTTGTTTTCTCGCCTGAGAACTTTTTCTTTAGTTTCTCATGAAACCCTTATCGCGTTTGGTAACGATTAAACAAAAGTCCGGCACGCAGTGGCTGCGTAAACTAAGCAGATTTCCCACGTGAAGTTATACAATAAATAGAGAGTCGAACAGTTACGGGTACGGCCCGAACTAGCTCTCGACGGAAACTCACGAATAGACCCGAAGTTAGCCAATCTCATCTCAGAAGCTGCAAATATTTCGGTTAATATTCAAGATACATAATAAATGTATATAACATTATTTATAGTAAATTTAAATTGCAATAAGATAGGTTCTATATAATTTTTCGATCCGACTTATAGTAACGGAGAAATTTCGTAAATCCTCCCCTCTAAACCCCCCCTCCCACTGATCTGATTTCAGCCATTAACGAACTTGATCTTTATTTTTGCATAAAACGTTTAAATATCGAGTTTGGTAACGATCAAACGAAAATTCAGACCGCTAGAGCGTTAACAGACAAATATATATATGTATATATATATATATATATATATATATATATATATATACTAGCTGAGATACCCGGCTTCGCTCGGGAATTCATTTGAGGCTGAATGTTGATGGTATTTTTTTGGCAAGGCTTTATTTTGCACAATATTTTGACATTTACCCGTCCCAGTGTTTAGGGTTAATACCCGTCTTTTCTGTGGATTTGTTAATAATAAAATTAATTTTTTATGTAAGACTTCACTGTCCTCCATATTGTCATATTTCCCGCTTCCTGTGCATTATGCATAGATTTGAATTATTAAGGACTAAATATTAACATACATTTGAATTAATTTTTCCAGGTGAGGTACCTGGTAGTTCATATTGAAAAGAATTCTTGAGCAAATTTCTCTAAATAACAAAATAAACAACTTTTGTTATGTTCATATTTGCCGATAAACCAATAGGAAACGAAATATCGCTATTTTTAATTTCTGGCTTCCCTTAAAACCCCCACTCCTGCCCGTCCCTAGAAATGTTGGTATGGCTTCTTATAATGAAAGCGTTAGTGCTAATACACATACCGAGTTTTATTTATTTCGGTTGGGTCTTTTGTCCCAAATAATATTGTTGACTCCCGCTATAGTCATAAGCGTATAACTCATTTAAACTTCGGAATACGATGAAAGTGTTTATGACAAAAGTTACTCTAAATAACAAAATAAACAACTTTTGTTATGTGCATATTTGCGAAAAAACCAATAGAAAACGAAATATCGCGACTTTTAATTTCAGGCCTCCCTTATAACCCCTCACTCCTGTTCGTCTCAGAGAAAATTAATATAGCCTATCTCTCAAGTTGGACCAGACTGCTCATGGTGTGCCAATTTAATTTAAAATCGGTTAAGTAGTTTAGGAGTCCATCGCGGACAAACATCGTGACAGGAGATTTATATATATTAAGATATATATATATATATATATATATATATATATATATATATATAATTTTGAACGGGCCTCATTTTCGTCATCTCCTGGGTAGGATCGATGGACATTTGAAGAAATTTTTCGAAACTCGCGTCATGAGTACGACCTCAATAGCTGATTTCCCTTAGGGGAAATCTGCTAATAAACACTTATTTAATTGTTTTGAAGGAAGAAGTATGCTAATTAGTTGAAACATTATCTTAATCTTAATTTTCCCTGTATACTAAAGGTTTATTTGCTACACATTGTCTTAAGTAATTAAAAAATATTTATTAATAAATTCTTTAAATGGGGATTAGCTTCTGTAAATCATGTCTGAAGAATATAATTGCGTTCATTATAGAGTAATTCAGTAATCTAATATTCATAATGTTATTCAAGGTAAACATGTTCAAAATACGTAGAATTATGACATCCATTTCCTGAAATGTATTAATATTATTAGTATTAATATTCTATAATATTATAATATATATATATATATATATATATATATATATATATAATATATATGTATATATAATATAATAATATAAATATTCATGCAACTTGCTAGCGTCATATACGCCAAGTGTGCTATATTTTAGTATATGACTTTTGAGTGAACATCCTACTGCTATGCATACGCACTAGTGTTATAGTAGCCAACCAGGAACTTAACAACGATGAAGACTGTACTCCAAGGGCACACAATAGCTCGTGATGTCCTCATCACACAACGAATTAGCCATTATCCCATAAAATAAAAGTTCAATGCCAACAGTATTTGGTATTTAAGCTTTGAATAAGGTGGTCCATGATATAATACCTTTTAGCAGATTTCCCTTAAGGGAAATCAGCTATTGAGGTCGTACTCATGACGCGAGTTTCGAAAAATTTCTTCAAATGTCCATCGATCCTACCCAGGAGATGACGAAAATGAGGTCCGTTCAAAATTTTACATATATATCTATATATATATATATATATATATATATATATATATATATATAGTTATATATATTTGTCTGTTAACGCTCTAGCGGTCGCAATTTTTGTTTGATCGTTACCAAACTCGGAATTTAATCGTTTTATGTAAAAAGGAAGATCAAGTTCGTTAATGGCTGAAATCGGTCCAGTGGGAGGGGGGATTTTCGTAAAATTCGAAATATCTCCGTTATTATGCGTCGGATCGAAAAATTATATAGAATCAATCTTATTGAAAATTAAAGTTACTATAAATATTGTTCTATACATTTATTCCCTATCTTGAATATTAACCGAGATATTTGCATTTTTATTAAATTTGGGCCGATACCGGATTTTTGAATTTCCCGCCAAAACCTAGTTCGGCCCTTTGCCGTAACTGTTGGGCTCTTGTATGGAGATCTCTCTATTGTATTACTTCACGTGGGAAATCTGCTTAGTTTACGCAGCCCCTGCGTGACGGACTTTTATTTGTTAATATGGCATGAGTAGGAGTGGGTGTTTACTGATGGCTGCATAAACTAAGCAGATTTCCCACGTACTTGTATGGCGTACTTGTGATCTCACCACATATGCTCTATTTCTATGTAAAAAAAGTCCGTAACGCAGGGGCTGCGTAAACTAAGCAGATTTCCCACGTGAAGTTATACAATAGAGAAATTTCACGAGAGCTGAGCCAGTCAAAGAAACGGCCGAAGTAGCTCACGTCCGTTAGGCTCCGAGATTAAATTAAAAGCAATTCAATCTCAAAAAACAACAAGAACACAAAAGATGGACTTACCGTTAATGATAGCAGCGCTCTGAACACTTATTACACCAACACTAAATAGTACCACAGAATATCCATTATTTGTAAGACTTAATACTGCTGTGAGTATTAAGTAAACAAATAAAGGGCAAGTCAAATGGTAAGAACCTTCCTGATAGCAAACAGTCTGAGTTCTAAACAATCAGGTTAGCCAGCTTTTACCGGAAATAAAAGCAATTACGGACATATATTTGAATATAAGTTATAAATTTTATTCATATAACTATTTATTATATCTAGTACTGTAATTAATAATAGACCAGAATAATTTTAATCACAGCCATTCCAAATTTAGGAATCCGGGAAGAAAATAGAAAGGGGGGGGGACAAAATACGATTCAGACGGTTATGTGATTTTCACATGATTAAGGAACAAGCAGGTAAGCCAGCGAAGGTTTACAATAGATAAATATACATACAGGTAACACTTCCGTGAATATTAGTGAATAATTACAAACGGCAATGAGAAATCTTTCAGTGAATTTACAATATAAGTTAATAATCCCTACAACGTAATACGGCTGGATGTAAACAAACAGGTTAGCCAACCTTGTAGTGCAGTATCGATAGATAGACCGGAAAAACAAACAATTAAAGAAATATATCTGAATATAAAATATTAATTTTATTGGAAACTATTTATTATAGTTAGTGGAGTAATTTGAAATGAATCAAAATAATTTCTATCCCAATCACTCAGATTTTTGTAGTCCAAGAAAAAAAAAAAAAAAAAAAAAAAAAAGGGGGGGTTCAACAGAACGTATTTGTTTGTACCTCGTAAAATAAAGCTTTGTTGAAAACAATATTTTGTATTTAACCTAATAATGAGGTGGTTCATTAGATATCAGCTTATTATTAATATGTCCCTAGTAGGAGTAGGGGTTTACTGAAAGCGGAACTCATTACAAAAAATTCAAATATCTCGGTTAATACTCATTGTACGGAAAATATGTATAGAACAATATTTATAGTAAATGTAATTTGCAATAAGATTGATTATATACAATTTTTCGATCCGACGTATAGTAACGGAGATATTTCGGATTTTCGAAAATCCTCCCCTCTAAACCCCCCCTCCCACTGGTCTGATTTCAGCCGTTAACGAACTTGATCTTTCTTTTTACATAAAACATATAAAATTACATAAAAAATTACCTATTTAAAGTAGATAACATTATGAAGAATAACTGAAGATTAAAACATAAAAAAAAGATTAAAAATTTAGAAAATTAATAAACTAATTAAATATTCTTACTTGGAAAACATAATGTTTCAGTTTTTATATGGGTCTACCTTAGTGAGAAAAAAAACCCTGAAAATTTTGAAGGTTTTACCTTCTCTAAAATTACATCGTTAATTTCTAAAGCGTCAACGTAAATGTTCTTCGAAGTGCTGGCCTCTCGCTGCAATACACGCATCACATCGCGTACTCACAGATCGCACTGCATCTAAACATTCTTCTGCGGTGAGCTGGTTGCAAACCATTCTGATTCTGAGGTCATCCCTTGTGCGGACGGGCTCTCGGTAGACATTTTCTTTCACGTATCCCCACACGAAGAAATCTAGTGGCGTGAGGTCCGGAGACCGGGGAGGCCAAGGCCGGCCCACCTCGTCCTATCCAGCGACCTTGGTAGTTGATGTCCAACCAGTCTCGTACGGCCCTTCCGTAATGTGCAGGACAACCATCGAGTTGAAACCAGCTCTCAAGCCTTGTTTCCAAAGGGATATCTTCCAAAAGTGCCCGTAAGTCATTCTCCAGGAATAGATGATAACTTTCAGCGTGAAGTCGAGCAGGTAAAAATACGGGACCTATTATGCGATTATAACAAAGACCGACCCACACGTTTACAGAAAACTCATGCTGGTAGTGAAATTCTTTAACAGCGCGGGGATTTTCATGTGCCCAAAGGTGGTAGTTTCTTTGATTGAATATGCCCGCACGTGTAAAGGTCGCTTCGTCCGTCCAGATTACTTTCGAACTTAAGTATACATCGTTTTGCAATTGTTCTTTGTACCAATTACAAAAATTTAATCGGCGGGGATAATCAGCGGGTATTAAATTTTGTACCTTTTGTACATGGTAAGTATGCCCTTAATGAGCGCCAAATAGTTGTCTTTGGTATGCTTAGAACTGAAGCAGCACTCCGGACGCTTGTGCCAGGGTTGGTATTGAAGTGCCTCAGTATCCTCTCCCTCCGCCTCAGATCGGCTTCCATCGGAGCCTGCATACGGTTTCTACGACGATTACATGAGAAGGACCCAGTCTCTCGAAGCCTTCTGAAAGTACTGGTAAAAACACCTCTGTGTGGGGTTTCTCGGTCAGGAAACCGTCTGCGATATTGACTGACGTGCATTGCCATTGCAGAATCCGTAGACGTAGACTATGTCCACGTATTCAGCGTTGGTAAATCTAGCCATATTTGTTGACTTCACTGAACAGTACTAGCAACACCACTAATGTGAGAATGCGAGGCTGGATTCCCCCCAAAAAGGATTAAAATGATAGTAAACATTTTAATCCTTTCTTTTTAAGTTTAAACACTCAACCTAGACGTTTTATTGATAAGGAAAGCGTGAGAATATTCATGTTTTCTAAATTTACTTCTCTTAAAAAAAAAAATTAAGCTTACTCAAAAAGCCAATAGTTTTTTGTAATTTAAATACATTATTAAAAAAAAATTACACTTTTTGCACAATTTTTTTCAGTTTTTTGTGATTTTCTCAAAAACGAAGCGAAAACGAGGCATATGCCAGAGTTTTTTTTTAGTTTTTCGATCCTCTATCGATTCCTGAAGTTTGGCCGTTTGGTTTGGGGACACCCTGTATATATATATATAGATATATATATATATATATATATATATATATATATATATATACAGTTTTGAACGGACCTCATGACCATGTCGAAAATTCCGTCATGAGTACAACCTCAATAGCTGATTTCCCTGAAGGGAAATCTGCTAAAAAAGAAAAAAGTCGGTCACGCAGAGGCTACGTTAACTAAGCGGATTTCCGACGTATGTCACGTATTAGCATTTATCACAAAAATTAAATGTTCAATGAGAAACATTTGGTATTTAGGCTTCAAATAAAGTGCTTCATAATATAACTTCTTTAAATGACAAGTTCATTAATTCATAAAATTATTGTTTATATGACATGAGTAGGGGTGGGGTTTTACTGAAGACCTTTTTTTTTTTTTTTTAAACGATTATATATATCAAGTTTGGTAACGATAAGACAAAAATTGCGACCGCTAGAGCGGTAACAGACAAATATATATATATATATATATATATATATATATATATATATATATATATATATATATATATAGCGTTGCTTGGGATATGTTAATAATATAAATATTTGTTATGTAATGCTTCATATGTATATCTTTTTTCAAAACTTTATGCGCCATATAATTCATAATCATGGATAGTTTTTTGTATTCCGAACCATGTATGAATGAAAACGTTTCGCCATTAGCGGCCCATAGCTCTAATACTTATTAGAAATACTCTTTGGACGTCTGGAATGTAAACTTTATATTCATAATCGTACATAATAAATTCAGTAAAGAATAATATATTAACGGAGCAGTGTTAATAAATATCAGAAATTACATCCCGAGTACGTTCACTCCCTCAGCGTTCATCCTTTTAAATTATTTATTTATGAGAATTAAACAAATTCATATTTCTGAGCATAACACTATATGTCTAAAATGTAAGCATCAATTCACGTGCAAGCATAAACCAATGATAGGGGTGGGCAGAAGTGAGTATAATTATAACCTTCTCAGTGCATTCCCACCATAATACGGCTGACCTAAACCTGGGTATAACTGGAAGTTTTATCATTTCTCCTGTTTCAAATAAAATAATTTCTCCTCACTTCAATACCTCCCAGTATAAAAATGCCAGAGTTTTATGCTTCCACTCAGAACGTTAAAGCAATCGTAATCGTAATGGCTTAAATAGATGACTATGTGGCCGTCATCCGAACATTTGTAGACACTGTCCAAATAGGGTTAGACACATCGCAGAGAGTTTTGGTGACCCCTGTTATGGTAAACAGAAGATGATGTCCTGCAATCCTACGATGGCAAGTCGAATCAAAAGCTATCCAAGCACTAGAAGAGGACATATTGTGCTTGGTATCTCTCATACTACTGTTCACAGGGCTAAACCAATAAATGACATGTACAAATTTCATCTGAACCTTATTCAGTGTGTGGTGTTTCAAGATACTGTTATTAGGTTTCAGTTTTGCTGGTGAATAGCTCGAAAATACAAATTGCTGGAGGTCTATCATCACCCGAAGGTTGTAATATGTTAACAGACAAATTTAGACGAATCTTCAAGGAATCAATTAAATACCATTTTCCTTAAAAAATATATAAATGGATACGGCTCCCCAGTATTAATTTACATTATTAATTCCCTTAATACATATACAAAAGAATAGTCAATTGTAAGGAATCATTCTCATGAAGTATAGTTTGGGAAAATTTTAAAGAATAGATAATACAATTATAGGTGGGATAGTGATATTAATTAATTTAAGATCTCAAAGAGCATATAACAATTATAGGGAGTAAATTAAATGTGCTGCTTCATTGCAGCTCTTGAAAAAGAAAAATGAAGAAAATTGACAGGAATATAAAAGTTCATCACATTCCTTTAAGCCGTTTTATTGGAGTAACACTGTCAAGATTTTTTTGTAGAATTGCAGTTGAACCTTTTATTTTTGTGGATTTCTAGACGTTCTGTTGGATTTGAAGATTGAGAAGTGTCAGAGAAAAATGTAATGCATTTATTGAAAATGGGGTAAAAGGTTGTAACTTTTGTGTTGCAGTGATAAGAGTAACAGTTAATTATCACGTTTTTAAATATATTCCTGAAAACTAGTTTCACCACAAACCGGTAAGAGGGGGAGATAATGTGAGACTTGCCCCTAAGGAGTCCGTTTAAAAAGGGTAGCTACGGTATATAGTGGATTAAACAGGATCAAGATTGGCCATACACTATTATAATTATACAAGCTAACGGAAATATTATATCTTCACTGGATCTATGGATATCTAAATATCAGAGTGATTATTACTTTACAAAAAAGTCCGTCACGGGGCTGTTTAAACTAAACAGATTTCCCACGTGTGGCACACGTATATGTATTTATCTCAAAAGGAAAAAGTTCCATGAGGACAATATTTGGTATTTATTTATTTATTTGAAGAGCTCCGCAACTAGGCGATGTCGCTCAGTACCATTTATTTGAATTTTCTAAATTAAAATTTTAAAATAAAGAAAAAAACCTGTAGATAACCCGTCCCGATTAGCCTAAGTTGCAAAAAGTGGACTTTAATAAATAATAATAATAATATGTGGGCTACCTTCTGTTAATATTTCGTACAAGTCGTTGGGTAAGTTCAAATGTTCACATAATCTGCTGTCAGTCAGATGTTTAATGGTCAGTACTGTGTTACAGTGAGTGCATGTGGGTCGGTCCACATGTTTGATTAAATAATGTGCCTCATAATATAACAGCTTATTGTTAATATGACATGTGTAGGAGCAGGGGTTTACTGAAGGCCGAAAACTATAAAATCTGCTAAAAAGCAAGTATCTTGGTAAATAAACAAGATAGTGAAAAAATACACACGACAACATTTATAGAAAATTACATTTTCAATAAGATTGGGTCTATACAATTTTTCGATCCGACGCATAATAACGGAGATATTAAGAATTTTCGAAATTCCTACCCTCCAAACCCCCCCCCCCACTTTTTGGATTTCAGCCATTAACGGACTTGATCTTTCTTTTTACATAAAACGATTAAATATCGAGTTTGGTAACGAATAAACCAGAATTGCGACCGCTAGAGCGGTAACAGATATATATATATATATATATATATATATATATATATATATATATAACATTTTGAACGGACCTCATTTTCGTCACCTACTAGGTAGGAGCGATGGACATTTGAGGAAATTTTTCGAAATTCGCGTCGTGAGTACAACCTCAATAACTGATTTCCCTGAAGGGAAATCTGCTAATAAACAAATATAAGGTTGGAAAGGATGGAAAGCCACATTTATTTCTTAAAGACATTAATATCTAAAACACTAATCTATCTGTTGTTTACAAGAGCTAGTACAATGAGTATTAAATTAATCTAATATTCAAGTGTTTAATATTTGATTATCGTGGGAGAATGGAAATTATGCGTTATATTTTTATATGAATTTATCATCAATCTTCTGTTTATTTATTTGTTTTGTTTGTTTGGTGTCATGCAAGTATAGCGATCATCAATCTTCTAACAGATTGTTTAGTGAATGAAAGGACTAGAAAGATAATACTAGAGACCTTATTAAATTTCGATTAGTTCAGACATTAATTAATATGATCTTCAGAGTTGAATGAAAGTGAAATATGGAGTATGGTAATCAGATTTCCCTCCTGAAGTTTAACAATAGATAAATCTACATATTGGTAACACAACACCACCGTAAATATTAAGTGAATAAATACAAACGGTAATAATAAATCTTTCAGTAAATTTTTATAGTTTCCCGACGGGAAGCGTCTGAAATGTAAACAAACAGGTCTGCCAACCTCTCACCGGGAAGAAAAACAATTACTGAAATATATCAGAATATAACATATTTATTTTATTGAAAACTATTTACTATATTTACTACTGAAATTTATATAAAATCAGAATAATTTATACCTCAATCAATCAATTTTTAGAAGTCCAAGGACTAAAGACAGGAGGGTCATCAGAACATATTTGCATGTATCTCGTATATTAATCAAGGTCTCTTGAAGACAATATTTGGTATTGAAGCTTCAAATAAAATGGTTTATTATATAACAGAGTATTGTTTATGTAACATGAGTAGAAGTGGGGTTTGCTGTAGGCTGAAAACTGAAAAAAATGCACACATCTTGCTTAATATTCAATAAACAAAAACGTTACACACACACACACACACACACACACCGTTAAAGGTAAGAAAGGATACAGTTAGTAAAGAAAGGAAGTCGCTACAAGCTATAGCATTTTTCTAAATTGTATGTTGAATCCCAGGTAAAACATTATATCTGCCAAAGCACCGGCCAAATTAAATTTATTTGTTTGTTTGGTGTCATGCACTTTGTAGCAATTTATAACCTTCAAATAAATACCCTTTAGGTAACTAAAATAAAGTGACTCTCTTATTTTTCAACTGTAAGTTATAAAGAGTTGCCTTTATATTCTTTACGATGGGACTATAAATGATTTTCATACAAACCTTCTTTCTTCTTTACTTCGATTGATAACAAGAGTTTACGTCAAATGATGCCCGATAAATTGTGTACTACGGCATTGTAAAGAAGCCCCTAAATAAAATGTAGGATCCGTTGAAAAACATGTTTCCATATTTTATTTTGTGAGCTTGTCTAGATAGCTGCTATGATTTTCTTAATCAAGTTCCTAACTAAAGGGAATGGCACATTGCTGCATAATTTCAGAAGCAGTATCGTTTGCATAATCCTCACATTTGATTCTGAGCAATGCTATTGTCGTTAAGTCAATCACTTGGATGAAGGTGAAGCTACTGGATCATGAACCCTCATTCAGGAGATACGGCTCAGAGAAATACATAGCGAATTCGACTCATCCAGTGATAATAAGCTAAGAGCTTTAGATGGGGTAGATTTTAAAATTTGTTTCAATAGCTAAAGCTAAACCCATGTTTCAAGGTCAATTATTGAATAAATAAATGTTATGTATTTTTTAATATATATGTTTACATTAAAAACTGCATAATTCATTTTATCTTAGCAGATTTCCCTTACGGGTAATCAGCAATTGAGGTACTACTCATGACGCAAATGTCTGCCTCTCATCCTATGAGTCGGATGGAAAAAGTTTATATAATCAATGTTGTTGAAATTTCAATTTTCTACAATTGTCAAATGCTTTGTTTTCTTATCTCGAGTATTAAGCTATTTATATGTATTTTTATGTTTTCAGGTTCAGTTGACATCCACTTATAATCGTGTGATTTTTACTATAAATATCTGAGTACATTTCGGATTCTGTTTACATAAGCTTCTTCCTACAAATTAAATAGGGATTAGATAGTGAGATGAGATGAACATAGTGTGTCATAGTACGGGCGTGGTATATATAGGTTACCACCCTCTTCTAGCCAGGGTGAGACTAAGGATTTTAGCAGTTTCCCCTTAAGGGAGGTTATACTCATGACTCCATTTTCGAAAATATTCTTCAAATGTCCATCGATCCTACCCAGGAGATGACGAAAATGAGATCCGGTCAAAACTCTTAAGTCTTGAGATGACTTCATCAGATAAGATATTTCGTTCTTTACTCGAAAATGGTTATTAATTAATTATGTATTAAGGGAGTTAGTCGTACTTTCTTGTTTTCTACCTTCAGTACCCCGCCGGTATACTCATCGGCTTTTTACATATAAATAGAGAATACGTGTTGATATGAGATCACAAGTGTTATATCAGCACTTAGAAAATCTGCTTAGCATATGCAGCCCCTTTTATATAATGAGTTTGTCACTAAATACATGTCTATTGACCAGCATCTTAACTCACACGGCTAAACTGAGCCACATATAACAAATGTACAATATTTATAAATAATAAATCACAAGATTACCTCTCAATATGCAACGTCCGGGAAAAAATGATTAGGAGAGTATATCAATAAACGGGTTCAAGTGACCGGACAGTCGGGAATGGGAGTTAAGGCGGCGACGGGAGAGCGATTGGATAAAAGGTGTATCAAGGTCTGAGTGAATAGGTTGGACACGTAGAATGGAGCTTGTTTTCAAAGGATTGGAGGATTGGATTTGACGGTCATTGGAAGGTTTAGTAAACCCCACATCAATTCCATAATATAGTTTAGTAAACCCCACATCAATTCCATAACATAGTTTAGTAAACCCCACATCAATTCCATAATATAGTTTAGTAAACCCCACAGCAATTCCATAATATAGTTTAGTAAACCCCACATCAATTCCATAATATAGTTTAGTAAACCCCACAGCAATTCCATAATATAGTTTAGTAAACCCCACATCAATTCCATAATATAGTTTAGTAAACCCCACATCAATTCCATAACATAGTTTAGTAAACCCCACATCAATTCCCTAATATAATTTAGTAAACCCCACATCAATTCCATAATATAGTTTAGTAAACCCCACATCAATTCCATAACATAGTTTAGTAAACCCCACATCAATTCCATAATATAGATTCCATAATATAGTTTAGTAAACCTCCACATCAATTCCATAATATAGTTTAGTAAACCTCACATCAACTCCATAATATAGTTTAGTAAACCCCACATCAATTCCATAATATAGTTTAGTAAACCCCACATCAATTCCATAATATAGTTTAGTAAACCCCACATCAATTCCATAATATAGTTTAGTAAACCCCACATCAATTCCATAACATAGTTTAGTAAACCCCACATCAATTCCATAACATAGTTTAGTAAATCCCACATCAATTCCATAATAAAGTTTAGTAAACCCCACATCAATTCCATAATATAGTTTAGTAAACCCCACATCAATTCCATAATATAGTTTAGTAAACCCCACATCAATTCCATAATATAGTTTAGTAAACCCCACATCAATTCCATAATATAGTTTAGTAAACCCCACATCAATTCCATAATATAGTTTAGTAAACCCCACATCAATTCCATAATATAGTTTAGTAAACCCCACATCAATTCCATAATATAGTTTAGTAAACCCCACATCAATTCCATAATATAGTTTAGTAAACCCCACATCAATTCCATAACATAGTTTAGTAAACCCCACATCAATTCCATAACATAGTTTAGTAAACCCCACATCAATTCCATAATATAGTTTAGTAAACCCCACATCAATTCCATAACATAGTTTAGTAAACCCCACATCAATTCCATAACATAGTTTAGTAAACCCCACATCAATTCCATAATATAGTCGTGTAAGATGTTGTTATTTATTAAACGCCACTTATGCCGCAACAGCTAGCTTTATAATAGATACTCTAGATCAGCTGTGGGCAACCTTTGACATGTTACGGGCCAAACTTTAGTGTGCAAATACTCTCGCGGGCTGGGGTGCTTTTAAAAGTAGTGTTCATAATTTTGAACGATAGATATCAGACATGAAATTATAACGATAATGTAATTATAATACAATATAATATAATTTATTAAAATAACAAAATGAAATGAAAAAAATAGGTACAACATGGTACAATCAATGAGTTTGAATTTGGGAAACTAATCCATCGATGTTTGGATTAATTCCACTGATACAAAGACGAAAAGAATTTTCCAAATTATCGTCAGTCAGCCTTGCATGATGTTTTGATTTATTAACTTTCATCAGTGAAAAGAACTTTTCGTATTTATAAGTACACAAATCTCTCCTCATCTTCCTCATTTGGAGTTAGTAGTCTAATATGTTTGTTTGATTGGGTTTTTCAAAATGTCTCGCGGGCCGGATCAAACCTTACCGTGGGCCGGGGGTTGCCCACATATGCTCTAGATAGTCTACAGGTTATCACTCTTTTCCAAACAGAATGGAAATAAGGATTTCAGCAGATTTCCCTTAAGGGAAGTCAGCTATTGAGGTTGTACTCATGACGATATTTTTTCGAGAAATTTCCTCAATCGTCCATCGATCCTACCCAGGAGATGATGAAAATGAGGTCCGTTCAAAATTATATGTATATATATATATATATATATATATATATATATATATATATATATATGTGTGTGTGTGTGTGTGTGTGTGTGTGTGTGTGTGTATGTGTGTGTCAATTATCGTTACCAAACTCGATATATAAGCATTTCATGTAAACCAAAGGTCAGGTTCAAGCTAACGGTTATAATCGGGCCGGAGGGAGGGGTGTTTAGAGGGGAGATTTCGAATATTCAAAATATCTCCGTTATTATTCGACCGATTGAAAAATTGTATCGAACCAATCTTTTCATAAATTTAATTCCCTATAAATGTTGTTATATACTTTGTTCTTAAGCACTAAAAAGGTTTAGCATGTTCCCATATCAATGTGTGTTTTATTCTTCATAACATCACACAAATAAATGCCTATACTCTATGAATAGCATTCACAAAAATACCTAACCTAAATCTTAGCCAGAGAGATATTATTAAATATGACGGATTAATTCACTCTCTAACATGCATATTTTCTCCAATATGAATATTAACCGAGATATTTTGATTTTTTTAGTTTTCAACTTTCAGTAAACTCCCACTTCTTGTCTTATCATAATAACAATAAGCTTTTATAACACGAATCCTTTTATTCTAAGCTTAAATACCAAATATTGTTTTTATGAGACCTTTATTACGCGAGGTAAATATAAATTGGTTGTGCAATGACAACACCAATTAAGACTACACTTGTCTTCTTTTGCACTGAAGATTATGACTTTTTTATTATCCTGGTGCAACTCATTTGTGACTGGAGCTCGAGACATGAAAACTGTTACATGGTTTGACCTTCCTGGCTTATAAATCACATTGAAAGAAAACTTCTGCAATCTCAGCATCAACAGCTGAAGTCTTCTTGGCACTTTTGTTAGAGGTCTCTTGAAGATAGTCTACAATGTTTGTGGTCCATTTCCACCACTATTGACAGGAATAGCTCAAGTATCTCAAAGGCGCAGTGGACTGCTAAACATTCTTTTTCTAGTTGCACGTATACAGCGAATATCAAGATTTAAATAATATTAACAATTTCGATTTAAATAATAATGTTTTAAAAATATTGGACAGAGAAGAAAACGAATATTCGGTTTGACAACAATCCAAATTGAAACTTCTTCAAAAATAAACCACTCATCCCAAACAGATTAAGAAATTTAATACTAATGACGGTAAAATAAAAAATTGTTCTAGCTAAGTTATAAATTAACTAAAAGATTGAATAACAAAATGTTAAAAAAATCAAATTGATTGCGTGACCTGGGAATCATTTTATTGTGGGATAATTTAAATGAATAGGTACTAAAAAAATTAGATGGGGAAATGCAATTAGGCGTAGTTAAGATATTATACGATAGAGCAAGTGGGAATTAAATGTAAATAGGATATATTAAATTAGAAGACTAGGGAAATATGGCTTAATACCTCGCAAACGTGGATATAGGAAGACTAATAATCGTGTTTCCTTTGGAATAAATGGTCGATATTTCCCCCACACACACACACACACTCACACTCACACACACACACACACACACACACACACACACACACACACACACACACACATATATATATATATATATATATATATATATATATATAGGGAAATTGCAGAACTGTGTCCTTGCAACAATTAGAATGCAGAAGACGCCTCCACTATACCCGTAAGATAAGAGGTAAGGTCAGGTGATGAGGGCAGACAGTGCTCCATATGGCCCTTCCTATTGGGCAGGTATATATCCACAATGAATGATTAGCCTCAGTTGAAAAACGTGGACGTTAATAAATACTAAGATAGATAGTAGGTAGATGATAGATTTCTGCTAAAGGAGTGAGAAAAAGCCTCTTGTCCCGCCGAATTTCCACTCATTCAACCACCATTGTACTCCTTGTAGGTATCTGCCGGGTCACCAATTCGGAGGAGGAAACATGAGTTCAAAATATTGTACCATTATATAGGAAAATCTTCATACTTTCTAGAGAAAAAATTGATAATAACGAAACCAAGACGCTCTAATAGAAAATGTATCCAAATACCAACTCAATTTTAATTTTTAATGGAAATGAAAATGACAAATAAAGGAAAAAAAAATATATGAATGGAAAAATAAATAATTCATGTAATAAAATACAAGGTTGGGACCGTCCAAGCCAAATTAATTTTCCAATTAAATATCATAATGATCAGCAAATAGCCGGTAACAACCGTAGCAGGATATCATTATTCTCCCGCATTTCATATTATCGATAAAATAGTATTATGTTGTGAAAGTGAAATGATTCTTATCACAATAGAAATGATATTGGATTGGAGAAGGTATGGTATTCAGTGGACCACACCTAGACTCGAACACTACATTACACTCCACAGAGTGATAAGGCCAATTGCGAGGAATCTTTGGGAACCAGTCGCTAAGGATTCCTCAAATATATAACTTATTTTTCATTGTTGCTTTAACTTGAAGTTAAAAAGAAATTGTACCCCACTAATTAATTGAGCTCAACTAACACAAGTAGTTATGGACATTTTGTGGAGAATGTGATCAAATATACATTACAAACAACACCAATATGCTGAATTACATAATTTTACTAGAGATGTTTTTTGGTAAAAATCTCTATTTTTTGGATGTATTTTTGACAATTGTTTCCGCTTGGAAGTTAATTTAAGGATTTTCCAATGGTGAATCAGATGAATTCATTGTTTCTTAGAAGAGGTCAAGTAAGTTTGAACTATTTTCTGGAAGGATCGGTGGACTTCCACCGATATCCAAGGTTTGAAAATAGCTTTTCGAGAACGAAGTCCGTAGTTTATTTCTATTAACGGAAAAAGTGGACTTCTGTCAGAAGCCTTTGTTCCTTGGCCTGCTTTGTAAATCAATAGCTGTCTTTTGTTAGGAAATGTGGGTTCTTTAAAAAGTGAAGGGATATCGTATACAGATCTATACAGAAAATATCTTTGAATAACATTACCATAAGTCTTATTCATATTTTATAAGTGAATGTCTAAATTTCACAATTTAGAGAAATGGCATTTGAATTTTTAGTGTTTTGAAAGTTTACTCTGGCTATTTGAGTGTTTACTCTAGCTATCAGCCAACTTTGTTTAGTACCATTAATGTGCAATTGCAATAAAACAAAATGTTTACATAATATTGCATCATTTTATGGCAATTATTGATTTAAGTAAGTACACATTGAAGACTAGTTATAACTCTGAAATACATCCTACACCAAGTGCGTTCAGATTAAATCTATCTAAAACACACTCGAACATTGATCCCCAAAGCAAAAAGTCTCTGAGAGCATTAAGGGTCTAGAAGCAGATTTCCGCAATCTACCATTTGTTAACATTCCAGAGAAATTTAATGGTAAGGAGGCTGAAACACTTTCTTTAAAGTATTTCATTTCATTTTGAATTTATTACACATTAAAATCAAAGTGGATTTCGAAGAAAATAATATTGTCAGTAGGATTTTTTGGGGGATTATATGGATTTTTTTTATATTAACAAAATGGGGGCTTCCCAGCCATTTGACAAGAAGTCACAAGTTAAATGGTGGCCGGAATGACACTACTATCCGAAAACTGCGTCATGAATACAGCCGCAATAGCTAATTCCCCTTAGAGTAAATCTACTCAGGCTGAGAAATGTGCCTCTTCGATTGAGAGTTTTGACAATGAAAGATGACAGTTTTATTTGTTAATTGGCATTTATTTTTGCAATTGGCACCTCCCCAGTGTACTAATAATAATTGGCGCTTACTGCGGCATATTTTAGGTCCTATAAATATTTAGTTTAATTACTAATTGCCACTATCTAGATTTCTTAAGAACCTCCTCAGTTTTGCTTAGCTCTATGTTACCCTCACATTTACACGTGTTAGGTAGGCTCTTTATTTGGAAAACAAATAATATATTAAAATTCCCACTACGGGAAGACTCAGAGCCAGAAGCGGAGGTGACATGTAGGCTAGTAGTTTCTCTACGTATTATTCTACAATAAAAATCCGTCATACATTCACAAAGGCAATCTCGAAATGCAGTTTTGTAAATGAAATAACAAATGGATTTGTTTATAACATATCCCCTTCAACACTGTGTTTCTTCCTTGGTAAAGGACCTATTAGAGTTAAGTCAGATGGAGAGGTGGGGAAATCGTTTTTCTCACAGCATCCGACAAAACCTAATCATTTCTTCTAGGGAAACTGGGAGGTAGAGGAACGAATTAATCTGGATATGCACAGTAGGCCTGTTTTGAATACGTTTATTTTGACATAATGCACTTTCAGACCAACAGCCCCATCATCAGTGGCTTTGCACCTCGGGTGCCGACCAAGGACTTAACCTAATCAATTCAAGCAGCACTAGTAGTATGTATCATGCATTCAAAACTGGAGCACTGCAAGGTCGGAAAAATATGATTATTTGTCATATCAAGAAACGGTCGAAATTTTGAGAAATTCGTTTCCAAAGTTGAAAAAAAATACTTATAAATATATTCCTATTGTCTGAAAAACTTTCAAATATTTTAAAGAAAAGGTCTTGCTTCCTTGAAAATAAAAATCAAATTAGCAAGCTTATTTTACAAAAGTAGTAATACAATGGAGATACATACATACATATAGATATATATACATTTTAATTAGTATATTATGAGTTTGGGACATAATTTCACGCACTGAGAAGTTATTTTGAAAAATTCATTTCAATATTATGACTTTGCATACAACAAAATAGCGCAAGAGAATGACAGAATACAATTTTAATTTTTTTTTAATTTTCAAGAGAAAATTAATTTGGCTGGACCTTTGAACTTTTCTAGTACTAACAAGAGTCCTCTGATTTACTCAGAAATCAAAACATTAATTTGTTTTATCCACACTTCGTATTTCCCGGGGATATTACACATATCCCCACGTGCTAGACATTGTATTTGCAGACTAAATGACAAAGGATATTAGGTTCACTGTATAATGAATACGCTCTATACAAAATATAGACCAGACAGGGTTTATCTTCCTTCAGAAAATGAAAATAAGCTGTTGAATCAACCTACACGATGACCTAGCAAAAATTATACGCAAGGGACTAGATCAAAAGATTTAAAAAGTCCGTCACGCAGGGGCGGCGTAAACTAAGCAGTTTTCCCACGTGAAGTTTTACAATAGAGAAATCTGCCTAATAACAACTGTAGTAACCTAAACCTATTCACGAGGGACGAATAGTTTTGGAAACGGCCGCCAGAGCTCTCGGCGGAAAGTCCGAACATAGCCGACCACACGCAGAATACAAATGCAAATATCTCGGTTAATATTCAAGATAGGGAATAAATGTATATAACAATATTTATAGTAAATTTAATTTGCAATAAGATTGGTCCTATACAATTTTTCGTTCCGACGTATGGTAACGGAGATTTTTCGAAATTCCTCCCCTCTAAACCCCCCCTCCCACTGGTCCGATTTCAGCCGTTAATGAACTTGATCTTTCTTTTTACATAAAACGACCAAATATCGAGTTTGGTAACGATCAAACGAAAATTGCGACCGCTAGAGCGTTAACTGACAAATCTAGATATATATATATATATATAGATATATATAATTTTGAACGGACCTCATTTTCGTCATCTCCTGGGTAGGATCGATGGACATTTGAAGAAAAATTTCAAAAATTCCGTCATGAGTACAACCTCAATAGCTGATTTCCCTTAAGGGAAATCTGCTAATAATAAAAACGCACTTCCTCTCTAAGTTTTCCTTCCTTAAGACTGATAATTATGTTTTCTACTGTAATAAGAATATTCTCACAGAACACATGCCCTAGCTCAGGAATATAACTACACCAGCTTGTCGACGTTTCTTTAAAATTTATCACGTTTGTCAAGGTGTCCAATGTTGCTCATATATATTAATAACAAATAGTGTTACTTGAATTGTGTTTTTTTAATTGATACTATTTTTTTTATAATATATAAGATTAATTATATGTATATATTATACTATAGTTCAAAAGTCATTAGTTACGAACTGAATGGTGTACAAAATCTGAATATTGCAATTAAGTAAAATTCTAAAAGAAATATCTAACATATAAAACGCTCTTTCGGGAAGGTGAGTCGGAGAAAAAAAAAAATCAATTCAAGCAACCCTATTGACATATATGTAAGATTGCAGGCCTTGACAAAGGCAATACCTTTTACGGAAACGTCGGCAAGCTGATGTAGTTGTATTTCAACCTAAATGGCCGACAAGGATAAGAGAAGGATAGAACGAGATCGGTTTTTGTAGAAAAATTCAAAAAATAATTTCTTTCAAGAAGCAATAGGTTTGTTTGTAGATAATCAAGCCCTCACCACCAATAGCCCTTATTATGTCAAGAATTCCTATGACTTGGAACACCAATCAATCCCCCCCAACGATCCAAGCATCTTTTGACGTCAAATCTTCATTTGCTAATGTTTCCATGTGCGTTGCCTTACTTGTTAATAATGGAACACATCGAACACCCCTTTCTGAATTATTTATTCACCCCTTCATGGAATCCCTGCATCATTGAACATATTCCATGATCTAGATTTTAGATCTAGACCATCTCTTCCTCATTGGCATTAGTTTCATTAAGAAACAAATAATCTATTTCCCATTCTGTATCGAACCCATGCAACAGCAAATAATTCCTTTTTTAGCATATTACCATGGGGGGAGGGATTTTCAAGCCTGCAAATAAGACATATTGTTTCCATTAGACTAGGAGGGGAGAGGGTTTAATGGTCAAAATAAAAAATTCGAAATATCTCAATTAATTTCTCCAGCACATTAATTAATTAACCCAGCATCAAGTTCCTTAAAGTAACTCACTCTTTTAATAGTCGAATTTATCCAGCGTCATATTAAATCGACTTATCCACAACATAACATTCCAGGACAATATTAATAAATTTATTTATTTACTAGCTCAGATACCCGGTTTCGCCCGGGAATTGATTTGAGGCTGAATGGTGATGGTATTTTTTTTGGCAAGGCTTTACTTTGTGCAATATTTTGACATTTCCCCGTCCCAGTGTTTAGGGTTAATACCCATTGTTGGCATTTGTTAATAATAAAATTAATTTTTTATGTTAGTCTTCACTGACCTCCAAATTGTCATATTTTCCGTCTTCTGTTCATTATGCATAGATTTCCGTTATTATTTAGGACAAAATATTAACATAGATTTGGATTAATTTTTCCAGGTGAGGTACCTCATAGTTAAATTGGAATGAATTGTTGAGCGTATCAATATTTCTACGCTAATTACTTGCTCCACAAATTGTTCTTGGAGAAATGTATAAAACAAAAGTTAATCTAGATAACAAAGTAAACAACTATTGTTATGTTCATGTTTGTCGAAAAAAAATAGACAATGAAATATCCCGAATTTTTTTTTCAGGCCTCCCTTATAACCCTCACTCCCGTTCGAACCTAAAAATTTTAATATAGCTTATAATCATGGAAGAATTAATGCTAATTGACATACCGAGTTTTTTTAAGTTCGGTTTAATCGTTAGCGCCCAATGAAATAGTTGACTCCCGCTTTAGTTTATAGTGTATATCTCGTTTATACTTTGTTAAAAGACAAAAATGTATCACAAAAGTTACTCTAAAAAACAAAATAAACAACTTTTGTTATGTTCATATTTGCCGAAAAACCAATAGCTATTTTTAATTTCTGGCTTTCCTTATAACCCCCACTCCTGTTCGTCTCAGAGGATGTTAATATAGCCTATCCTCTAAGTTGGGTTAGTAGTAATATACATGCCAAGTTTCATAAAATTCGGTTCAGCCGTTTATGCGTGAAAAGGTAACAAACAAACAAATAAACAAACAAACAAACACACACGAAAGAAACAAAATGCAGTTATGTTGTCTATGACATGTGAAACGAAAAGTTATCGTGAAAATTCGCGAAAAAAATCAATGTACAGACAGAGGTTACAATTTTATATATATATATATATATATATATATATATATATATATATATATATATATATATATATATTTAGGTGTTTCGCAATTTTAGCGATGCACACTTACTCATAAAACTAAAAATTGGTATAGCCACCTTATTATAAAAGAAAAATATGTTAAAATGTCTACAGTCGTAGGTTGCAGGCCACTGTTACACTTTCTCTAGTTGATATTAATGGTAGTAGATTCTAATTCTTTAAGTCTTAGGTTCGATAAAGGTTTTAAATGTAGTTGAAAAGATGTGTCTGTTGGAGGTGTTTCATGATCGTATCGATGTATGGGCTGTTGTCGTGTAGTAGTTCTGATAGGTAAATAAATTTAACACTACTTAGACATTTTCATGGGATTCTTAGGGTGATGGACTTCATAAAATAGGAACCTCTTTAAATTTTACAAATTCATGCAAATACGTCTGGGAACTGATTATCAAAAAATAATTTTGTTATAGTGTAATATTATAGATAGAATTACTTTTTGATAAATGTAAACTTCAAACAAGGGTTATACTAGATACCCAATGAAGGAACCATTTTTACTGGTTGAAAAATATCCCCCGGTGAAGAGATATCCAGGAAACTGACAATAAATCCCTCCGTAATAATATTATAATTGCCATATGATATTAAGGTTTATACAATATTTCTAATTGTACATTGTATCCGTATTTATTTTAGATCTTCCAACGAGAACTATTACTATTCAACAAATTCACGTATTTTGCATTTAATTAAAAGAGTACCTTAAGACCAGAATCCATTCTGGTAGTTCTGAATACAGTAAAGATCTGAACTCTTCCAGTTATGCATTTATTATTTTTTAAATCAGCTTTGCAATTGCAACGACTATACTGTCATCTCCCACTTGACAGACGTTTTGAAAATATGATTAGAAGTTTCTTTACCTGTTGCCCACTTACAAGCTACAGTGTTGTGCCATATATTTACCTAACGATTGACCATGTATTCCTGACCCCCCCCCCCCATTCTACTGGCTTGATAAAAACACTTCCTCGCTTTAATGCTCAAAATTAAACAATTCGCCATATATTAGTTTATTTCTAATACGGGGTGAGCAGGAGTGAGGGTTTACTATGAAGTTCGAAAACAAAAAAAAAAATGCATATATCTCGATTAATGATTGAGATAGAGAGAAAAATGAATAAAACAACAGTCGTGGAAAATTTTTCGATCTGAAGCATAATAACAGAGATAATCCTAATTGTTTATTTCGCTTTTGCTCTTTAGTTTTACATGAAACTTTTCTTCTCAGAAACTCTACTCAATATCGAGCTCAACCATCAAACAAAAATTAGAGATTATTTTTTTAACTTCTTTTTGATCCCCTCGTTGTTCAATATTATATATATATATATATATATATATATATATATATGTGTATATATATATATATATATATATGTGTATATATATATATATATATATATATATATATATATATATATATAATCAATGAAGAACCAAGGGAGCAATAGATGGTATCTACAGTAATCTGTAATTTCAATTATGTTGGAGAATTATTATTATCTGACTGTTTTAATTCGGAGTAGTTATGAAAAAAAAACCACTATCAGTGCAAACATTCTGAGTGTCTTTGGATAACAATGTCATGTTTTATATATATTACATCATTTCTTGTTACGAGTTTTAAGTTATGTAAGATATTTCAAGATTAGATATTTTTGTTTTATTTAATTTTTACGTCTTTCTGGTATTATAAATAGACACTGGGGTTTTTGTGTTAATGAACTCAGTTGCATTTCCGGTTGCTCGTCTTATTTTCAATACACAACCCGTTCGTTCTTATTTACCGTACTATGTTTATTTTAGTTTTACATGAAACTTTTCTTCTCAGAAACTCTACTCAATATCGAGCTCAACCATCAAACAAAAATTAGAGATTATTTTTTTAACTTCTTTTTGATCCCCTCGTTGTTCAATATTATATATATATATATATATAATCAATGAAGAACCAAGGGAGCAATAGATGGTATATAAAGTAATCTGTAATTTCGATTATGTTGGAGAATTATTATTATCTGACTGTTTTAATTCGGAGTAGTTATGAAAAAAAAACAACTATCATTGCAAACATTCTGAGTGTCTTTGGATAACAATGTCATGTTTTATATATATTGCATCATTTCTTGTTACGAGTTTTAAGTTATGTAAGATATTTCAAGATTAGATATTTTTGTTTTATTTAATTTTTACGTCTTTCTGGTATTATAAATAGACACTGGGGTTTTTGTGTTAATGAACTCAGTTGCATTTCCGGTTGCTCGTCTTATTTTCAATACACAACCCGTTCGTTCTTATTTACCGTACTATGTTTATTTTAGTTTTACATGAAACTTTTCTTCTCAGAAACTCTACTCAATATCGAGCTCAACCATCAAACAAAAATTAGAGATTATTTTTTTAACTTCTTTTTGATCCCCTCGTTGTTCAATATTATATATATATATATATATATATATATGTGTATATATATATATATATATATATATATATGTGTATATATATATATATATATATATATAATCAATGAAGAACCAAGGGAGCAATAGATGGTATATAAAGTAATCTGTAATTTCGATTATGTTGGAGAATTATTATTATCTGACTGTTTTAATTCGGAGTAGTTATGAAAAAAAACAACTATCATTGCAAACATTCTGAGTGTCTTTGGATAACAATGTCATGTTTTATATATATTGCATCATTTCTTGTTACGAGTTTTAAGTTATGTAAGATATTTCAAGATTAGATATTTTTGTTTTATTTAATTTTTACGTCTTTCTGGTATTATAAATAGACACTGGGGTTTTTGTGTTAATGAACTCAGTTGCATTTCCGGTTGCTCGTCTTATTTTCAATACACAACCCGTTCGTTCTTATTTACCGTACTATGTTTATTTTGTCCAGAGGATTTTTTTTTTTCAATTGATACAACAGCATATTATCTTTATATATATATAATTCTAGCGTACGTGTGTATGTCACTGAACTCCTCCTAGACGGATGGACCGATTTGATTGAATTTTTAAATACGCGTTCGGGTGACGCCCCGGATGGTTTAGCGCCGCAGATCGGCCAGGCAGATGGAGCAGGAGTGGGGGTCGTGAGGGAGGCCTGAAATTAAAAATAGCAGTATTTCGTTTCCTATTGGGTTTTCGGCAAATATGCACAGGATAAGAGTTGTTTACGTCGTTATTTAGAGTAACTTTTAAAGTATAAACGAGATATACACTAAAAAAGTAAAGAGGGGCCAACAATTTTATTGGGCACCAACGATTGAACCGAACTGAACAAAACTCGGTATGTGAATTAGCATTAATTCTACCATGGTCATAAGCTGTACTAAATTTGTTAAGTTCGAACGGGAGTGTGGGTTTACTGAAGGCCGAAAACCAAAAAACGCCGATATCTCGGTTAATATTAAAGACAATGAAAAAAGGTACATGACAACGTTTATAGATCTTTTAATTTGCAAAAAGATTGGTTTTATACACAATTTCGATCAGACTCACAATACCGGAGATATTTCGAATTTTCGAAAATCCTCCCCTCTAAATCCCCCCTCCCAATGATCCGATTCCAGCCGTTGAAGAACATGATCCGTCTTTTAACGTGAAACGCTTAAATACGGAGTTTAGTAACGATCAAGCAAAAATTGCGACCGCTAGAGCGTTAACAGGCTAATACACCTCTATCTTTATATATATATAATTCTAGCGTACGTGTGTATGTCACTGAACTCCTCTAGACGGATGGACCGATTTGATTGAATTTTTAAATACGCGTTCGGGTGACGCCTCGGATGGTTTAGCGCCGCAGATCGGCCAGGCAGATGGAGCAGGTCTCCGGTCGAAGGGCGAAGGGCGAGGTTATTGGAAATGTAATGAATTGTTAATATGTTTGTCTAATGTATGTCCTTAGAGTTTAATTATGTCATCTAAATAAAGATGTTTTCAGCTGCGAGAGGTTTTCACTTTCAGACATTGTTATTTATTGTCCAAATTTATTTTAATTTGTTTTGAATGTTGCAATTATTTTCTTTTCTTTATTTATATTTATGTATTTGCATTATTATTGTTGAGGGTTTGGATTTATTTCAATTATTTGTCTACAACTGTTTGTTTTTAAGGACGTGTAGGGGGCATTCTACCAGATAATCATAGAACTAAAACGTCTTCTTTTCCTTCTCTCATATTTTCCTTTTCTTTTTGCGTACCAAGTTTTCGCGATATTTTGTTTACTATTTGTGTTTTGGCAAACGTGCACATAACAAATGTTATTTTTTGTGTTATTAAAAGATTTTTTTAAAACAACATTATTAAATTTAATATCCTAATCGTTTGATATATCATGGAGGACAACGTCTGCCGGGTCCGCTAGTATTATATATAAGTTAATTTTTAATATTGTGAGGTTTATTCCATGTACATATAATTCATGGTTTGACAACATTTCATCACAATCACGTATATACGTTTTCCGAATCCCTTAAGTAAATTATTTTAAAATTATAATTTGTATTTTATTTTCGTTGTGATGTCTATTTATTTTTTATAAGTGATGGTAGGTGGGTATATATTCGTTTTACTCACTGGTGAATAGGATAATCAATTATATTCAGTATGAAAGTAATTCAAAAGGTCTTTTTTTTCTCACGGAATTTTTTATATGAGAGTATTCAGCAATAAGCCACCATTACCAAAGCATTGTTGTACGTTCATTTTAACTTTGGAGATGGTAGCGTTCTTACCAAAAGCTCTCAGAGCTTGAATAAAGTTTTGTTTGTTTGAAACTATAAAAGGAATTTTGAATAATATTAATCCTTGTTTAAAACATATTTCCTGTGCTAGAAGGTGGTTGCCTTGAAGGTTAAATTTCAAATGTTTTAATTAGGACATTCGGAAATTAGCGGTAAAATGTAAGCATTTTGTCAACTACAATACAGAAGTATTAGTTGAGTTATTAGTGGATGGGCAACTATATATATTTCAATACGAAAAGGACGGTTAGTCGAGATAGTAAATATGTACAATATTACAATGAAAAGTCTGCCGATTGACTTCTTTTTTGGGGGGGGGGGGTCTTACGTGTCTTGTAGACCTAAGACATTTGAAACTACTATTTCTGCTTTGGTTCTGGTTGTTTGTTTATCCTCTTAACATACAATTGACTGGCTGCAATGAAGCTCGGTGTACTAGTCAAGGATTGCTCTATTTCTGATGATACTGTCGTTCGCTCTCTTAAAAAATGTTTGAAGTTGGTATTTAAGGCCTCCATGGATCTGGAGAAATTTGTCGGTGGGTCCCATCATTCCCTACGGTCCTTTGGAATAGCTCTAGATTCTTTCAGAAAATGGGAGAAGGTATTGGAACTATATATTGGAGAAATACTCATAAGCTGCAGCAAAAAGGGAGATTCCCGGTAAAATTCTTGCATTCCAACTGGTCTCCTTTCTTATAAATGGGGCAGTGGATCCAATTACTAGATATCTTTCTTTCCGTCAAACATTGAAAATTTATAGATTATTATAATTTGTTTAAATAATTCATTTCTAAAATCAATTAATCTAAAAAATGTTTCCCCAAATAATTCTGATTATTACGAAAAATAATTAAAGCTGCTTAAAGTTTAAGCAAAAAAACAAAAGCACACGTGTGTTTACTTACAAGCAACCTGATTAATACTTTATAGAATAAAAACGGAATTAACAGAAAGTACTATTTAATTGTTGATTCTAGGTACAGTTTTGGGAATGTATCTTGTTTTTACTTTATTACCTTACAACATTTATATAATAGCAATATTTAACTTTGATTATGTACATATTTAAAAAAAAAACTGGAAATGAAGTGTCATTATTTTTTATTTTATGATTATTCAGTCTCTCTAGAACAGCTGGAACTATAGTAATATAGACCTGAAATTATTTCGGAAAATATCCAGGACTTTAGTCATATAAACAACAAGGAGGTTTAGCTTTAGTAAATAACGACATCTAAAACTTTAATAACGATTAAACCAAAGTATATTATTCCCAGTTTATTTTTCTCTTACTGGGACTAAGCACAGGTCTTAAATAGATGCATGACGGTCTTAGACCGTTCATTGTTAAGAATAAGAACTTGCTTCTGCATTTCGTTGCCTGTTGGGGCTTCTTGTTGAGGTAAGCCCTGTTTATGGCCTTTTCTACTGAGTTTTTTATGGATTTCAGTGTCTCCCTGTTCACTGGAAGAACAACTTGTACTGTTCTAGGACACGTGATGTATTGTCTATAGCATTTAATTAGGAATTTGGGTCTTTTTTACATTAGCCCCGCATTTCAAATTAGGTTATAATCACATGATTTTAGAAATACTTCTGAGGTATTAGTTGAATAACTGTTACAATTTATTACCTTCCACAGCTGTTTCAGAACGTCAGTTGCATCGTCATTGATAAACATGAATCTAATTTAGCTCTCGGGTGCTTTTTCAAGTGAATCGGAGGCTTTGAAATTTTACCAGGATTTCTAGATTATTCACATGTGAAAGGCGATGTAAGACGAAAGAGAAGTCAAAGCCTATTTTACTCAATCAAATATATTTACAAAGAATTCTCCCCCCTCTCACTGGTCCGATTTCAGCCGTTAACAAACTTGATCTTTCTTTTTACATAAAACGAATAAATATCGAGTTTGGTGAACAAACAAAAATTGCGACCGCTAGAGCGATAACAGACAAGTATATATATATATATATATATATATATATATATATATATATATATATATATATATATACAGTTTTGAACGGGCCTCATTTTCGTCATCTACTAGGTAGGATCGATGGACATTTGAGGAAAAATTTCGAAAATTGCGTCATGAGTACGACCTCGATAGCTGATTCCCTTAAGGGGAATCTGCTAATACGCACTAACCAAAAACGTGGTTCACAACCCGAATGCCGCAAGGAGACTGTTCTTCTTAACCTCGCTATTATATAGCAACGAGATACTCGCGAACACATGACAATTCAAAGACTAGCTGTCAAGGTTATTTACCATGTTCGCGAGTACCTCGCCGCTACACACAGAAAGAGGACCAGCATTAATGGACATTACATGAAGTTGTATAGTACAGGTGATGTATGCCCCAGATGGAGGTGCAATAAGTTGACTTGCAGAAATGAAGTCAGCGTCTTTAAGGACACATGGTTTGAGAATAGTTAAGGAAATCATTACTATTAATCTATGCGTGGGCAAATGAATATTCCAGTATTACCTTTTGCAAGAAAGAACTGGGGATATCTTGTAAGACTGTTGTTTATTGGAAGAATATGCTCCGGTAGATTTGTGCTAGTCAAATTTTAGGCAATCCTATGATAATTGGGGGCGAGGGACTTGCCGTCGAAATTGATGAAACATTCTATACGAAAAGGAAGTGCAACGTTGGACGAATTTATCCTCAACAATGGGTATATGGAGGTGTGTGTCGAGAAACCAGAGAATGCTTTCTATATGCCGTCCCTAATAGAAGCAAGGGAACATTGACAGAGTGCATTATCCATTCTATTAAGCCTGGAACAACAATATACTATACTGTGACTGTTGGAGGTCATATCGCGGCCTAAAAAAAGTACCAGGAATGAAATATAAACATTTTACTGTTAACCACTCTAAAAATTTCATTGATATGAAAACTGGGGCACTTACACAACGAGTGGAATCATTGTGGTCCTCACTAAAACGTAGAAATAAACGTGAATGTGGAACAAGAACAATGGTAGACTCCTACATACCCGTACATATGTGAGTTCGTCTGAAGAAGAAGCCATCAAAACGATGACTCATTTAATGCAATATTATCAAGTATGAGGGTTTATTGGCCACCAAAATAATGTTATTTTTGTTAATTTTATAATTGTAATAAATGTGGTTCAGTTTCTCTTAAAACTTTCTTTTATCAATGTTTATAGTAAGAGTTTTATCACTGGTATTTCTAAAATCATGTGATTATTACCTAATTTGAAATGTGGGGCTAATGTAAAGAATACCCAAGAATCTAATTTTCTTACTAGGATAAAACAGTCTGGTTATTATTATTTAAAGTGAGTTGTGATAATTTATCACCGCAACAACACATAAAGGAAGTCAACAATAATGGCATAAAAGTTTGATAATTTTGGGTTTCCCAGAATAGTAGTATTCCTTACCGTATACACTGAGTGATAAGACAACTTTGACAGTCATTGTTTGGGTAGCCTAGACCTTCATTGTATTATCCTTCTTTCTCTACCTGCACCACACTGAGACATGATAAGACTCTTGTCTGAGGCTTGGGGGCTTCAACCCTCTTTGACAGCCAACCCTCATCATTTAAAGATAGACCTGGGGAAATTTAGGAATATTCCCATGTTCATTCTACATTCTCTGGGGACTGGCAAATTTCGTGTGAAACCCCGGCAAAACACACGTATCTCCATCATCATCAGCTGTTTGACAAAAACGCGTAAAATAAAAGTTTTGAATTACATTTCTTGAGTTCTATAAATTTTCTATTAATTTTACTAATTTGCATCTAAATCTAAGGGAGTAAAGATTGAGTATATCGAAACACTGATGAGGGACTACATGTGGAACCGAAATTGACAAAGATCCTCTCAAAATCAAAGAAGGAAATATAGTTCGAACCCAAATTGAAAAGATTCACACTTGAAAGATGTTCAAAAAGATCTCGAGGCTATAACAAATAATATAGTGTTTTGATTCCCCTCTGACTGCGTGGTAGCGGTAAATAAGAAAGCTAGCAATAGGAGGTACATTCCTTGACTCCAAAAGGGAAATCAGAAGAAAATCAGAATTATTAGGAACAATTATGGGGAGAAAACTCCCTCAACTGCTTCCGTATGATGAAAACGGAATCAACCAAGTGATTAATCTCATCTATCTATATCTATATATATATATATAAAATTGTAACCTCTGTCTGTACATTGATTTTTTTCGCGAAATTTCACGATAACTTTTCGTTTCACATGTCATAGACACCATATCTGCATTTTGTTTCTTTCGTGTATGTTTGTTTGTTTGTTTGTTACCTTTTCACGCATAAACGGCTGAACCGAATTTTATGAAACTTGGTATGTATATTACTACTAACTCAACTTAGACTTTAGGCTATATTAATTTTCTCTGAGACGAACAGGAGTGGGGGTTATAAGGGAAGCCTGAAATTAAAAATAGCGATATTTCGTTTTCTATTGATTTTCCGGTAAATATGCACATAACAAAAGTTGTTTATTTTGTTATTTAGAGTAACTTTTGTTATATACACTTTTGTCGTATACCGAAGTTTAAATGCGTTATACGCTAAAAATTATAGCGTGAGTCAACAATATTATTTGCCAAAAAAGACTCAACCGAACTAAATAAAACTCGGTATGTGTATTAGCAGTGAGGCCTTCATTATAATAAGCCATAACAACATTTCTATGGACGGGCAGGAGTGGGGGTTATAAGGGAAGCCTGAAATTAAAAATAGCGATATTTCGTTTCCTATTGGTTTTTCCGCAAATATAAACATAACAAAAGTTGTTTATTTTGTTATTTGGAGTAACTTTTATGATATACACTTTTGTCGTATACCTAAGTATAAATGAGTTATACGTTAAAACTTTAGCGGCCACTAACGGCTGAACCGAACTTATCAAAACTCGGTATGACAATTAGCATTAATTCTTCCATGATTATAAGCTATATTAAAAATTTTAGGTCCAAACGGGAGTGGGGATTATAAGAGAGGCTGAAATGCGAGAAGTCTAATGCGGGAGCGGAAGATGACGGGAGCCTTACCAGTTAATTGAGTTTACTTATTTCCCGTCTGGCATTACTGGAATTGATTTCCAGTGATAACTTATATTAACATTTTTAGGTTCGAACGGGAGGGGGGTTAATAGGGAGGCCTGAAATAAAAATTCACCATATTTACATGTATAAGAGAAATATAAAAATATCGAAGACTGCGAAGCCTTATCGAACAAATAATTCTATTATTAGGAAATCCACGGCAAAGATGGGTATCAATCCTAAACACTGGGATGGGTAAATGTCAAAATATTGTGCAACGTAAAGCCTGCTAAAAAATACCATCACAATTCAGCCTCAAATGAATTCCCGGGCGAAGCCGGGTATCTGAGCTAGTATATATATAAAATTGTAACCTCTGTCTGTACATTGATTTTTTTCCCGAAATTTCCCGATAACTTTTCGTTTCACATGTCATAGACACCATAACTGCATTTTGTTTCTTTCGTGTCTGTTTGTTTGTTTATTTGTTTGTTTGTTTGTTACCTTTTCACGCATAAACGGCTGAACCGAATGTTATGAAACTTGGTATGTATATTACTACTAGCCCAACTTAGACTTTAGGCTATATTAATATTCTCTAAGACGAACAGGAGTGGGGGTTATAAGGGAGGCCTGAAATTAAAAATTGCGATATTTCATTTCCTATTGCTTTTTCAGCAAATATGCACATAACAAAAGTTGTTTATTTTGTAATTTAGAGTAACATTTGTTATATTCACTTTTGCCGTATACGGAAGTATAAATGAGTTATACGCTAAAAACTATAGCGGGAGTCCACAATTTATTTTGGCACAAAAGACTCAACCGAACTAAACCTAACTCGCTATGTGAATTAGTACTAACGATTTCCTTATAATAAGCCATACTAACATTTCTAGGGACAGGCAGGAGTGAGGGTTATAAGGGAGGCCTGAAATTAAAAATAGCTATATTTCGTTTCCTATTGCTTTTTCAGCAAATATGCACATAACAAAAGTTGTTTATTTTGTTATTTAGAGTAACTTTTGTCATATGCACTTTTGCCGTATACGAAAGCATAAATGAGTTATATGCTATAAAATATAGCGTGAGTCCACAATTTTATTTCGCACTAAACACTCAACCGAACTAAGTAAAACTCGGTATATCTATTAGCACTAACGCTTTCATTATAACAAGCCATACCAACATTTCTAGGGACGGGCAGGAGTGGGGGTTATAAGGGAAGCCAGAAATTAAAAATAGCGATATTTCGTTTCCTATTGGTTTTTCGGTAAATATGAACATAACAAAAGTTGTTTACTTTGTTATTTAGAGTAACATTTGTTATATACACTTTTTTCGTATACCGAATAATAAACGAGATATACGCTAAAACCTATAGCGGAAGTGTATTTTGTTATTTAGAGTAAATTTTGTTATATACACTTTTTTAGTATACCGAATTATAAACGAGATATATTCTAAAACCTATAGCGGAAGTGAACAATTTTATTTGGGACAAAAGACCCAGCCGAAATAAATAAAACTCGGTATATGTTTTAGCACTAACGCTTTCCTTATAATAAGCCATACTAACATTTCTAGGGACGGGCAGGAGTGGGGGTTATAAGGGGGGCCTGAAATTAATAATGGTGATATTTCGTTTCACCACAATATTTTGTGCTTAATAACTGAGATCTATGCATAATGCACAGGAGACGGGAAATATGACAATTTGGAGGACAGTGAAGACTTACATAAAAAATTAATTTTATTATTAACTAATGCCAACAACGGGTGTTAATCCTAAATAGTGGGACGGGTAAAGGTGAAAATATTGTGCAAACTAAAGCCTTGCCAAAAAAATACCATCACCATTCAGCCTCAAATGAATTCCCGAGCGAAGCCGGGTATCTGAGCTAGTAACCTATATTAAAATGTTATATCGGGAGTGGGGGTTATAAGGGAGGCCTGAAATAAAAATTCGCGATATTTCATTTTCTATTCCAAACCAACTACGGGTACTAACCCTAAACACTGAAACGGGGAAATGTCAAAATATTGTGGAAAGTAAAGTCTTGCCGAAAAAATACCATCACCATTCAGCCTCAAATGAATTCCCTGGCGAAGCCGGGTACCTTAGCTAGTATATATATAAAATTGTAACCTCTGTCTGTACATTAATTTTTTTCGCGAAATTTCACGATAACTTTTCGTTTCACATGTCATAGACACCATAACTGCATTTTGTTTCTTTCGTGTATGTTTGTTTGTTTGTTACCTTTTCACGCATAAACGGCTGAACCGAATTTTATGAAACTTGGTATGTATATTACTACTAGTCCAACTTAGATTTTAGGCTATATTAATATTCTCTAAGACGAACAGGAGTGGGGGTTATAAGGGAGGCCTGAAATTAAAAATAGCGATATTTCGTTTCCTATTGTTTTTTCGGCAAACATGCACATAACAGAAGTTATTTATTTTGTTATTTAGAGTAACTTTTGTTATGTACACTTTTGTCGTATACATAAGTATAAATGAGTTATACGCTAAAAACTATAGCGGGAGTAAACAATTTTTTTTGGTACAAAAGACCCAACCGAAATAAATAAAACTCGGTAAGTGTATTAGCACTAACGCTTTCATTATAATAAGCCATACCAAGATTTCTAGGGACGGGCACGAGTGGGGGTTATAAGGGAAGCCAGAAATTGAAAATAGCGATATTTCGTTTCTTATTGGTTTTTTGGCAAATATGAACATAACAAAAGTTGTTTATTTTGTTATTTAGAGTAACTTTTTTTATATGCACTATCACCGAATACCGAAGTATAAAGGCGTTATACGCTAAAAATTATAGCGGGAGTTAACAATTTTATTTGGCACCAAAGACTCAACCGAACTAAACCAAACTCGGTATGTGTATTAGCACTAACCCCTTCCTTTTAATAAGCCATACCAACATTTCTAGGGACGGGCAAGAGTGGGGGTTATAAGGGAGGCCTAGAATTAAAAATAGTGATTTCATCTGGGGGTTTCGGCAAATATGCACATAACAAAAGTTGTTTATTTTGTTATTTAGAGAAATTTGCTCAACACTTCTTTTCAATATGAACTACCAGGTACCTCAAATGATTCAAATGAATGTCAATATTTTCTCCTTAATAATTCAAATCTATGCATAATGCACAGGAGACGGGAAATATGACAATATGCAGGACAGTGAAGTCTTACATAAAAAAATAATTTTATTATTAACAAATGCCAACAACGGGTGTTAACCCTAAACACTGGAACGGGTAAATGTCAAAATATTGTGCAAAGTAAAGCCTTGCCAAAAAAATACCATCACCATTCAGCCTCAAATGAATTCCCGGGCGAAGCCGGGTATCTGAGCTAGTTTCATCTAAAATCGCGTCATGGGTACAACCTCATTATCTGATTTCCCTTAAGGAAGATCTGTTATTATACAGTTTTGAACTGACCTCATTTTCGTCATCTCCTGGGTAGGATCGATGGACATTTGAAGAAAATTTTCGAAAATCGCGTCATGAGTACAACCTCAATAGCTGATTTCCCTCAAGGGAAATCTGCTAATACCACGGTCATTGCATTGGAGCATTGACTTTACTCCAAATTACTATAAACTAATAACCTAAGAATATAATGTTGGACTGTCACTACACAATATTTTAGGTAACAATCAAGTTTGCGCAATGAGATTATTTCTATTTCTAGAAAAATAAGGCTTTGTTAAAACAATATAAACAAACATCTGCTGAGGTGAACTAAACAAATGCAGAATGCTTAATTTTGTTTATGAACGTTTACACTTTAATTATGCTACTAAGACTAACCGGGGCGATTTATTTACAGCTATCGCCATCTATTAACAATGGTGGAATTAATTCTCTTCAGTGAATCCTCACAGAATTCTTCTTATAATCGGAGTGGGAATCCGAGAAACGAAACTATCTTTTCAAAGTGTTTTTAGACCAACAACTTGACTTACAAGGCTAACCTGTGCCCCAGACGAATAAATAAATACATTTAGAAAATTAAATTTAAAACTATAGTAATTTAATTATTTATTAACTTGAATGATTTAAATTATTTCACTTGAAGGGAAAAGTGCTATTTTTTTTTGTACCAGCTGGGACTTGGGTCCCCAGTGAAGTTGAGTTCTTTACATACAGCTACTTTCGCAGGATCGGCCTGTATATAATCTCCTTTCTTCCCAGCCAAATTCTCTATTTTCCTATAGCTTTCACCTTTTCTCTATCCTTTCTACACCTCAACCCAGAGGGTATCCAGCTACCCTACCCACATCAACAATAAAGACTCACAAACACCATATTATCACAACCTCCCCTTCAAATAACATCCCTGATAGTACTAGGGGGCTTAAGGTGTAACCAGGTGTTATCCACACCAGCCTTTTTTAGTTTTCTCTTCTTTTTTGTTATTATAGAGGTTTCGTTGGACTCAGAAAAAACTCTAAATACGGCACCACCCGTTGATCGTTTGTAGAGGAACAATCAATACCAATTTAAAGCTTAAATAAGATACTCCTATCAACTTCAAAACACTACATTTTATGGATGAGATACAGTTTAATCGCCAGTAAATAATTAGGAATGTAATTAGTTACTGAAGATGTAGTCCGGCCAAAAAATAATGATCATATACATGGAAGCATATTCTTAAATGCATATTAATATTGACACCGTATGGCTTATCTTGCAGCATCCTCAAACATAGTTTCTCTCAGGGCGGAAGAGTTTATAATGTTAATAGTTATTTGTTGTCGGTGGACGCCGTCATTACTTATCATCGAGAGCAGGTGACAAGCTCTTTCGAAGTGAGGGTACCGTCTTCAAACCTGTGTAATGTTGTGCTCTATACTGTGAAGCACAAAATTCGACAGGCTTGACGAAGATGCCCTCGCATTGAAATCGAATGAGATGGTTGCCCGGAATTGACAATAGTGTCATAAATACTGGTGGAACGTCTGCTTGATTATAAAGTATTTTTAGTTACGATACAATTCTTGGTTTGTCATATTATAATGTCAATCGATCATGGTGTTACGCGATCGCGAGTTGCAATCTGTCATCTATTTCAAATATGCGCCACAGTTAAGGTATTAAAATCGAATGAAATCAATATTCCAGCCCTTCGCAAAATTCATTTTATGCTTTGCACATTCAATGATTGCCAGAGGCCATCTTCAGAGCTAAAATATAGAATATAATAGCAATTTATCAAACAAAATTTCTTAATATAATGCTTTATAACAATACATCCTATTTAAAAATCTAGCTCCTCTTTTGAACCTTTAGAAATGAACAAAACGAAGCCAGCATAATATTTTGTAAAAATGCTACAAGGTGACATTGAAAATTTACGGAGTAAACGATCTATCTAGATTGAGACATGTACATTGAACTTATTGGAGTGCCTATAATTAACCCACGATTCGATTAATAAATATTGCCATCAGAGGCAAAATGTCCTTGTCCAGATTGACTAAAATAGATCACCTTGTTCACTAGTCATGTTGGCATTAATGTTTCTGTTTTTTGCCTAACCAATTGGCTAATTTCACCTGGAGAATCGCTACATATTACAAAATACACTAATAGAATGTATGTTTTTCTAGCCATCAAAAGGTGTTTTTATCAGGTATTAATATGTAAATATAACTTATGCAGTGAAATGGGGAAACATGAAGTAATTTTTCATTTTATTTCATTGCCTTGGTGGGGCATCCTGGAGGTTCTCTGGGAGGAGGATAGGGCATAGCATCGCTTCTGTTGATTGCTATCTGTTAGCTATTCTGGGTAGTATATTTAAGTTTGTATGCTTTATGCTAATTTAACTCACCAACCACTCTCCTAGCTGATCTCAAAGCAGGAGCTCAGGCATATAAGGTCTCCGCCAAAATCAGGCTTTGAATTTTAGGCAGATAATCTCTCTGAATTGCTTTAAGGAATGTTATAAATGACAGTATTATTAAAATTATATATCCTTATTAGAGGCTTAGGAACAGGCCCGGACTGGTTGGTACGCTCTTCCAAAAATACTAAGCTGTGCCAGCAGAGCGCAGTTTGGATTTTCCGAAGGGCGCTCCAGTTAATTCGAAATGCACATCAAACTTAATTTGATCAATAAAAACACAGTAGTATTTGTTCAAATGGTTTTATTTTAGCTGTTATATTTGTTTCCTGACCATTCGCCCTGAGGGCCGCTGCGCCCTATCAGAGGTCCCCAAGCAGGCCCTGGTCTCGATAAGACTTTTGCTAGAACTTCCAAGTTGGATTTTATTTTAGGCTAATTTGTTCTGGTGATTTTGCGCCAGATCCACATTTTCATTGCTTCCAATATATTATATTCCCTTTTTGTGGAGAGTGTCCTAAAGCAGTACACTCCATAAAAAAGACTAAGAAAATATTTTTCTGGTATCCATGCTTATACCCTTATTAGTTAAAATACTCCATTTGCTTTGGAAAGCTTGTTTAACTATCATTGTCTTCAGTGATGATGTTCCCTGAGTAACAAAACTCCCAAGTATAATGTTCCCAATTCTAATATTTTTATTTCCTTGGCCCCTATGAAAACAAAGAGCGAAAATTCTATTTTAAATAATTATGTAGTTTGTTTATCAAATTGAGGACATACGCAAAATAAATATTTTTGGATACATCTACATGGGTTACACTAAATTAATGCCCATTAAGCGAAGAATTAATCCCATGAACGAATTTCCCCTGAGGGAAATCAGCTATTGAGGTCGTTACTCATGACGCGATTTTCGAAAAGTTTCTTCAAATGTCCATCGATCCTACCCAGGAGATGACGAAAATAAGGTCCGTTCAAAACTATATATATATATATATATATATATATATATATATATATATATATATATATATATATATATATATATTTGTCTGTTAACACTCTAGCGGTCGCAATTTTTGTTTAATCGTTACCAAATTCTATATTCGTTATTGTTTTATGTAAAAAGAAAGACCAAGTTCGTTAATGGCTGATATCGGACCAGTGGGAGGAGCGGTTTTAGGGGGGGTTTTCCGGAAATTCGAAATATCTCCGTTACTATGCGTCGGATCGAAAAATTGCAAAGAACCTATCTTATTGTAAATGTAATGCTCAATAAATATTGTCATGCACGTTTTTGCTCTATCTTGATTATTAACCGAGATATTTGCTGTTTTTAGGTTTCGGTCTTCAGTAAACCCCCACTCCTACTCATGTCATATCGACAGTAAGGTGTAACATTATGAAGCATATTATTTGAAGCCTAAATACCAAATATTGTTCTCATTGAACTACTATTCGAGATAAATGCAAAACGTGGCATATTTTTTTTAGAAATAGAGAATATGTTGTGAGATAAGATCAAAAGTGTGCAATACCACTAGGTGGGAAATCTTCTTAGTTAAGGCAGTCCCAGCGTGACGGACTTTTATCAGTTTATTTAATGTACTTGTGACTAAATAAATTCTTATTTTCCAGGTGGGAATCGAACACGTATAATGTTTTCTACATTTGCTATAAAAATCTTGATAAAATAAAGAAATCTCAAAGGTATTTTCATATTAGTAAATGTGGATATTTATAAAATATAAATTTGATCTCATTTTCGCCATCTACTTGGTCAGATAGGAAAGATTTGTAAACTCGAGTGCTAAGAGAAACCTCAATATCTGATTTGTCTAAGGAAACTCTGCTAAAACGGCAACCCCAATGAAAATATACAAGTGTTAACAAGTTGTTATTTAACAATGAACTCCCAATGTTGTTGAGATCTGCTTTTAAAGGCTGCATTTTTTTCAATCATCAGGATTGGCTAATGATTTAATGTATGTGCAATTAGGAAATTCAGTTCGAGTATTCTAAATGGAGCCTGGATTAATTTGTTATTTAAATTATATTAATTAATTAAAATTCTTGGGGAAACATCATTGGTAGGGGAGGGGGAGGGGGCTTAGAGGAGGGGTTCAAACAATGGTCGTGTATTGGACGAGGAGCCAATGCTCTACTGCGCATGCCCTGGTCACGTGACTAGGAACCTATAAAGGGATCCGGAGATGGGGGTCCGGTCTCTTTTCCCCCGTAGAGTCCGATCGAAATAGGTGACATACCTTTCAAGTTCTTATAACCACTGCTGATTTCGTGTCTATTGCAGAAGAGAAATGCCTGAAACAACGCCTTACATGAATGGATACACGAATGGACATACTCCACCGGAGTTCCCGGACGGTGAAGTTTTTCTGTTTACATCAGAATCTGTGGGAGAAGGACATCCAGGTTAGTAGACATTTTACCTTTGTTTTCGATTGACCTCCGGCCGGTTGCATCAGGCCGGTAAACAATACCTCGTGGTCTCAAAATGCTACTACATATATCCTGTATTTTTCTTGGAACCACCTGATTTTTATCTTCATAATTGTAAACTTATTTTTGAAACCTACTATGCATTCCACACTCAAGAACGTGGTTTTTTTGTAACATTTTTAAGTTAAATTTTTTAAATTATCTTTTGTTTGACTTCGGGTTTACCCTTCATTTTTATATTGTTTAGAACTGTGTTCTGTTCTCTTTTATTAATAGAAATAGGCCATGCCGCCATTTTAATTGCAAAGGTTATTGCATCTTTTCATCTAAAAAATAAAAAGTGTTTTAATTGTAATTTTTCTGCTTTCATTAATTATTAGTATTTTAAAGGAGATTGATTAGTATTGTTTGTTTATTTCAGATAAAATGTGTGACCAAATAAGTGATGCTATCCTGGATGCACACTTAAGACAAGATCCTGATGCCAAGGTTGCATGTGGTGAGTATTGTATATTTTATTTTCTTATATTATATTCTAGTCTAATGATAATAATAGCTTAATTCCCATTGATTACAAATGTTTCTTAGTTCAATAACTGCTAAATCCATAATTCTGTTATACATATTTGCTTCAGCACATGTCAGAATTCCATTCAGTAATATGTTTGTTCAACTCCAACTTTCAAGAATATCTTTTATTTTATTGAATGTTCTGTACTTACGTTCGAATTTAAAATGTGCTATATATTAATATTTTCAGAATTTAAATGATGTTATCCTCCCCCCCCCCCCCCAGATTGTATTTTTTGTTCCATAAGATTACATTTTGTACTATCAAAACTTATATTGAGCTTACAATTTTTTAACTAATGTTTATTTATCATGTTTATATTAAGGATGTCCTCATGCACACTTCTTAAATTAGGCAATACTAACAAAGCTAGAATGGGCTTAAAAATGATTCAGTCCCTTAAACTTTCTTTTTCACAAATAGCTTTTGACTTTGTACACAAGATATTATTTAAAGGTTTCTGTTTGCTGATAAACATTAAATATGACTCTTTAAGAAAGAACCTCTCCCAATTCAGTGGCTAGATAATTTCAACCATGGCATCTTTAATGATATAAGTAATAATGATTTATTGTGTTAAATAATTTTCATTTCTGAACCAGCCAATTTGCAATCCCCTGTTCATAAATTCTTGTTTAGAAGAGTGTTAAGATGGTTTGCCTTATTATACGTTTAACATAGCTGTTTTGATAATAGAAACAAATTGTTTACCCATTGTTTCCAATGGTATGTTCTAATTTGCTTGTGATTCCTTTGTACTGTGGAAATTCACTCATTATGATCTATTAAAACTCTTGAAGAACTGAAATTTAGTTAGTATATATTGGTTGATTTAAATTTCAGCCATGCTCATGATGTAGATACAAAATAGTGCACTGCTCATTAATTTAATTTTAATATTGACAAGGAAATAGATAATCTGTTGTGCCCTCAAAAGCTTGTTTATCCCCCAACAATGTTTTGTCATATAGAAACATGAGCACGGCCTATCATTCTATACACTAATGGGCACTAACCTTGACAGTATTTTCTCTATTTAGAACTGAGTGTTGACAGTGTCATTGTGCCTAGGGAATGTATTTAAATAGTTGTTTCATTTTCTACATGTATTTTATTGAAAATTAGTTTTACTTATGATTTATTATTTATATTCATGTTTTCAACGTATTGTATAATATAATTAAAAAGAAATATAACCAAAATATATAAAGAAAGACGGCTATACTAACATTTAAAACATTGGGTGACTGGATTCCCCACAGTTATATATAAAATTTTGTGAATCCAATTTTTGGGTGGACTTTTATTTGCAACTTACAACGGTTTACTGTAAACTACAACTCATTAGAAATTATGATACTTGTGGTGCTTGAAAAACTTTTTGCAGAAATATTTATGTTCCTTATTTTTTTAGACCATTCATTGACAAAAGATACATATAATATAAGCAAAATTACCATTTAACATCAGTATAAGATTAAATAAAAATTTAGGAAATTCTGTTGCAAAAATGTGACTTTATTAATAAAAAATAATTTATATCGTTCATATTACCGATTCCAAACAAACACACATTCTATGGTTTATTGGTTGTCGTGGGTTTTATTTTGTCATAAAATCACAATTTTTCGATAGGATAAAATTGCCTTCTTCAGCATAGGAAGAGCAGTAGGAAGTTTTATTATTTATTTATAAGTCCTATGATGAAAGTATTTTCTCCAAAACTTCAGACTGTGTTGCTGAACCTGGAATCGTAGTATAGGGGAGTACTTGCGGAGTACATGTTACTCTTCCTATCTCCTCGGGAAGGTCTGAGAGCAGATCCAAGATTAACCTTCTAGCAGGGGGTTCCCTTCATAGGGAAGCAGGGAAATAGAAAAAGCGGCAGTAGAGGAACAGTTGAGTGGGTTATCTCTCCTCTGCCGTCCGGTGGAAAAGCCCTGTGGTTGGCGATTTGAGCACGATAACTACAGCACCACATTTACTTGTAGTGTAACTCAATTCAGACTAGTCTCCAGATTTAGCATAACAGTCTGCAGTCATTTTATTGGACTTTCTGAGCTTTGCTAAGCTGTTAACGTTTTTCTGAGGACTTAAATAAATATAATAATTCACAATTTCTCTTTTATGCTTGGGCCGGTGTAATGATTGCCCTACTGCTCTTCAGACAAATAATATGATGGAATTCCATTATCTCGGTAAATGATTGTTAGATATAAAATCTAAAGTGGTTTCTGTTGTACATTTATTTAAAATCATAAGTTAAGAGATACAAATTTCTTAACATAAAGTCATTTATCATTTTAAGCCTCACAATGGATTAGGTGTATACCTGCTTGAACATAAACACATAAAAGAGCTCTGGTTCTCCCCCCTCTCCTAAAGTTTGTTGTACGTGCTGATAAATGAATACTTTTGGCCTGACTTCTAGCCCAATATTTCAAGAATCCCTTCCCCCCCCCCTCACCATTATCTTTAAACACGTACCAAATTATATTTATATACTTTACATTATTTTTATAATTTGTTTGTACCTACTGCAACTAGGATAACTTTAAGCACTAAAATACATACTAGGATCACATCCATAATTTACACTCATTGCAATCATACTTTGGGTCATATATCTATGCGATTTATTTTTTTACAGCCTTAGATATTTTTTCGTATTTTTAAACTTAGTTTATATATTTTTACAATTATCTCAGATACCTGCTGTGGTTATTTTTTGTAGTATGGATTTGAATTGGATGTATAATCAATTGTTATTTTAAATTGCATTTATTATACATTAATCATATTTGTATGCACATCACTGCTAAAACAAGAGATAACAAACTATTTCTGTTTATTTTTGTCGTTGATGAATCCTCGTCATTCCTCTTTAAACATGTTACCAAACGACGGTCATCTTAGTGGTGGCATTCATCTTTGCCTGAGCACCAAAAATTCAAACCAGGTCAGTCAGTAAGGCCATAGAAACTACTGTGTTTTAGAATTAAAAAAAAAAGTATTGTAGGTTAACATGCATGCAAGGGCCCATAATAAACACTTGACATATCCTTTCCGACCCTAATATATATTACCTTCCCTCCTGCAAAACAATAAATCACTTCAATAGAAAATTAAATCATCTACTATATTATCCAGAAAATGCCTGACTTGATTGTCATAAGGATTTGCAGATCTGCTGTTTGGAGTACTTGCCTAAATAGCCAGCCAGCCCCCCTCTTCATTTTGGTAGATTTAAATATTTGCTCTGTAAAATAAAGTATATTCGTTAGTACTATGTTCTGTTCATTATATTTAGAGCTTCCATCTGCTGGCATAATTAGTAATATAGCCTAGTACACAGCTGTCCTTTGTTAGTTTTCAAGTCTCAGTTTTCCCCTAATATTTATTATATATTATTCGGTTGGCATTATATACCTTTAAGATCCTTAGCTGCCCCTGACTGAGACGTTGGGCATTCGTTATTGTTTTTTTTTACTTAGTGGGTGATCAAATTGATGTGCAACCTCCGTTATCCAAGGAGGACCTGGAATGGGTTACGGAGCCCCATTGGGTCCAGAAGGTCTGTGACCAGTTCACGCTGTCAGACTGCTTGTGGATGGGTTCTAAAAAAGTCATAATTGATAGTCATCCCGAAGGGCTGTCTGACATATATATTCTTTAGACTCTATCTGACCCATAAGAACTGTGGCACTATCGCATTCTGAACTAATGTTCTCCCATTGCAGGGATCGAACCTGCACCTATTTTTACCTTCACCTTGCTAACGGTAGTGGTAGTTGTATTCACACGGCCACCAGTGCCATTTCTTCTAATGTAGTAATTATTAAAATCATAGATATATTCCATTGTGATTTAACATATTTAGATTTTTCAAATAAAAATGTTATTATAATTTATAATATTTTTATACTAGGGAAAAATGTTTTCCTCAGATGGTTCTTAACCATTGGAGCTCTACACTTTCCGTACTGTGTGTCCAAATGAACATCCCAGTGGCAGTTGATCCCACATTTCCAGTCAGTGACTGAACGTCAGCATGATTTGGATACAGACACTCCCCATATATTACCATAACTCGGAATAGGTTACATTGTACTGAGTGTAAATTCTTTTAAGGTTTGAAAATTAATTATAATTAAAACACTGCTATGCGAATTAGAACTTAGGTTCTAATCCTTGTTAGTCAAATATTTTCATGACCGACTGAACTTGAAATGGTAGTTTACGAAGAGCATTTTATTATTTATTGAATACGTCCTATGATGAAAATATTTTCTCCAAAACTTCATACTGAGTTGCTGAACCTGGAATCGTAGTTTAGGGGAGTACTTGCGGAGTACATGTTACTCTTCCTATCCCCTCGGGAAGGTCTGAGAGCAGATCCAAGATTAACCTTCTAGCAGGGGGTTCCCTTCATAGGGAAGCAGGGAAATAGAAAAAGCGGCAGTAGAGGAACAGTTGAGTGGGTTATCTCTCCTCTGCCGTCCGGTGGAAAAGCCCTGTGGCTGGCGATTTGAGCACGATAACTACAGCACCACATTTACTTGTAGTGTAACTCAATTCAGACTAATCTCCAGATTCAGTATACGAGTTTGATTTTCTAGGCATTTTAATAATAATTACTTTATTTTTAAAATGTGCTTCATTACTTTCTGAGGACAGTTTATCATCTTATTAAAATGTTTCTTGTGATAGTAGTAGTCTCTAATAGAAACATATGTCTTTATGATATTTCGGTTTCTTTTTCTTCTTCCCCTTAGTTTTTTTGTCACGTTTTTGTCACCGGTTTTCAAAAATTCCTAAATATTCTAATTATTCCTTATTTTATTTCAGAAACTGTTACTAAAACTGGGATGATTTTATTATGTGGGGAAATAACATCGAAAGCTGTTGTGGACTATCAGAAGGTTGTTCGAGAAACAGTTAATCATATTGGTTATGACGATTCTTCAAAAGGTGAGAACTCCTATTCACACTTATGTAGAGGCAGATGAATGTTTGTATTTGAAGATTCCATTAACCGGTTTTAAGATTGAATTACCTTAATCCATTTATTCTTATTCACTTTTTGGAAAGTACACGAAAATAAATTATTCCATAGCGATTTGATTTTAATTCCTTTGTATGCTTATCTTTCAAAGCTAAATAAAATCGTTTTTTATTTAACATTATTCCATCCTTACTTGCCAAATTATTTCTGATTTAACATATATAATCTAATTGAATTTCCCCTGGAACTGTTTAATTTAAAAATAATAATAATAAATAAAAATAAATTAATCTTCATACTTTAATAGCAAGGGGCCCTTTCCATTAAGTATGAAAAATATTTGAATATTTGGTTCAAACCTATAAGAAAATATAATTTATGTACTAATACTATTGTCAGACCTGCCCATAGATGCTGTCATTACTGGCTGAGCATAGAGTATACGTGGCAATCGCTTTCATGGCGTGATGGCACCATCCAAAAGCACTTGCCGCTTGTACTCTGTGATCAGCCAGTAATGACAGCATCTACTGACAGGTATGAAAATAGTATTGTATACTGGCCGAACAGACCCCACTACGTGATACGTACTAATAATTTTTAACATTGAAACCCATGGAAACTAATTAATTTATAAAAATTATTACTTATTTTTTCTTCTTATCTTTCTTTTGAAATTGATCTAAAGCAACCTGTTTTAAAAGGCTCTTTAGGTGAATATGATCATATATGAGTGACCTATACAGGGTCTTTCAAAAAGAATGAACTGATTTCATTAAGCTATATCATATTAACAGACAGTAATACAAGATTGCAATAAAGACACATGTATTTAACGGGTGTTGAAGTTTTATGATGTCTTCTTGTATTACTGTCTGTTAATAAGATATTGCTTAATGAAATCGGTTCATTCTTTTTGAAAGACCCTTTATTTTGATTTATTTTTATGTAAATTGTTAAACATATTACTTGGTTACTATTACCTCAATTTTTACTTGGTCAATATCATACTTAATATTTAACCGATTCGTTTAAAACTAAAGATACAATTATTATTAGTTAATGAAGTAAAACCAGGAGGAGAGTAGGATTAGATAGACAGTAAAATGCAAAAAATTATCTGTGTCTCTGTTATTGTGTAATGTATTATAAATGTTCTGCACATTTTTAACTTTGCTAAAAGTAACTAGTGTTATTTGCATTTTTGTTTTCAGTATTCACACTCTGTCATGTTTACATAGGCTTTTTCTTGCAGGAGAGATATAGTATAGAATTTGAGATAATATTCCAACCGAATTGGCTTAGTTTAACTCTTTGGGGAGGGCCTTTAGCAGTTGGGGGGGGGGGGGGCTCCTGAGCTTCAGTGTGTCTCTCCCAGAGTTGAAATAGTAATAGTAGGTGATAGAACTAGTGATTGGGCTTCTGGGAAGTTGTTTACTACTCCTTACTAAGTGGCAAGTTTTTTAGCATAAGAGATTTCAGTTCCAATTAACCCAAAAAAGTTTTACTTTTAAAAACACCAATATAGCAAAAAAACGTTCTTAGAATTAATTTATTTTAATCCAATTAACTAGTTATTTATAAAAGGAATACATTTTCCCACCTGCATAGCTTCATTTAAATAAACGGAAACCAGGGAGCTCAGGTTGGCCATGTGAGTTAAGGTGTTGGTCCTGATCTCGAGGGTAAACCTAGAGAGAGTGACCGGTTCGATTCCGCCCCGGGCAATAGAAATTTATTCGGTAACGGACTCATTAAATAAATTCTTAAGTTCCACCCTGCCTAGAAAGGGTGGTAACCTGTAGATAACCCATCGCAATTAGCTATTGTAGCTTAAAGTGGACGTTCCAGTTTTTTCTTTGTATTACAATAGGTACAGTTAGTATTTGCAAATGTTCAAAAATCCTTCTTCATTTATGGACATCAAAACTGTATCTGTACTCCCTTTTGGCACTGTGTATTTCTGCTACTGAAATTGATTTTATCGTCATTTTCATGAATCTATGCAGTTGGAAAAATGTTCCTTTTATAAATAACTACGTAATTAGTTTTAAATAAATTAATTCTAAGAACGTCTTTTACTATATTGATGTTTTTAACAGTAAACCTTTTTTTGAGTTTATTAGAACTGAAATCTCTCATGCTTAAAAAACTTGTCACTTAGTAAGTGGAGGAGAGTATTGAGAATTTGATTTTCTACAAGAATCCACCATAAAAAGTAGGGCATTCCACTGAAATTTCCAAAGTTATGGTCGCTGGAGAAGGTTAGGAGGTTGAATATGGACTGAAAGGATTCTTCAGGGGTCCCAATTATGGCTCACCAAATCTCAGCCTTGTATTAAAAAAGTCTGTCACGCAAGGGCTGCGTAAACTAAGCAGATTTCCCATGTGAAGTTTTACAATAGAGAAATCTACATACCGGTAACACAACACCATCTTGAATATGGAGGGGGGACATCAGCAGAACATATTTGCATATATCTCACAAAGTAAAAGGTTAGAAGGCAAGAATGGAGAAAGGTTAGGTTACATGAATGCAGAACAGTTATGGAAATGGCCGAACTAATCCGGAAACTTCCGACAATAACCGCACACACACTTAATAAAAATGCAAATATCTCTGTTAATATTCAAGATAGACAATAAATGTATATAACAATATTTATAGTAAATTTAATTTTCAATAATATTGGTTCTATACAATTCTTTGATCCGACATACAGTAACGGAGATATTTTGAATTTTCAAAAATCCCCTTCTAACCCCCCCCCCCCTCCCACTGGTCCGATTTCAGCCGTTAACGAACTTGATCCTTCTTTTTACATAAAACGATTAAATACCGAGTTTGGCGACGATTAAACAAAAATTGTGACAGCTAGAGTGTTAGCAGCCTCTCTCTCTCTCTCTCTCTCTCTCTCTCTCTCTCTCTCTATATATATATATATATATATATATATATATATATATATATATATATATATATATATAATTTTGAACGGACCTCATTTTTGTCATCTCCTGGGTAAGATCGATGGACATTTGAAGAAAAATTTCGAATCACGTCATGAGTACGACCTCAATAGCTGATTTCCTTTAAGGGAAAACTGCTAATAATTGGAGATTTTAAGGGGAGTGTCTATTATGATACCTTCAGGGCTGGTAATTATGGCACACCAAATCTCAGCCTTGTATTAAAATAATTTTAGATTTTAAGGGGGGTAGCATGGGGAGTTGGGACACCCTATACGTGTGTGTGTGTATATATTTGTCTGTTACCACTCTAGTTGTATTTTTTATTATATCGTTACCAAACTCTGTATATAAACATTTCATGTAAAATAATTTGTTAATGGCTGGAAATCGGGGAGGGGGAGGGAGGTTATAGAGGAAGAGTGATTCAAAAATTTGAAATATCTGCTATTATAAGTCTGATCTAAAACTTGTATAATAACAATCTTATTGTACATTTATTTTTTTATAAGTGTTATTTTCCCTATCATGAATATTAATCCAGATATTTGTATTTTTTAATTTTAGCTTTTAGTACTCTCCAAATCCTATTCATGTCATTAACAATAAGCTATAAATAATATTAAGAGACATATTATGCAAGATAGTGTAAATTAGATGTGTGGTGACATTGATTAAAATTTTTATATTCTTGTTTGAAATATGATTATTTGATCTATACCTTACCTGATATTTAACCATTTCAGAAAACATTAAAGATTATTTTCATATTTGTTAGGGGCTGAAATCGGACCTGGAATAGTGGGAGTTTAGAGGGGGTGTGAGGAAATTGAAAATTTGAAATATCTTTTATTATGAGTCTGATCGTAAAAGCTGTAAAACCAATATTGTTAAACTATTGATGATTTACAATTACTGTTCTATACATTTCTTTGTAATTCAAGTGTTTACCGAGTTATTTGTACTTTCTTGTTTTCAGACCTTTGTAATCCTGCTCCATTCTATAAATTGGTTTTTTATATTGAAAAATATGAGAATATATGGTGAGATGATGTCACAAGTGTGTTATAGCAGAACACAAAAAATCTGCTTAGTTAACGCATCCACTGAGGGGCAGACTTTTTAGCAGATTTCCCTCAAGGGAAATCAGCTATTGAGGTTGTACTCATGACGGAATTTTCAAATTTTTTCTTCAAATGTCCATCGATCCTACCTAGTAGATGACGAAAATGAGGTCCGTTCAAAACTGTATTCATTTATATATATATATATATATATATATATATATATATATATAGATCTATCTATCTATCTATCTATATATTTGTCTGTTACCGCTCTAGCGGTCGCAATTATTGTTTGATCGTTACCAAACTCGATATTTAGTCGTTTTATGTAAAAAGAAAGATCAAGTTCGTTAACGGCTGAAATCGGACCAGTGGGAGGGGGGGTTTAGAGGGGAGGATTTTCGAAAATTCAAAATATCTCCGTTACTATACGTCGCATCGAAAAATTGTACAGGAACAATCTTATTGAAAATTAAATTTACTATAAATATTGTTATATACATTTATTCTCTATCTTGAATATTAACCGAGATATTTGCATTTTTATTAAATTTGGGACGGATTTTTGAATTTCCCGCCAAAAGCTAGTTCGGCCCTTTGCCGTAACTACTGTTCGACTCTCGTATGGAGATTTCTCTATTGTATAACTTCACGAGGGAAATCTGCTTAGTTTACGCAGCCCTGCGTGACGGACTTTTTTTATATGGATTATTTTATTGATTTTGAAAGTTATTCAACAAACATTAAAACACAATGATCATATTGAAAAATATTAAGTTAAAATGTATTAAAATAATCTGGTAGTCTTATAATTATGTATATTTAAAAGGTATTTCATAACTATCAAACTTGAATTTATTTTTTTTTAACATTACTTTAATATTAGAGAAACCTATTTTCTCTTAAGCTATATCTATTCAATAATTAAGCTGTTTTCAAATACTGTTACACACTGATGTCTACTACCTAACAAACTTGATAAATCCCACTATCATCTTGTTTGTTTTTAATATTTTCTTACTTATACTCATATTTATGTTATTATTAACAACTTTTTTTTTTTGCCACTTATTATTTTTGAAGTGTTTTTATACTAACTTATTGAAAGGGAGTGACATTTCATTTTCTTTCTCAAGTGTAACTACTACTACTAAACTCAAAAAAATTTGATGATGTCATTTGAGTGTTAAATTCTATCAGGTTTTGATTACCGGACTTGTAATGTATTGGTGGCAATTGAAGAGCAGAGCCCAGATATCGCTGAAGGAGTTCACAGGAACCGAGGTGATATGGAGATAGGAGCAGGGGATCAGGTTAGAATTATAATCAAAATTTTCCAAATGAATCAGAAAGGGGATAAACTAAAACTAAATCCTTTTAGGGAATGTTAGTGTGCCTTGTCTTTGTGTGTGTCTATTTTATGTGCCAGGGAATATAAAGAAAAAGGATTTAACATGCTTTAGTTTCTTTCATCATTAATCTCTAGTAATAATTTATTTGGAAATGCTACTGTTGTTTGGTTACTGGACACTGGCTCATTTTGGAATTTGGTTGTAAGTATTCTTCGATGTGTTTATTTCTTCAGCATCTTTTATTAAAACAGCACAGTTATTTTTTCTGAACTTATTTCACGATTTACTTCTAACCTAGAAATATTTGAAAATGATGGTGTTTGGTATGAAAATAAAAAATTAAGGTTTATTTATTTATTTTTATACATTGATAAATTAAAGGATACATTATTTATTTTCAAACTATACAATTCTCTATTTGCCTTAATAATGTGTAAAATTTAATTTATTCTTTTATATTGAAAATCCTAATAGTATTGTTTCTCATTTTTGTTTCTACTGGGGATGTAATTGCAAACAATTCCACCAAATATTCAAGGGTCGCCAACAGAAACACTTTTATAAATGTTAAGTGATCTATGTTACAGGATTCAGAAAATGCAGAAGAGATGTAGTCTTCCTGCATTAAATGTTTATATTTGATAACGGTGAAACCGGAATCCCATGAATATATTATTAGTCAGTTATATTATTTAAAATAACGTTCAGGTTGGCTACATTTAAATTTCAGATAGCTGTTTTTCGAGATGTGGAGTCATACTACTTTTCTTTTCTTTTTTGTATGTGCTTGTTTATGGGATTAGGACTGTTTCATTGTGTGTTACATTGCATAGATGAAGTTCAAAATGCTTTCAGAAGCATAGAAATAAATTATTTTTCTTGCTAGTTATTCGACATTTCTTTGTTAGAGTTAAAGATTTATTTTCTGTATTTCATTATTTATTATTATAAATGTTTTTATTCACATGTAGCCTGTGGGGTTTTTTGAGGATGTTTGGAAATAGGAGAAGCATAGTCCTGAAGGTGATCACATTAGCTTTATTGTTTGAATGAATAGAGTACAGACAGATAATTGGATTTTAATCTCAAGTCTAGAAGTTGATATATTTTAAAAGTGTTGATACGTCTTAATTCCTTTATCCTTCTGTTGACTTATTTTCTAGGGCCGAGCATGTATGAACAAACTACTATAGTGTATTAAGTATACTTTATAACTCATTTTCAAGTGATCTGTTTACAATTGAATGGACCTTTTATTTCAAAGTCGCTCTTCCCTCTTCTATTTTCTCAACTCATTAAAATTTCATTTGGAAAGTAGTTAAAAACTGTATTAGCTCGACCTGTTAATATATTTGTAATTAATAAAGCTTAATTCATTATTTCAGTATTCCAGAGATTCCTAGAAGTATTAGGGCTTTGCTCTTAACTTAGCATGTTTTTGGAAAATAAAACAACTTAACTGCAGAATAACTAATACTCACAAGTATGTACATGCTCAATGCTTCATACTTGTGCTTTCTAGTGTGTTGTGTTGTCTTCTGCTATTAGTAAATTGGTTCTCTGCTGATAATATATTTTATAATTTCAGTTTAATGCATTAATACTGGTATTAATTAATCTAGTAAAGAACGAGACAAAGGGGTGTTTCTCATCTTTCGAGTTTTCTTGTCATTAAATTCTCAATGTTTAAATAAGTACATTTTAAATTAAAATTAGTTAGTTAATTGTGTTGTGATTTTTTTATAGATTCAACAATCTCATCATAATGGCTATCCTAAGTGCAATTTTCATTCTCATATATTTTATTAAGGTTATAAACAAATTATTATGTAAAATAAAATTCTACCATCCCAATTCTGTAAGGTATTAATTTTTCGATTTGGCAATAAACTCACTAAACAAAGTCTTTGTGCCACCATCTAGAAATGGGTGGGTGGTAACCTGAAGATACTTCTTCATCCCTCTTAATCTTAATAACAAGTGGATGTTAACAAATACTCGTAATATTAACATATTTAATTTGTTTATGTTGGAGATAAAATTGTCTATCCTATAATGTTTCTCTGGCATAATTGTTTGGAATTGCACTTAGCCTATAACTTAGTGAATAATATAGTTTTTTTTTTTTTTTATATAATCTTATAGTATAGCATAGCTACTCATCTTATTACACAACAATGATTATTAATAAAAATATGTTATATTGGCTGTTGTTAGTTAGGCGAAGATGAGAAATACTCTGTATGACGCACACCCCTTAAGTCCACCGAGGCGGCAGTATATCTCTATTGCCACTGACTTTAATGGGTTAGTGATGCCCGGTGAATGAGTCATAGGTGTGCTAGAGTAATACACCTCCCTATTTGGTGCAATACTTTGGACTATGTTTATCATCCTAGTGGTAAACCATTTAGGGGGACATTTTTTAGAACTATTTTAAAATCTCTAACAAGCATGCATCATGGTTAGCCCTCACTTGAGTGGCTGACTTAGAACAAAACAACCTCAATAACAATGTTTTATTTTTTAGTATTTTGTATTTTATGCTTAACTACCTTTTTTTTTTGTGAATGGAAAATTGGGTCAATGGATTATTAAATTTTTATTCTACTTCTGATATCTATTTAGCTTGTTTTTATTTTTATTCAATATTGGGAAACCTATTTTCTCTAGGAATATGTTAAAATTAAAATTGTGTCTTACTTTTCTTTGTTATTTTACAAACTGAATAAAGACCTTTCAACTTTTCAAAACTTCAAGACAACTTCTTTTAAAATTCTTCTTTTTCTTATTAAGCATCCATTTTTATTTGTTTCTTGCACTTCATTATTCTTATGATTTAAAATTAAATCCTCTTCATAAATTAATTTCTTTTTATTTTTTTTGTAAAAATGAAAACTTTGCCTTCTTTCTCTTTTTAGTGGAATTTATTTTTCCTAATTCAAAAAAATAGTATCTAATTTGAAGAATTAAAAACTTAATTAAATTTGAATTATTTATTTCCTGGTTGCTTTTTACTTGACTTTCCATCAATTGATTCTCTTTATGTTATTGATGATTTATGTTCATTGATTTACTTGATGGCAAAATGAGGTTATTTTGTTCTTGTGCTTGATAAAAGAGTATGAGCCGTGATCCTGGTGAAACAACTAACTGAATTTGCTTGCTCTCCCCTGTGCTGCATTGGAAAGGTTTCGACTACAAGACTTGCAGTGTGATCTTAGCCCTTGACCAGCAGTCACCCAACATAGCTGCTGGTGTCCACCAGAACCGTGATATCGACGATATAGGTGCTGGAGATCAGGTATGTCATCCTTCTGACAATCCATATCCACACTCAAAAAGAAATGGATGCTTTCGTTACTTACTATTTACCTCTCATTTTATTTAACTTACTTCATCATAATTTGGTTTGTTTGTCGTCTTGCCAGTTCATGTCCTTTTAACTTATTAATTTTCTATTGACATAATTTTAATGCGAATTCATTTGACAAGGCCCTTTGATGTAAAAAGTAATTTATTTATTAATCATTACTGCACCTAAATATTCTATGCCTTTCTTTGTTACCTCTTCAGGGGCTGAATGTTTGATATGGATTAATTGTTTTGGGCAGTAATAAGGAAGAAAAGGAAACATTTAGGCTGTAATCAAAATGATTAAAAATTATTATTATTTTTTTGTTACATCCTTGTCAAATAAATGAACAATGTGATCAACTTAGTATTTAGTAAAATTAACACAGTAATAAATCTTTTTTTTTTTATTGCAATATAATTGCAATTTTTGAATGTTTAAACCTGAGCACTATATTTTGTAACTTTTGTTTACTTGATGTGTACAATTTTGAAAAGATCTTTTCATTCAGTTAAAATCAATTTAATTTTTTTATAATATGAAAAGTATGGTAATGATTTTATTTTACAGGCACCAATTTTAATTTTTTACACTTAAAAAGGTCTTATTTTGCCAATTTTAATAGTTATATAATAATGATAAAGGCTTAAAAACTTATTTCCATTGGTTATGCACTTTTTTTCTTTTCACCACTTTTATTTAAAATTTCTGATCGGTATGTGTTCCAGCAGTCTGTTTAATTAGTTTCCACATTTATTAGTCTTCATTTTAGTTAAATGTAGAAGTTTAATTACTCATTGAAAATATAAATGTATTAAAAACTTATTTAAATTTTATACTAATTTACTAAGGTAACTTAAAAAACCGAATCAAAATACTAATAAATGCAAAGCTACACATCATTAAGAGCTTAAAAAACTCAGTCATGAAATTCATTTTTACTGACATGGATTGGCTGTCACTGAGAATAGAGGAAAAAGAACTAAAATGAATAGGAATTTGTTAAGCAAACGACACAAGCATTTGTTTTATCTTTTCTTTTGCAAGAAGTTCATCATCCTATATTGGAAACCTGGTTCTGAGCTTAATAAATCCTTTTATTATCTGGATTATATATATAAAACCTTTGCTTCCAACCACCTTATTTTTGTGATCCCTATTACCATCTGCATATCTTTACAACTCTCTTGCACAATATCTGTTGCGCCCTCCCTAAATCCCTAATTATAAAACCTCATAATTCCACAGGAAACATACTAGAGTAGAGTTAGAGGTCTGAATGTATGATTAAAATTAGAATCTATTAGGAGACTTCACCTTTAGTAAAATGTTTACTTCATTTGAAAAAAAAATTGCAATTTTAATTTTAAATACCCATCATATGATCTTCCCTGAATGACGTGACTGTTCTGGCTGGATCATCTTGTATGTTTTGTTTTGTAAATAAGTGCTCCTGAGTAACTTTAAATTTATGAAAATCATGTGGAGTGAAATAAATAAATGAATTAAAGTGTTTTTATAACCTCTCATACCTGATGTAGACAAAGCTGAATATAGACCATCAATATAAATATAAATAACTTCCTTAAATTATAGAATTGGTTTTTATTCTCTTATAAATACCCTGATCACAATAAATTATAATCGGTTATTTAAACACTTTCAAATTTTCTTATAAATACATTGTTTAAAATTGATATTTTTTTATGAACGCTACCTATGAGTGTGAAGGGATTAATGTTATTTTTTAAATTTAAATGCTTTTAAAATTTTTGTATAGTAAATCTAATTAAAATTTTAAGTAGGTGTGTTGTTCTGGTAGTTGTTTTGAAGAAGTACAAGTAAATATAACTGAAAGGTCTTTGTTTTTCATGCTCTTATTTTGTATTTCTTATACTGCATTTGCTGCTAGTAGATTAGTTTTTTAAATTTACAATTATTTTTGTAATATAAATGTTGCGTAGTTTTGTATAATCATTATAAGTTATGATTATTAATATGGTTATAAATTCTGTACATTTTCAAAAATTGCTGCATCTTTTGGAATATTATGAAAAGTAATCTCGTCTCCAGATATAAGGACTATAAGTGACCATGTTAAAAGAAGAATGATAAATATTTATATTGAACTAATATTTTTTTCAATTGGCAAGAAGATTGATTACGTAATGTATTTTGATCTAACTCATAATAAAGGAAATGCAAAATTGAATTTGCATTTCAATCCCTTCTTGAAACCGTACTCCTGGTCCTAATTTGACCAGTTTTCTGTAAAATGTGAAACATAAAGGTATGCATGTTTGTTATTTGGGTGTATATTTACATTCATAATGTATATTGCAATTATGACCTCTTTTTCATAATTTACTAGGTAGTATCGCTAGTGAAAAAGATTTTTTTTTTTTTTTTAAATCATGTCATGCATACAACCTTAATAACCGATTTCCCTTACCTTACATTTTATATTAGTTCATTAGTTACAGTTTTTAAAATAATAATCTTTGAATATTGCATTTGGTGTGAGGAGTTTTAATTCTTTGTTTAAATGCACCTTGACTTAAGTGACACTAGTTCGAATTTTACAAAGTCTCATCTTTGGGTTTTTTTCTTGTTTAGTACAAATAAAAGTGGGAACTCATTTTCAGTGCTTAGTCTTGCATGTTGTTCTTATCTATAATATTGTCATTATTATGAGTAGATCATCTCTTTAATTTGTACTAGTTTTTATATAATAGAAATGCTGCTTCATCTTTTATAAATTATAAACATAGACTATCATTAACAGGACCATTATAAATTCCCTATATTTCATTGTATTTATATTAAAGAAAACATGATGATTATTTTGATACCGGAAGTACTTGAAACACCTATGTACTGAAGCTTTGAAACACCTATAGTGATGTGAATAATTGAGAGCATTTAATTTTAATTTAACTAGCATAGGCTTCTAATTTTCTGCTGGTCCAGGATCACAGACCAACAGACAGAATTCAGTATGTAAATCCTAGTGAAGTTCTAAAAATATAACTGCTGTACTCTAACTGTTAAGTCATGCGAGTTAAAGCGTTGACCTTTATCTCACATGGTAAACCTAGAGTGGCGAGTTCGATTCTTGCCTGGGCAAAGGAAATTATTTAGTGACGAAATTCATTAAATAACATCCTAAAATCCCACCCTGGCTAGAAAAGGGTGGTAACCTGTAGATAACCCGTCCCGATTAGCCTAAGTTGCAAAAAGTGGACGTTAATTAATAATAATAATAATAGTTAAGAAGGTTAGTTGAAGATAAATTCCCATTATCCATGTCCAGAAGAGGAGTCTGTGGTACAGGATATCATGATTATTCTGATAAAGATGGCAAATTATAAAAAAGAAATTCCGAGCTTAAGAATAAATATATTGCTAGAACTGGAGGCAATTCTGATAAAAGCATTCAACCAAATTCAAGCATTGACCAATTAGCAAAATAATGATCAATATAGACACCGTCTATTCATTTATGTTTATCTAATGTGGCACTATTTTCAAAAGAATCCAGAATAGGCATATAATTGTTGCACAATATGAAGAGTTCTGAGGGAAATTGAGATAGTCATTAAAATTAAATTCATTAGTTTTTGTAATCCTCTTTTTATGTTACTTAAATTATTATGTACTCATTATTATCAATAATTGATTACAAAAGAAAAATATATTCAGTTGTATATAAGACCGAGAGAATCCCTTGCGAACTTGACACAGACTCTCATTTGATCATTTTTTTTTTTTTTTTTTTTTATCAGGAAGTAGTTCAGTATTACTTTTGTTATTTAATTACCATTCCATCTTAGGTTCACATGGATACTGCCTATTACTCTATAATACAGTATTTGAAACTTTTCAACATTACACGAAGGAAGGTTTATGTTTTAGCCATATTGCACTTTAAAACTTTATTTATCCTTACTCGTGTAATTGACATTTGTTAATTTTGTCTGACATCACAGTAAAATATCAATAGAATTGAAAGTATAGTTAATATTTATAAACAACTTTTAAAATAAAATATGATATAATAATTTATTATTTCTCAATTCCTTAGGGTCTGATGTTTGGATATGCTACTGATGAAACAGAAGAATGTATGCCTCTTACTTTGGTCCTTGCCCATAAGTTAAACGAAAGACTTGCAGATTTAAGGAGAAGTGGAGTATTCTGGTGGACAAGACCTGATACAAAAGCACAGGTAGGTTCAAATCCATATACAATTTTATTTTTTTCGATTTGTTTACATTCACTTAATAAATGTTTCACCTTCAAGTGTGAAAACAGGTAACCTTTTTTTATTATTGGTTACCTGTGAATATAAATTGGCATGTGTGCCTTTGAGATTTCATACTGTTTCCTATAAATAGAGCATTATTCTTAAAAACAAGAATTTATCTTCATAGTAAACCAAAAATATTAAATAAAAATTGGTTTGGAAATATTTTTAGTAAAAACTCTGCAAAGTCTTGAACAATGGTATATTATTACCAAATTCTGTTATTTGATGGTAAAACAATAAGTTCTTGAATCAGCCATATTCAATACATTTGCTGCAATTGATTCATTTTTTGATATTATAGTTCCCCCCCCCCATAAAATAATGCTCTAAATCTACCCTAAAAATAGACAAGTAGAGAAAAATAGTCAAATTTCAGAAAACAGGTAATTAAAGACTAATGTGCTTTCACGGTGATCCTAAAAATGTTGAATTGAAAATTGAATATAACTTCCGAATGATCTTAATAAGTAATTTTATACGAATTCTGACCATAAAAAAATATGAAAAAGTGAGTCGGAGTGTGACATATATGTCATGGAATTAAGACCCCAAACCTGGAAGCAACTTCTGTTTTTAAAAGGAGAAAGTAAATTTTTTTTTCAGGGTTAATTTTTTTTCCTTTAGCCTTACTACTAAATAAATGAAAAACTATAATTTTTAAAATTTATAAAACTTATGGAATGCATTGCCATTCATTGAGATTGAAATTTATTCTACTCTGAAATCCAAACTTCAAAATAAACACTTTTTTGACTGGCTGTTTGTACTAAACTGACTATCAGAATTCCTTTCAAGTAGAGATATCAGTAATTCACCTCCAACAATAGAAAAAGTCTCAGTCACGCAGGGGCTGCGTAAATCAAGCAGATTTCCCTCGTGAAGATTAATAATAGATAAACCTACGAGGTGTGGCTATTAAATAACGAGACTGACGCTGCTACAGAAGTGCGCATGCGTCAAACGCCAGCAACTAACAGCTGTTATCGTGAAGCTTCCTCTTTCGAATATAGTGCCTCTCGCTTCTGTAAACAAATCAGTACAGCCGTAGTCTTCGTTCGCATTAGAGTTGTTTTTTTGTTTCGCTGGAAAAGTGTAACAGTAGAGCATCGAATTGTTGTGAAATTTCATGTGAAACTTGGAAAAACTGCTACTGAAACTTATAATTTATTGAAAGAAGTGTATGGCACTGGAAGAGCCCATCTTCACCGAGAGCCAAAAAAGCTCGAATGAGCAAATCAAAATTCAAAGTAATGTTGATTGTTTTTTTCGATATTCATGGGATTGTGAACCTTCACTGGGTTCCTGAAGGTCAAACGATTAATCAACATTACTACCTTCACGTTCTTCCTGAACTCCGCGAAAGAATAAGGAAAAAACGACCTGAATTGTGGAAGGACAAGTCATGGGTTCTCCACCAAGACAATGCGCCGGCTCATTCCACATTGTCTGTTAAGAAGTTTCTAGCCAAATTCAGCATCCCATTGTTAGACCATCCGCCTTATTCGCCGGATCTTGTGCCGTGCGACTTCTATCTGATTCCTAAGGTGAAATCTGCATTAAAAGGAACAAGATTTGAGTCTGTTGAAGCTGTGAAAGAGAAAGCAGCACGCGTCCTGAAGGAGCTGACAGAAAAAGACTTCCAGCACTGTTTCGAATGATGGAAGGTTCGCATGGAGCGTTGTAGGGATAAAGGAGGGGTGTATATTGAAGGTGATAATAAGTAAAAATGTATGAAATAAAAGTAAAATGTTTTACAGCGTCAGTCTCGTTATTTAATAGCCACACCTCGTATATACTGCTAACACTACACAACTGTAAATTATGTTCGTTATGGTGTGAATAAATACATACGGTAACAAGAAATCTTTCAGTCAATTTTAGTAATCAACCGACGGGAAGGGTATGAAATGTAAATAAACAGGTCTGCCAATCTCAAAACAAATGTCGTTAAATATATAACAGAGTACTGTTTATATAACACGAGTGTAGAAGTGGGAGATATCGAGAAATCCCCTTCCTGGCCGCTCAGTCTGGTTTAAATGAGCAGAGAGTCAGTCTGGTTTAAATGAGCAGAGAGTCAGTCGGGTGGAGGCCACACTAGCAACCCTTGCCCTATAAGGGTTAAGCTATAAAGTTACATTGCTTGAACTGAAGACTCCAATTAATTTTGAGATCTAGAGACTATCTGCATGATCTTTTATGTACTAATTAATCAGTACCAACTTTTTCTGATAATGCTTCAAATATTTTCAGAAATTGTCTGTTTGTACAAGCTTCTTCCATTAATAATAAGGATGTATGGCAATATTTAAGATATTTAATTATTAAGTAGAAAATACTAATCTAAGATAAAATGTGTAAAACAATTTGGACACATTAATGATACTGACCTTGAGTTAATAAATAAAAATAAAAAAAATGTGTGCCTTTATCTAGGTATAAGTATCAAAAGAATATCTTTTTAAAATACTCTTTCATTTTACATTAAATATTACTCATGAGAGTAATCATTTTTTAAGAATAGTTACTATTTATTTAATTTTACAGGTTACCTGTGAATATAAATTCATTAGTGGTGCATGTGTGCCTTTGAGAGTTCACACTGTTGTAGTTTCCGTACAACATAGTGAGAAGATAAGTCTTACAGAATTACGAACTGCTGTAAAGAAGGATGTCATTCATCATGTTATTCCTGCCAAATATCTTGATTCTGATACTGTAGTTCATATTAACCCTTGTGGAGAATTCGTACTTGGTGGGCCTCAGGTAAGAATAAATTTGAATATATATTTTAAAATTTTTGATGTTTCATTTTAATAAAGTACTTTGTTCCCTTGGTAATCGTAGGTTGGGAATGTGATTCTCAACCTGACAATGGGAATTTATTTATTAGTGAGAAACTCTAAAAATTCTTAACTTGGCCTGTGATGATATTTATTTGCTACTCTAAAAGTACAATGCTGATAAAACAAGACCACCAAGTTTTTATCTGAGGCCATTAGGTTAGCTCTGTATGTCTTTATTTAGAGAAGTTTTTGTTATATTCACTTTTATCGTACAACGAAGTATTCACGAGATTGACGGTAGAAACTATAGCTGGAGTCAACTAATTTTATTAGTACTCATTAAAGTGTTTTTAATATAGGTATATTATGGCAATGATGTTATGCTTTTAGAGTTAATATGATAGTCTTAAGTATGGTTCTGATTAAGGGAGATTATAAATCTCCGCCCCTCCCCATCTCATTTGTAATTTATTTTAATTAGAAAATTTATTTCCATTAAAAATTTAAACTAATAGCATTTCGATTATTCAATTTGTATAATGTATTATTTAAACAAACCATGATGAATTTGTATATCGTGTGATAGCGGATGTTCTGCGGAATCAAACTCTTTAATTGTGGTATATTTTATCTTTTTATTCCGATATGTTGACGTTATTGAAATATCTACAACTATCTATAACTATTAAATGTTATTTGGTAAGGCCATTATAACAAAAGACAATATGAGTTTAAACTCAATATGATTTGAGGTTGCAGGTAGGGCTACAATCTCTTTCCCCTGCCTTGCTTTAAAAATATAAAATTATTTTTATTGTACCACTGTTATTTATCTACATCAGGTATATAAAATACTAGAAAATTAGATTTTTTTAATGTTTTGAATAAATAATTTAAGTAAAACAATGTTGATAATTCTCAAGTGGGAATGAAAGTTGTTGGGTGGCTAACTCAGTTAATTGTGTTAACTTTTTTCCTGTGAAATGTTGTATTTGCTTTCTACCCCCATTTACTATTATGTATGTAACTACGCTCCACAATGTTTACTTGGATTGTTTCCATATATAATTTTGAATGGATCTCATTTTTGTCATCTCCTGGGTAGAATCAATGGACAATTTGAAGAAATTTTTTTAAAATAATGTAATGAGTTCGAGCTCAATAGCTGATTTCCCTTAGAGGGAAATCTGCTAAAATGCACAGAACAACCATCATAAGACTGCCAATAGTTAAACAAGATTTAGGTTGGTTCTATAACATTTTAATATTCATTATAAATGTTTTGAATTTTATCTCTCCTCTATAACCCCCTCTCCTATTTCTAGGCCTAATTTCAGCCAATAACAAATATGATCTTTAATGTTGACTGAAACAGTTAAACATCGAGTATGGTATAGATCAAATAAATAAACACCCTTTAGTGACAACATGAAATCTTAATTGATGACTTCACACTACAAATTTGCTTGTATTTGCATAATAAATGTCTCTTGAAAACAATATTTGGTATTTAAGCTTAAAATAAAGTGGTTCATGATATAACAGCATATTGTTAGTATGACATGGATATGAGTGGGTGTTCTACTGAAATCTGAAATTTAAAAATTCAAATATCTGTTAATATCCATGATAGAGGAAATAAGTATATAACTGTATTTATAAGAAATAAAATTTGCAATAAGATAGCCCCTATACAACTTTTTCACCTAACTTATACAGAGATATTTCAAATTTTTGAAATTCCGCCCTCTCTTCAGTCTAATGTGTCACTAACGACTTGAGCTTTAGTTTTGACCGAGTATCGAGATTGGTAGATTAAACAAAAATTGTTGAGTGGTAACAGACAAAAATATATAATTTTGGACAAACCCCATTTTCTTCATCTCCTAGGTAGGATTGATGCAACAACTGGGGTCTGCCAAGTCTCTCAGCAGCATCCTCTTAGAGACGTTAAGGTTCCTCCAGCTGTCTCCTAAATCCCAGTGATGCATGATATGTGTGTATTTGCTACTTCTGTAGCTTTGTGATGACAATACTGTCTGAGGGATTTTTTTTTTTTGTTTCTGGATAAAAAATTAAAAGAGCATTAAAAATAAATACTTATACATAATCTGGGCCCAATGATGTTTTTACCATGTATTTGCTACTTCTGTAGCATTGTGATGACAATTTGATCTGAGGGCTCATACTTTTATTGGTCAGAAATTAACATAAAATTGGAAAAATTGATGCTTGGGGGAGTCCCTTGCACACTTCTTTTATATTGATTAATATATTTTATGTTAATGTTTTGATTCTAAATTCAGTTTTTTCTACTTTGATACGTATTTATAAATTCAATAATGATGTGAAATTGTATTTATTTGCATAAAATGATTGCAGGGTTTTTTTTTGTTCTTGTTCATGATTTTATAATAGGGAAACAAAAATAAGTTTTTTTTAATTTATAAAACTTTGAATAGAAATAAGGTTTTTTTTTCTTCAAAAATTTATAAAACGTGTTTGAAATTTTCAATAAAAAGTGATCAAATTTAAAATACTTTTTTCTCTGAGTTGGTATTCTGGCAGGTGGAAGTGACTTCTAATGTAGGTAGGATGAAAAAATTGGCTACGCTTCCACTATGACAATTTTTTCATCCTACCTACTTTTTTCTCTGTTGAAAAAAAAAGGTGGTGATCTTGATATAAGAGGAAATTAGAATAACGAATAATAAATACTACATACTCAACAGTTTGCAAAAGTAAAAATGTATCCAAAATCAAGCATGTTACTACACACAGATCGTTCAATAAAAAATTGTCTTCACAGAAAACACCAACAAGATCACAGAAAAACTAATATAAATAGTGCATTGAGTACCCTTCAATCATGTTATTCCAAGGCTACTATTTATTGTTTTCATCAGACCTTTACTAAGGAAGAAACAAGCAATTTAATGTTATAAAGAAGCTCATTTCATTAAAATCATCATACAGCCTAAGTCATTTCTTACAAATATTATTCCATTTATTTGATTTGCTATAACAAATAACAGAGGAATTACAATGTTTTACTTTTATTTTTCTCCAGCCTTAAATAAACCCCAAAATTTTGTTGATATTTTCACAAACTAATGTCTTATGCTCAACTTTAATACCTATTAAATGTTTACATCAGACCTTTATAAAAGAAGACATAATGAATTTAAATTTAATGGGCAAAATTATCAAATTTAGCTTTGATTTGAACGTGCATGCAGTTAAGACCCCAAAATTTAAAATAATTTATACTTTATAAATGGTGGTTAGTGCATTGGACTTTATCAAAGGATGCGAGTTCCAATACTAGCCCCCACTTCCAAGTGTCCTGCCGGTGGTTGGACCATTGTCCTCTCGCTTAGGAGAGGCCCACAGGTTGGAAGATATTTGTAAAAAGGGATTAATAAAATATAGCTTATAAATGAAAATGACTTATTATGGTATTTTTATGTAATTAAAATATATTTATTTATTTTTTTCAATATAACTTTATAGTGTGATGCTGGTCTTACTGGAAGGAAGATAATTGTAGATACCTATGGTGGTTGGGGAGCACATGGCGGAGGTGCATTTTCAGGAAAAGATTTTACAAAAGTGGACAGATCTGCAGCCTATGCTGCTCGATGGGTCGCAAAATCCCTTGTTAAAGCTGGTCTTTGCAAACGCTGCCTTGTCCAGGTATTTATCGACTTATTGTTTACTACTTATAACTATACTTAATATGATCATCAGGGGCTATTTCTAATACAAATCCTCTTCTGAATATTGTTTATCAATCATTGAAATGGTTAACCTGATGTACAGGGATATCCCAGACTATATATTCCATGCTGATATCTCTATAACCGTTTGAAATAAATTTGTGCTATTTATTTTTCTGTAAATAGATTTTCAATGATTCCAGATATTCTAGATGTATATCCCATGCTTTTTTAATCTAATTTTGCGAGCAAGATAAAAAAAAAAATTGGTTGAAGCTTTATAATGAAGTATGTCATGTTGTAAATCATATTTTAGTTATTTTTTTTTCTACTAAAAATAATGGCAAAATTCATTCTTCAGTACATCTATAAATATTGAAGATATATCTATAATGAAAGAGTATTTAATCTATTGTCTCACCTATTTTGCTATATTAATAATTGTGAAATTATGTATTAATTAAAAATTAATGAATATAATTAGTTTATATTTAAGAAATAACTTAATAAATATTTATTACAATGCAGGTATCATATGCTATTGGAGTAGCTGAGCCTATATCTATTACCGTTTTTGATTACGGAACTTCACCAAGAACACACAGAGACTTATTGGCTATTGTCAAGAAGAATTTTGACCTCAGGCCAGGAAAAATAGTAAAGTAAGTTATATTTCATTTCTTTACTGCATTAAAGCACACTTTTGAATCTGATCTCGTTGGAGGCACTGTAATATGGTAATGTCAAGAAAGACAGCATCAGCTGACAGTGAAAAATGTATAATAAATAATGGGAGATACTATTAAAATACTTTTTAATTTGTTTGTTTGTTAAGTGCTGATGATTCTTTGTAGTATGAATATTCGTTCTTTTGTTGGTTATAACTTCTATTGTCAACATTTGTTATCTATAATTGTTTCTATTTCATCAATTTTCAGTAGTATGTGTTCATTCTTGGGCTCTGCGTCCATTGGGGGCGTGCGTGTATATATTTGTCCGTTAATGCTCTAGCATGCATAATTGTTTTTTTGATCATTGCCAAACGGCATATTTAAACGTTTTATGTAAAAATAAAGAACGATTTTATTAATTGAAGGGTAGGTTCAGTGTATAGACTTGTTGCATACTTGCTTCTGGATCATATAGTTTATTGAGGCCAGTGATGACTCAACTATTTGCTACTCAGAAAAAATATTGCTGAGGACAAAAACCCACCAATGAATTGACTGAGGCCCATTAGAAATAAAATTTTATATTTAGTATATATTGATCCGAATCTATATTTACATATATGTGTATGTATATATAATTGTAGCATCTGTCTGTACATTGATTTTTCTTTTTCCAAGTTTTCATGATACTTTTTCGTTTCTCGTGGGATTGAAATGATTTCAACAATTTTTGACTTTGGTGCCTGTTTGTTTCCTACACGGCTGACCGGAATTTTATGAAGCTTGGTACATGTATTAAAAATAACCCAACTTGAGACTATAGGCTATACTAATATTCTTTGAGACGAACAAGAGTGGGGGGGGTTATAAGGTAGGTCTGAAATGAAAACTTGCAATATTTTGTTCCTATTGGTTTTTGGAGCAAAGATGCATGTAAAAAAAGTTGTTATGTAAAGTTACTTTTGTAATATACACTTTTATCGTATCATCATGATCTAAGGACTACACATTTTAGTTGCAACCATTGGGTTTTATTGAAAACTTTATCATAGACAGAAATATAAATGAGAATATGTGTTAAAAACTATAGCGGGGGACAACAATTTTAAAGGGCGTGGGGGTTAATATAGAAGCCTGAAATGAAAAATCGTTGTATTTTGCTTCTATCGGGTTTTTGGCAAACATGTACATAACAAAAGGTGTTTATTTTATTAACCCTTTCCTTGCGCAAAGCCATTATAGTGGCTTGGCACAAGGAAAGGGTTAAAAGTAATAACAAAGTAAAGTAGAGGAGCGAGCAGGAGGGGGAGTTATAAAGGAAACATAAAACCACGATATTTTGCTATTTAGAGTAACTTTTGTTATATACACTTTTGTCTTATAACGAAGTGTAAACTAGATAAATGCTAATAACTATAAAGGAAGTCAACAATTTTATTAGTACTCATACTATGAACAATGATGTTATGTTTTTAGACTTATATTTCCACATTCCTATGGTTCAATATTTAGAATAACAGCTGAAGTTGCTATAATTTAAACCAAATAATTCAGCAGAATTTGATGGTTGCTTAATAATTGAAAGTTCTTTGTTTTAAATTAGAGCTTAACATTAAATGACGTGTTGAAACCAGTAGACCGTATGCTCTCATTTAATTTTACATGATAATGACTTATACCACAATTATTATTAGTTCTTTTAGTGATGTTATGTTCTCCCCCAGAAATATTTATTTAAATATCATAAATTATTTAAACAAAACAATGTTAAAGGGGATTGAGAGTACCCATTTATATCTGCTGATTGTCAACATTGATCCACTAATATGCTATCAAGTTGTCCATAATTAGGAATTTTATGGCCCATGATTCTTAAATGATTGCTGCCCTTGATTATGATTTATAATGTAAACAGTATTTTGTACAGTGAAGAGGGATTGATCAAGAACTCATTTCTTCTTTCTTTTTTTTATTCTTTGAGAATAAAAAATTCTATAAGTTTGCTATATTTACTAGGATAAATAGTAAACAAAAGGCTTGAGACGGAAAACAAAAATATTGTGCATAGTAAAGCCAAAAGAAATTAAAATAATTTTCAGACATCCCGAGCAACCGAGTCATGATTTTCCGAGTGAAGCTTGGATAATAGTAAGCAAACATTCAAAATATTTAAAAATAATTTTTTTTTTTATGAAAGAAACGCCTCAAAGTATTTTCTATATTGTGTTTTTATAATACTACCAACCGGGACATGGATGTTGCTGCTGTGGCTTTAATTCAGCTAATACTTATTTTAATATACTACTGTTACTAATAATAATTATATAATTTAATCTTCTTTTTTTTCAGAGACTTAAATCTGCGGAATCCAATTTACCAGAGGACCAGCACATATGGACACTTTGGGCGGGATATATTCCCTTGGGAGCAACCAAAGGAACTTGTAGATATTGATTAATTTTATTTCCCACATTCCAGTTTATTCCCTACTATTAGTTATTACTTTACTTGCATCCATTTTTATTGTAGAGCAGTAAACGCTTTATTTAGGGATGTCTTAATTACTTGACATAACAGTCTGACACTTTTTTTTAGAAAAAAAGGAAAAGGCAAAAAACAAGAAAAAATGTATGCTTGTTCAGTGATGTCAAATGAAAGGATTTCTTCTATAGTTGAACTATTGTTATCAACATTGTTTTGTTGTACTGATTTATTTATTACATCACTATTGGGATTACTATTACATTTAGAAAGTTGTATGTAATCACCATGGTGATATTATCCCAGTGTTTGTTTAATCCTCTTTCTGATGTAAATGAATTGTCTCGTATTTCGATCGGAACAGGAAGGGGTCTGTTGACGCTTCATTGTGGTTCTTGATTTATCCCCCCCCCCCTCCAGTTATATCAAGAAAGATTATTCCTCCTCCCTCCCACTCCCTAATCTCCTTAGTTGAGGAATCTCAGCGATGCTGATCTTAAATGGCTACATCGTTGCAATACCATGTGTCAACTGTGATTTATTTATTAATTGGTATATTTGAATAAAGTAGAATTTAAAGTTAATAATAAAAATGCTGAGGAGACACATGGATTGTGTTGTGTTTACTTAAAAGAAATAATCGGGAAAAGAGCTTTTTCGTGAACACTCCGATTCCTCGACATATTTTGTAACCTATAATAGCACTGTAGTCAGTTCAAATTATTCTATGAAATCTCGTTAAAAATTATTACAATATTTTTATGAAATGTTTGTGTGGTTTCTCAATGAGCGTTATGTTATTTATACGGTTTTAATTTAATTTTTTTTTTTTTTTATGAATTGTGTTAAAAAGAAGCTAGATTTTAGTTGTTTTTATTAGTGACTGAACATATATTGACATGTCCATACATTTTTTTTGGTATTTTTATGTAATCTTAAGACAAAAAATATAAATTTCAAAAATTCAGTATTTTTTTACCTCTTTACTCACTCTACCTTTTAGCAGATTTCTCTGAAGGGAAATCAGCTATTTTCGTTTTTCGAAACATTTCTTCAAATGTTGACTAATGCCTATCAAGGAGATGAAGCAAATGAGATGAGATTAAATTTGTCTTTTACTAATCTCGAAGAAAAGGTTTTAATTCAAATAAGTAAACAAAATACTTTTCTCCAGGTTGTGATCTCAAAATCTGTGGAAGAATGAATTAGTATGAAATTTAATTATATATTTACCGCAACTGAAATATTCACAATAATACAAAAAATTTACAATTTTCCACTCTCTTATCACAGACTATCTACTTCAGCCAAAGTTTGTATACAGTAGCCGAAGCCAACTCAATAAATGTACCACACAACGTTGTATTAATATCACACAAATACACAGACCAATTTGACCTACTACTATTGTTAGACACTTCTCTCATGTGGCCTCCGGTAAGTAAAACCTGATAGAAACTTAGTTGTTGACCAGTGATGAACTCTTGTTTTCCCCCTGGGACAGGGCGAGAATGAATGAGAGTTGGTGCGGGTTTGGTTTCCCATATTAATAACAGCAACAGACAATATTTTCAGCTGTCTTTTCTATATTCTTGTTTTAATCCTGAGGCTGCTACAGACTGATATAATAATCCGGGCTGGAGTGTTTAGCGTTGCATTCCTACAAACTGTTATAAAAGTTCTTCCTCTATTGTCATCTGTTGACAAGCTGATGCAGTACCCTTTAAAGAATTATTTCTGATGAAGAGTGAATGAGATTCTTCTTCAGATTATGATGACAACAAAATGTGTCTATTGGTGAAGTTCATGAAATTAGTTACTGGAACATGATTACAATAACTGGAATGGGAACTTTGCGATTAGCGCTATAATGTAAAATGTATTCAGGAGACACGGGGCTTGACTATGCTGCACTGCCAGAGTACTTCGCAGCCTGAGAGTTAATAACTTGCCTTGATTCTCATATTTTACGCCAATAAAACAAATAAATATAATTTTTTTTTTTTAAAATAAAGTCTATTATTAAATTCAAATTATTGAGTAAAACCAGTAAGGTATAACCTTTATGCGAATTGCCTAGAGGTAGTAACTACATAAATTCAATAAATGTTAAAAAATCATATTTTAAATCATCAACAAAAAATTTTATATCTCCAGTGTTTTCAATATGAAAGTGTAGACACTTCTGGCTCAATTTCCACTACATATTTCTCATTGAGTCCTAGAGACTTTGTAAATAATTTCTTTTGTCCCGTGTACTGTTTATTGAATTAAGAAGGAGAAACTGTACAGGTGCCAGTTGCAACAGACTTCTTGTTTATTAGTAAGATGACCAACTCAAAATTTTTTAGTTTTAAATTAAATGAGTTCACTACAAATTTAGAACTTATTCATTCTAAATTATTGATATTAAGAATGCCTATGCAATAAAATAGAAATTACTATCCTAACTAAAAAATATTGTAATCAATATTAAGTAATGCGTTTATTCACATGATTTAATTTATAATGAAAATACCTGCTATGTAAAATCATAAAATTTATAAATTAGTTAGTTGAGGGGGCTCAGGTTAGCCATGTGAGTTAAAGCGTTGACCTTAATCTCACATGGTAAACCTAGAGTGGCGAGTTCGATTCTTGCCTGGTAAAGGAAATTATTTAGTGACGAAATTCATTAAATAACATCCTAAATCCCACCCTGGCTAGAAAAGGGTGGTAACCTGTAGATAACCCGTCCCAATTAGCCTGAGTTGCAAAAAGTGGACGTTAATAAATAATAATAATTAGTTGAGATTTTAATAATTAATTTCATAATTTCCTTTAAAAAAAACTAGCTGGCAGAACCTGCTATCATACCCTGAAAACAAGTGCCATCAAGTTAAATGAGTTAGTATGGTAAGGGTAAGTTACAGTTTGTATATATTTTTTAAGTAATAATATATTACTATTTAATTATAATATATTGTTACGTTTTTATTACAAAACCAGTAATAAACGTTGTTAATAAGAGTTCTTTTGGATTGCAAAATTAAACACACACACAAGTTTCACAGTTTAACACTGCACAATTTATTTCACAATGCACAATACTCTTAGTTAATTATTACTACTCACAGAATTCCACTGATAGTGTCACTGTTCTTCAGGTTACACAGTCCAATAATTCACTCACGGTCACTGTCCTTTACTTCGCGGCACTGCACTGTCTTAAACACGGCACTAAACTGTTGCTTACAAACACGGCACAACACTTTACTGCACTGCACTAAGTCGCACTGTAGCGCTGAACATCCCTCGAAGACCGTCGCGCATCAACTGAGGGTCTCTTATAAATGCCTATAGAAGGGGCTAGCCAAGGAAAGGTCCAGAAGTTCCAGGAAGATAGGCATGGCGGGCCCTAATTAGATTCTGCCGGCTCCACAGTAGGTCGAGCTGTACAGGCTTTCTGACAGGATGCTGCAGTTATATTCACAGACTCAAGTCCAGATAAGCAAAAACAAGACATGTCTTATAACATCATTTCATTTAAAACTAATCAAGTTGATTGTGTACAAGACTACTCCCTCTGGTTCAGGGCCAGGCACCAGCTCTGCATCTTTCCACAATCTCTACCACTACCCAAATCTGCTTCTCTATGCTGAGGATCTCCAGTAGTATATAAAAGCCTGGATAAGACCCACCATTGTTACTATCAGATATCCCGTGATCTTCCACACCGGAAAATGCTGTCCTAGGTCACAGACAGATGTGATAGAAAAAGAAAGAAGTATCATATTAATCTCCCCTGGTCTGGAGAGAATACATTACGTATTCCTGCATTAGCTTCCACAGAAGCGTCAATCAATCCTATCTTGCCCATCTCCTCAACTTTGTATCCATCTCTGGCAGTTCCCATACTAGTGGATGAAATTTAAATTATTTATTTTTAATTAATTTATGTTAGAAGTAAAATTGCAATCCACTCAAGCTATTGTATGTCTGTATGGGACTCATATTCCTGTGATAGTTAAGGTTGCTGTTTGCGATAGTCTAACCCCTGCAGAGCCCTTGTGCTGAATTATTTTTTACGTTCATCAGGTATCTGTATAATTCCAAAAACTTGAAACCTCTAGTTTTAGGTTTTTCACTCATACTCAAAAAGTTCTAACAAAATTACTTCATCAGAAACAATTTTTCCAGACATTCTGAAGCAGAAAATATACTGACTAAAAATGCAGATAATGAGTAACAGTGTTTTAACAGGGTTATAGGTTGAAACAGTACTAGAACAGGTATAAAGAGAATCCCAGTATAGAGAAGCTAAAAATGAGAAAAGTAAACCCATCTACACTGTAGCTTCTATAAAAAGTCAACAGATGGTATTTGTAGAAGAACTAATCTAAAAGCTTGTAGGAATTCAGGGCTAAACGCCCCAGACTATTATATCAGTCCATAGTAACCTTAGTTAAAAATCATGTCACAGATCATCTTCAATTGAATTTACTCGTAGGCAATTAATTCTACTTAACATAACTCAATCTCCAAAACTGTCCAGAACAAATTTATAACATTTACCAATCTTTTCCTCTAAAATGTTCCTTCCAGATTAAGGTAGGAAGAACCTATCTCATAAAACTCTCCTGTAGTCCCCCCCCCCATTCTGTAGATATCTTTAGTCAAGTGAGATATTGCCAATACAGTAATTATCTCCTTCTACCCTACCTGAGCCCTATCCAGTTTGTAAGGAGATATTTGTATATATCTCCTTACAAACTGGATTACAGTTTCAAACCCATCCGAATCTTATATGCTCGTCTACCAGTGCTAGATTTCTTTCAGACCTGGATTTGCTAAAATTCTCTAAAACACGTCTTATAACCAAACCTCAGCTCCTTTGTAATATATTTGCCACTCACTTAGATTAAACCTTATTTTTAGAAGTTAACATGATTGTTGAATAAGAACCTTTTCTTGTACACAATGAGAACAGGAGTGTGAAAAGAAAAAAAAACCAATTAATAAAAACAGTGATATTTTATACATTCGTATGACTACTTCAGTGATAAAAACAATAACAGTTTGGAGGTAATTAACAAATAGGCAATGGCCTTCTTTGATTGTGTTAAAACAAAATATATACAAGTACAAAGTAAAGTCATTATGGCATCTTATTTCGACTAAATAAAACATTTCATATTTTGAGAATAATATTTATTCTAAGTAATAAAAGTATTTCCTTTTATAATTATTAATTTTTACAAATCTATACATATACAAAGCTCTTTTTATTTCAAATCTGGTTAAACTAATGTATTAAAAATAAAGTTTACTAATGATGCCCAGTCTTTACTCTGTTAATTTATCTAAAATATATACATATTCTGCTTATGGTAAAAAAAAATATTACACGTTTAATTTGAAATATGGGCCATTTCTACAACTATTCTATTAATTTTTTAAATATATATACATACTCTTTTTATTTGTCTATTGCTTTATAAAGGCGCCATTTATTTCATGTGAGGTGCACTTCTTATTTATAAAAAGAAACATGACTTGATTGTCTAGTCCTGTATACTGACTGTTGAGCTTTTGTGTGTCAAATCATTAGAACAGAAACTTTGATTATTCAGCATTACTGAAATAATTTGAATATTTAAATTTATAATGAAACATTTTTTAAGGAGTTAACTTAACTTCCAATCTTCCTTAAGGGAAATCTGCTGAAGTGTATTCCTGCCATAAATAAATAGAATTTCAGACAAACTCGTTATATTTATTCAGATATAGAGTCAACAACAACTAATTTGAGATTCTCTATTGGTGACAAACCAAATTTATGAAGTCATAGATTGGAAAATTTCTGCACTAATTTCATTTGTTATTGAATCATTGCTTTTATCAGTGAGATTATGAACAACCAATTAAAAAAGATACGTTGAAAATTAATTAATTAAAAGAAATACACTTAAAATTTCCAGTAATATGCCAGTTTAAAGTAATGGCTCTGAATAATCAAAATTGTTGACACAATGTTTTCTAAAAATAATAAATAATAGCATTCACTGTCCTTAAGCAAACAAAAATCAGTCATTAAAGATAATCTACAAGTATATGGTAAAGTTACATGAAATTAAGATAACAAAAATTTAACACAGCCATTTACAGCTAATTGCTTAGTAATCTTAAAAAATAATGTTAAATTATTTAGAAGTACAAAATGAGAGTAAATTACAGCTCACAATATGTGACGCTTAATTCAAATTTTGTGCATTTCATTTTTTTTTGTGTAATGAAATAAATGAAGGGCTCCTAAAGTAAGTCTATTAGATAATTTAATAAAAAGTAACTTAGAAACCTAAATAATTATTTGAAAATATCTTTATTTTTAAATAATCTTTAGATGAGATAATTTAAAGATTTATTCTAAATAAAATGTGATAATGAAACCTACAAATATTTCGAATCCATTAAAACACAAAAGTAAATGATGTTGATTAATAATAATAAGTCAAATTACAAAAAAGATACAAGGTAAAAAACATCAATTATAACAAAGTCTATTAGTTTAGTATAATTTTGTTTAACAACTATAATATTATACCATATTTAAAAAAAAAAGTTAATTCAGAAATTCACCATTTTAATACTAGTAGCTATTATTGAGTAGTAATATTATAAACTGTTACTAGGAGAGAGTATAAACAAGTATGGTAATGAAATAGGATAACAAAGGAATACAGGGCAGAAGCAACATCAAATTAGTATGGGGGAACCAGAGAAAGCCAGACGGCAATTTTTGGGGGGAGGGGGCAGTTGAAAGAGTAGTCAGTTCAGACCTTGCATGCACAAATGGTCAAATATAGTAAAAAAAATCAAACTTTTACAGGACCTTAAGGCAATAATATAATAATAAAAAAACAGAAAATATAATTATAAGTCTATATCTGTTGTGGGCTCAGAAAATGAGGCTAAAGCTTACTGGGCAAGGAAAAAGGAAGAGTGTGGTCCAGAAAGTCATTTCTCAAAGACATCAAACATGACAAATTTTGACGTTTAAAGTAATAACCTAAGAGTAACTTATAAAAGAACCCGTTGGTTGCAAATACAAAGGGCACTACAAAGGTTTTGCAATATGTCTTAACAGAAAGACTCAGGTGGCAGCTACTTACTGTATGTTCAGACATGTCTATGCGTGCATAGAAGCCGGCAGCAGTGCATCTCGGGGCTCAGATGTTCATTAGCAGTGACAGATTAAAGTGCGTACTATGGCATCGTGGTCATAGTGAAGTACCGACAATTTTACGGTATAATTTTACGCATAGATCAATGCTTAGATGAAATGAAACTCGCATTGAATAATGATTGTCCACATCATACCTACTATGTGGTACAGAGAATTTGAAAGGGGCAATCACTCTGGAGGAGGCTGAGAGAGAAGGAAGGCCACGGACGTCGATAACAGAGGAAAACATTTCGGCTGTGAGGAAAATGCTTAATGAAGACCGGCGAGTGGCAAGAATTTGATGACGGTCAATCCCAACATGTGAATAGCATCGTGATAGGGGATGAAACTTGGCTATACTATTTTGATGTGCCGACCAAGGCTCAAACAAAGTTTGGGTCTTTGACGATGAGGATACACCTGTAAATGCCAGAAAATCTAGATCTGTAAAAAAAAAAAAATGGTCGCTGTATTTTTCAGATCGAGTGGAATTGTAGAGGATGTTGTTTTGGACACACAGAAGACAATTCTAGCTAAGTGGTACACTGAGCAGTGCCTGTCTAAAGTCATAGGATCCCTGAAAAACCTGCGACCAAAGTCAAGAATGGACACCTGGTAGCTCCACCATGACAACGCTCCAGCTCACCGTCCCAGAGCAGCTTGCACCGAGTATTTGGCCACTACTTTACTGAAACTTCTTGAACACTCTCCTTACAGTCCAGACCTTGCTCCCTGTGACGTTGCACTGTTCCCGCATGTGAAAATGAAGCTGAAAGGAAACGTTTTTCTACTGACTAGGACCTTCTGAGGGCTTGGGAGAACGAATGTGCCTCACTCCCGGATGAAACTTGGCTGAGCTGGTTTAAGGACTGGTTCCGACAAATGGAGAAGTATATTGAATGTGGCAGAAATTCTTTTAAGAAAATTAAATAAATAAAGCTGTATTACAAAACTTTTGTAGTGACCTTTGTATAAGGCTCACTTTCACCAATGATAACACATGTTTCGTGAGGGCAGATTTCAAACTAGCCACTCCAAGAACTGAGCAACTTCTACTAGAATCAAATAGTTTCTGCGAAATACCTACACAGTTGCTTTGATTTTCACCAAAGACAAGAATGTACTCAGATAGGATGGTGAAAACATGAAATGAGGAAGAAAATAAGCACCAAATAGACAATAAATGGCTTATGTAGAAAAACACACGAAAAAAGAATTCTACTTTCTTGAATTTAAATTTAGTTGGCTAGAAATAACAATTGAGATGACATTTCGATCAAGTCGTATTTATTGAAACTAAAAATTGCTTTCTAAAACATATACAACTGACCTCTCATTAAATATTAACTTGCCCTTAAGAGTTGCTGTGAAGGCAATATGTCCTCCAGGTGGCTACCTAGTTTAGTTTTATTTATTTTTAAATATCTTACTAATGAAATCCTTTACAATGACTTGCAATGTAAGACAGTTGTATATTTGTGGAAAGGAAGCATTTGGACTAATGCCCACACAATAGATTGAGTTTCTTTCATTTTGTATTATTAATTTATGAGATAAATAAATAATTCAATTTATTAATATTACTATTTTGTAACATTGGCCACAAATAGCTAATATTAAACAATAGTTCTCATTTTTTCCCCCAAATTAATTAGATTTATCATTTCAATTTTCACAATAGGAATAATTAATAAGAAGATAACAAGAGATTAGGATGCATAAAAAACCCATTTAAAGGTTCCTGAACAAAACTTGTGTTGGGGAGCTATTTCTTCCTCTAATGTCCAGTATAAACTATGTGACTTTACCTCACATTGATTCCACTGTTAGCTAATGCTTCTAATTATAGGCTATAAATAGCATAAGGATTTGCTATGGGTGTCTGTCATGCCCCATAAGACTATGATGGGTATTCGTATTTCATGGCAGGTCACTTTGTTCTAAAAACTCTTAATTTAGGTTGCTTCTCTATTTCAGTTTATCTGACCTGTTGTAAGCTTTAACCTTTGCCTTGAAATGCCATTAGCTCGCTCAGTAAGCGCTTCATTGTTTACGGTTTCAGATCAGTAACTGTTTAATAATCTCTCTGTTATATAATCTCAATCTTTATAAAGAGATTCACATATTAAATAACTTAATATAATACTACATTCATATTTTTCTTTTAAATTACAAAATTAACATCTGCAAAATATTATAAGCCTTATGTGTAATTACAAACATGAAAATTAACTTTTTTTAAGCCAAATAAGTAGGGGAAAATATTACATATAAATTATATATGCATTACTATTAAATTTTAAGTTCCATAGCAAAGATTTAGTTAATATCTACAGGGAGCCAAAAAGTATGCAGCACAGGCAGGTAGGAGGTGGTGTCAGGTATTCAATAATCCTGAGTAATGGCCATGGCTTCATATTACAGCATAAAGGTTACAGGAAAATTAAGGGGAAGTCAGCTAAATATATTTTTCTTAGAAAATTACTTTTTACTATCAGCGAGTGAAGCTGGCAGGTGGTATTCATTATATAAGCCTGTAATGCAGGGGCTATGCAATCTAAGCAAATTTTGGTCTCTTCTGACATATTTTCTATTTTCAAGTAAAAATCTCATAAATAGAAGTGCAGCTTTACTGAAGGCTGAAAGCAATTACAAAGGCTGAATAACTCACTTAATATTTGGGAGAAGAAAAAATGTTTCGAGCAACAATCAAGCATCAATAGCTAAACAAGATTGACTCTATAACATTTCTTGAAAACGACTTATATTAACATAGATAGTTGTTAACAACTTTTATTAACATTTTTAACAACTCTATTAACATAGAGTATTTGAATCCACCCCCTCCTAATCCTAGTCTGATTTCAGCCATTAATGTCTATTGAAGTGTTGCATGAAACAGTTAAAAATCGAGTATGGTTAGATATGAAATAAACATTTGCAAGAATGTAAAATCTTAGTTGGTGATGTCATCAGACAACAATTTGCTTGTTTCTCACACATTAAGCTTACTCATATGACATGAGTAGGAGTTGGGGTTTACTAAAGGGTGAAAAATACAAATATCTCGGTTACTATTCATGATAGAGGGAAAACATTTATAGAAAATTACATTTGCAATAAGATTGGTTTTATACAATTTTTCGATCTAACTTATAATAACAGAGATTTTCCAAATCCCCTCAATCACTGAACTCCCCTTCTACTGATCCAATGTCAGACCTGATCTTTAGTTTTACATAAAGAATTTAACAATCAATCAAAAATTGCAGCCACTACAGCATTAACAGGGATATATATATATATATATATAAAATCTTCGTGGAATTTGAAGTTCATGTTCTCACTAGATACATTGCTTTAAAAAGATCAGATGAGGAGAAATTCTTTGAAATAATTCATTAGGAAAAGGAGAAGATTAAAATTCAAGGTACTGAAATATGGAAATGTAAAGGAATCATAAATATGTGATTATATAAAAATAAACAAAGTAGGCAAGATATTGCACTTCAAATTAAATAATTTTATCAGAGCCCATCAAATATTACACTTTAAGACAAAATGGTCTCTTAAGGTTTTGACTAAATGCACATTCTTTAAAAGTTTTAACTGCTTTTTTCTATATATTATATATTTTCATCACAGTTTTCAGTATTTAAATATCATACAAAAATAGGCTGGCCACTTTATTTACAAGTTGATAAAAATGTATGATAAAAGCTCTTTAGAAAATAGATCTGAAAACTGTGATTTCAATTATCTTACAGTTAAAAATATTCATGAAATATTGTAATATCATTTGGATTCATATCCAATTAAGACAAGGCCCATACTTCCACAGCTCAGAAGTTCTGTTGTCGTTTCCTTTTCTGATCAATAGCATCCAAAATAGGTTGTCTCTTAGTCTGATATAATCTTCTCAATTCATCAATCTCCCTTTCCATTTCAAGATCTAATGTAGACATCCTTTGTTGTAATTCTTCAAAACTTAAATATTTAAGCTGGAAAAAAAGAAAAGAACTAAGAAATGTGTTTCTGAAAAGTATTAGTATTCATAGAGTATACAATAAATTTAAAATAGGAAATAAATACCCTCAATAAGAAAGCCTGTGAGTTCCTATCATTGCCCTTTAATCATAGGCAAATATTGACATAATGGGGTAAAGCTGCTCATTACACCCTTCATTGGATCATTTAGCAGATTTCCCTCTAAGGGAAATCAGTTATTGAGGTCGTACTCATCACGCGATTTTCAAAAATTTTCTTCAAATGCCCCCTGATCCTACCCAGGAGATGACGAAAATGAAGTCCGTTCAAAATTAAATATATTTGCCTGTTAATGCTCTAGCAGTCACAATTTTTGCTTGATCATTACCAAACTCAATATTTAAACGTTTTATGTAAAAATAAAGATCGAGTTCGTTAACAGCTGAAATTGGACCAGTGGGAGGGGGGGGGTTAGAGGGAGGATTTTCGAAAATTCGAAGTATCTCCGTTACTATGGTCGGAACGAAAAATTGTATAGAATCAATCTTATTTCAAATTAAATTTACTATAAATATTGTTATATACATTTTTATATCTATTGTTATATACATTGTTATATCTATTGTAAAACTTCATGAGGGAAAACTGCTTAGTTTATGCAGCCCTGACTTTTTTTTTAAACAAAAAGCTCTTATTTCTCAAGCTGTGACATGAAGGGTTACTGAAGGAAGGAAAATAATTTTGGGCCTTTTTAGCAGATTTTCTTAAGGAAAATCAGTTATTGAGGTTGTACTTATTATGCGATTTTCGAAAACTTTCCTCAAATGTCCATCAATCTTACCCAGATGACGAAAATGAGGTCAGTCCAAAATTATATACACATACTTGTTGTCTGTTAACACTCTAGATGTCCCAATTTTTGTTTGATCGTTACTAAACTCAATATTTAATCGTTTTATATAAAAAGAAAGATCAAGTTCGTAAATGGCAGAAATCGGACGAGGAGGGAGGGGTTTAAAGGGGAATTCTGAAATATCTCTGTTACTATAAGTCAGATCAAAAAATTGGAAATAACTAATCTTATTGTAAATTAAATTACCTAAAAATGCTGTTATATACATATTTTCTTTATCATGAATATTTACAGAGATATTTGGATTTTTAAGTTTTCATCCTTAAGTAAACCCCCACTCCTACTCAAATCATATTAACATAAAGCTATTATATCACTGACCACTTTATTCTAAGCTTATATACAAAATGTTGTTTTCAAGAGACCTTTGTTATGTGAGATAATTGCAAATTCATTGTGGGATGATATCATCAATTAAGATTTCGATTCTTCATTTTTGAAAACAAGACATTTTATTTATGAATATCATAATTCATTTTACTTATATCAAATGCTACATGATATAAAATTTTTAGGCAATGGAAAAATAATCAATAGAATATAACAAGCAATATAAAACAACTGGTGCAATTCATTGCCACTAAGACATCTAAATGAATAAAGTAAAAAATAAATAAGTACAATAATTTCATGCAATGCAACTGCAGAGAAATAATAAAAAATTAAATAAAGTGAAAACTGAACATACAAACTCAAAATCTCCATCCATAAAATGAGAATGAAAATCAGAAATATGAGAGCTTCCATGAAAGACAGTATTCCCAACTGTTTGCTCCTGTCCTGGCCTAATGGTCAAAGGTGGAGGTTGTCTTGCATCCTAGTAACAGATTTTACAGTACAACTGATGTAGATCGTGTTTGCTCCAATTTGTTACTTATTATATTATATAAATTTTCCTTGAATCTGCAGTTAAAAATTATTATTTTCTATTATTGACTGGAAAGTAATAAAAGAAAATGAAAGTTATACTTCAATTTTATTAGCATCATTTAACAGAATCTATTTTTCAAACTATATCTGCAATAGACAAAAAAAAATACTAATGAATCATCGTTCCAATATCTTGCCAACTTACTAAAATGGTGTGATGTAAATTTTATTTATTTGCTTATATAATGAAAGCAGGTCACAACCTTTACTTATAAGAATCTGACAAAATATTCTAAATTAGGATGAACAGATCCAAATTTTATGCTTTTTGGGAAATCAATGAGAGAATGAAAATGCTGAGAACTTGTCATTGAAACCTATAAAAAGTTAAGATGAGGCGAATAATTGAAAGAAGTTACTATAAGAGTAAGTAACTTATAAGAAAATCCAGCCAGATGGAACAAATTAATACATTATTTTCTTTATTAACAAGGGATACATATCACTCCCTCGAGATGAGCTGATAATCAAGGATAATAAATGAAGCATTGTCCATATTGAGAGTCAGTAGCACTTTGATTCTCTACATAGGGAATTTCTTTATCTCCCTCTGGCAGTTTATAATTAAAAATGTAACAAAAATAAGAGGCTGATAAAGGAAACACAATTTATATTTAAAAAAAATAACTATTTTTTTTTTTAAAACTCATTTTTCTTAACTAGTAATAAAACAAAACTATAATAAATCTTCTTAAAATATATGTGCCACTTAAAAATCTTTTGAGCACAAAGAATGAGTCTAAAATCAATGCTTAGGCTAAATCATAATAATTAAAAATAATAATAGGAACAGAGGCCTTAAAACATTTAGAATATCTCTGTTGCTGAAATCCTCCATAAGCCGAGAATTCCTTACTACATTTGTACTTTCTGTATTATAAGAAAATTTACTAATAGCAATGTAACACCTATAATTTTAAATTTCTATATAAATTAAATCTAGTATTTAAACCTTTTGAAAGAGTAGTAAAATATGTCAGGTGCTAACTATTGACCATATTGGGATATCACATGGATGACAGAATTCTATTCTCTAGGAAACAGAAAGATACAGTCTTCCTGCATTAAATGCTTTTGACAACCGGTTTCACCACATCAGTGGCATCTTATGGCTAAAAATACAAAATTACGAACAATTTTTATCCTGAGGATGCCAATGATGTGGTGAAACCAGTTGTGATTTAATGCTGGAAGACTCTTTTCTCTAATTACTAGGATCCTGCAATATCAATCACTCGTGTTATTTTCTATTCTCTATTTCTCTGGTAATAAATATTTTAAGCTGGACATAATATGTTTCATTATACATGAAAACTGGTATGGGGAGGGGGGGGTTACTTTCTTTCAAGAAAATGTTTATATAATATTTTTGGATGCAACTTATAACAATAGATATACGTTTATGCTAGTTCACTGCATGTTTACTCAAAAACTACTCTTCTTTATCCAATTTTGGCTATTAATAAATTTGACTTATAGCATTGATTGAAACACTTTAATAAAAGTACGATAACAGTAGAATAAAAATTGAGAAGGCCCAGGTTGCATTATGAGATCAAGGTAATAGCATCCATCCTAAGAGAGCACGACATAAATAATTAAATCCTAAATAACAATGATAACTCTAAAAGATAATATGAATCTTCATGAAAGAAAAAGAAACTTGTTCAACAGTTAAACCCAAAGAGGGAAATAGTTTTGAGAAAGGCGAGAGGGCTGTAAATGCGTCATCTGGAGGTGTATACAGTAGGTATAGCTTGTCACACCCACTGGCTACCATGTCAGTAACAAATATAAGTTTATGACAGAAAAATAAATAAAATGACCAGTAATTTAAAATAATAAAATTAAAATTAAAATGCAAGCTCATTTTTGCAATGAATTCTAGAAGGAAGACCTGAGATGTGCAAAACTACAATTTAAGTCACTAATTTAAATAGGAAAAATAATAAGTAAGCTAAATTTTCACATGCAAAATTACAATGATAATAGAGCTCTAAGAGAATATTTCAAAATCAACATGCTGCAAAAATAATAGCTATCTATCAATAGAAATAACTTTTGTATAATACCTGAGTTATTTGCTGCATTGTTTGAACATTGAAATTTGCATTGTTGTTTTGGTTCAACTGTTTTGCATTTAACTGACCATTACCCTGTAAACAAATATTATTTCATTATTATATAAACATTATCTTTTGCACCAGTGTTAAATTATGAAAGAAATGTCTCAAATCTACAGTACTCTAGAAGTTCGATGTTGGAATTATATGAGAGCAGAAGATTTAATCAAATTGTTTAAAAGTAGTTTTAAACGTACACATAAACAGTTTTAATGACAGGCAGATTTCATAGTAAATCAGTACTTTTAACTATAAATAAGACAAATTTAAATATATTTTTTCAACCATTAAAATATTAGATGTGGATAATGATTGGCTATTTGTGCTCATCACACTAAGAAAATCCATAAACAATAATAAAAGTCCGTCATGTAGAGGCTGCAAAAACTTAGCAGATTTCCCATGTGATAATATAACACACTGGTGATCTCAGCTTGCCAACTATCCTGAATGAAAACCAGAAAATACGAAATACTCGCTTAATATTTGAGTTATGAAAAAATGCATAGAACAACACTTGTACAGCATCGATATTTTAACAAGATTGGTTCTGTTACATTTTTCGATTTACCTCATATTAACAGAGATATTTTGAATTTTTGAATCCCCTGTCTAAACCCCCCACCCTATCCCTGGTCCGATTTATGCCAATAACATATATGATCATTAGTGTTAACAGAAACGGTTAAATATCGAGTATGGTAAAAATCAAATTAACATTTTTGAGACAAGAATATAAAATCTGAATTCATGACGACATAGCACAATGAATTTGCAAGCATCTCACATAATAAAGGTCTCATGAAAACAATATTTGGTACTTAAGTTTAGAATAAAAAGGTTCATGTTAAAACAGCTTATTTTTATTTACATGAATAGGAGTGGGGGTTTACTGAAGGCTGAAAAGTAAAAAATCAGTTAATATTCATATTAAAGAAAATAAGTATATAACATTTATAGGCAATTAAATTTGCAATGAGATTGGTTCTGTATGAGTTTTTGATCCAACATATAATAATGGAGATATTTCGAATTTTAAAATTCCTCCCCCTCCCCCGGTCCTATTTTAACGATTAACGAACATGATCATTAGTTTTGCATGAAAAGCTTATATATCAAGTTTGGTAACAATAAAACAAATATTACAACCACTAGAGTGAAAGACTATATATATATATATATATATATATATATATATATATATATATATATACGGGGTGTGGCTATTAAATAACGAGACTGACGCTGCTACAGAAGAAGTGCGCATGCGTCAAAAGCCAGCAACTAACAGCTGATATCGTGAAGCTTCCTCTTTCGAATATAGTGCCTCTCGCTTCTGTAAACAAATCAGTACAGCCGTAGCCTTCGTTCGCATTAGAGTTGTTTTTTTGTTTCGCCGGAAAAATGTTAAGTGTAACAGTAGAGCAACGAATTGTTGTGAAATTTCATGTGAAACTTGGAAAAACCGCTACTGAAACTTATAATTTATTGAAAGAAGTGTATGGCAATGAATGTTTATCGCGTGCACGTGTTTTTGAGTGGTTTAAGCGTTTTCAAGATGGCCTAGAAGACGCTCAAGATGATTCACGCCCGGGTCGCCCTTCCACGTCGAAAACGGATGACAATATCGAAAAAATCGGTAATCTGATTCGATCTGACCGTAGGTTAAGTATTCGTTTGATTGCTGAAACTGTACGAATTGATAAAGAATCCGTACGGCAAATATTACATAACAATTTTAACATGCAAAAAGTGTGTGCCAAAATGGTGCCTAAATCTCTCACATTTGAACAACTGGAAGCTCGCAAAAATGTTTGTACTGACACTTTGAATGCCATTGAAAATGACCCAAACTTACTGGAAAGGATAATAACATGTGACGAATCATGGTTTTTTATGTATGATCCTGAAACAAAGCGCCAATCCATGCACTGGAAGAGCCCATCTTCACCGAGAGCCAAAAAAGCTCGAATGAGCAAATCAAAATTCAAAGCAATGTTGATTGTTTTTTTTCGATATTCATGAAATTGTGAACCTTCACTGGGTTCCTGAAGGTCAAACGATTAATCAACATTACTACCTTCACGTTCTTGCTGAACTCCGCGAAAGAATAAGGAAAAAACGACCTGAATTGTGGAAGGACAAGTCATGGGTTCTCCACCAAGACAATGCGCCGGCTCATTCCGCATTGTCTGTTAAGAGGTTTCTAGCCAAATTCAGCATCCCAGTGTTAGACCATCCGCCTTACTCGCCGGATCTTGCGCCGTGCGACTTCTATCTGTTTCCTAAGGTGAAATCTGCATTAAAAGGAACAAGATTTGAGTCTGTTGAAGCTGTGAAAGAGAAAGCGGCACGCGTCCTGAAGGAGCTGACAGAAAAAGAGTTCTAGCACTAATTCGAACAATGGAAGGTTCGCATGGAGCGTTGTAGGGATAAAGGAGGGGTGTATATTGAAGGTGATAATAAGTAAAAATGTATGAAATAAAAATAAAATGTTTTACAGCGTCAGTCTCGTTATTTAATAGCCACACCCCGTATATATAGATCTTTTTTAATATTACCCCCTTAGCCAGATTAGGAGGCTGTCCCTGATGGGAACCCTCCAGAGGGAGGGCAGCTTGTTTTGTATATGCATATGTAAATATATATATACACACATACGCATGCACACAGCACGCTCACACACACACACACAATAATTTTGAATGGATCTCACTTTTGTCATTTCCTAGGTAGGATCGATGGACGTTTTTCAAAAACGCTAACCTGAGCCCCTGATAATTTTATTAGAGTAATTTAACAAAGCATGTCCCAAAGTGAAGAAAAGCTAATAGATTTTTAATTGTTAATTAGACGATTATAAACCTATTGTTCAATTCATACAATAGTGTAAAAGTATCTCCCACAAAGACAATATTTTAGTCTTCATTTAATTTAATAATACATGGTTATGTGATTAAATGAAAACATTTCTGCCATTTTGACACAGCTTAGCCTGACAGATAATTGATGCATTGCTTTGTGCAGAACAGAACAATAGTTGGTTTATTTATCTTACAAGAAATAGCCATGTCTTGATATTACAAATGTCAAGACATGGCTAGAGATGAGGAATTTGGTCCTTCAATTGGCAGTAAAAGGAAAGTTAAAGTTTATATCAGCTATTTCAGATAATTTTACACCCTATTTAAAAGCCTGTTTAATTAAATTACTAGAGTTGAAACTACAGTGGCGAGTTCGATTCTCGCCTGGGTAAGGAAATTATTTAGTGACGAAATTCATTAAATAACATCCTAAACCCCACCCTGGCTAGAAAAGGGTGGTAACCTGTAAATAACCCGTCCCAATTAGCCGTAGTTGCAAAACGTTGACGTTAATAAATAATAATAATAATTAAATTACCACTTTTTACATATTTAATAATCATGTGGAGTTACTATTTATAAAAATCAAGTCTAGTTCAGATCACTGAAAATTGTACACTTTTTAGTTTATATAAATCAGAAAATAAAAATAGTAAATTAAACTCTAGCCCTTTAAAGAAAAAGAAAAAAATAGGATATTTAGGATCAGTGAAGGAGTAATCAAGATTTGAAAATATTTGGAATTTGACTCAACATACTTTTGATCTAGTAAAGTCTACGATATACATTTTTTTACTACATGGGCCTGTCATACTTTGTAATATACATGAAACATTTAAAAGGATTTGAAGGAATTGATTGAGATATTTACATTAATTTCCTTGTAGAATATGGAAGAAAATCCAACAAGAAGTGGCAAAAAGTAATGGGTTATGTGAGAGTGCCAGTATTTTAATCGGGATTTTTTTTCCCCCGAGGTAAGTGATAGGCTGCTAAAATTATGGGCAATATTAAAATCAAAGCAGACGGGGAAGGAATAAAAGGGAATCTTACATAAACAAATCCAACCTTCTGTGATTCTTCACTGCAGTATAATTTCTAATTCCTTTGAGAAAATGAGTTAAGTAATTTACTTTCTCTGAATTATTGCTGGTAGCTCCCCATGATCTATTTTTAAATTTCCATTTCACGGCTCTGTAATATTCAATAAACTGAATTTAATCCATTATGTTATGTTATTTATAATATTGTGTAATGATGATTGGTAAAGTTATTGGGCACGTTAGGAAGAACTACCTTGTCATTCGAAATCACGGAAAAAATAAATTAAAGTTCCAAATAATTGAATTATTTCTTAAAGATAATGGAATGATTTTTATAAAACATGGTCTAAATCTAAGAAATGAACTTATTATATACACACACACACACACACACACACACACTTAACTGAAACAAAAAAAAACCAAATATTTTACTGAATCCAAATTGCTTTGTTTAATATCTTTAATACTGATTCGAAGATTGCATTACATGTTTCACTTACAAATGGGCTTAGATTATAAATTTTTAGCTATGCCAGCATAAAGCTCATTTAAAATATCACTTTGGATTGTTAAAGTTAAAGAGTTTTTTACCTGAAACTTACAGAGATTTATCCAATTATGGTTTGCCCCCATGTGGTTTGACATTTCCACAGTTCATTTTCCTATATTTTTATAATCACATTCACATCTTGAGTCAAATCATTAGACATTTTGGGAGACGAATAATGATAATAAAATTACGTTAAGTGCTATTTTCAGCACATTTTGAAGGGCAGAGACAAAGTTCACTTGGGCTTTGGCGCATATATATATATATATATATATATATATATATATATATATATATATATATGCACAACAGTTTTTTATCAGCTTAGTCGGAAGTGAGGCCCTTGTTGGTGAACGCAGATAATTCAGCAGTCAGTCTATCAGATAGCCTATACACAAGTCTGGTCTGCCCTAAGAAAACTAGTTTTTAAAAGTTTCGTACAAATTTTTGTAACTTAGTTATAGTTAAACATAAGTTGTTCCCATTTTTATAAATTTTAAAGATACCTCTCTCGATTTAAATATATTTATTAATATTTGCCTGATCATTAAATTTTAAATAAATTTATATTTCTTTAATTTTATCAGCATGATTGTAGGTGAAATTCTATTCCTTAGTAAGTGGTTTAGTTGTGGAAATTATTATTTTTCGGCTTCCACTGAGGAATTCTATGGCCAGATTGCTATAATACTATCAACATATTTTGTTGAAATATGGTCACAAACATAAAGTAATGAATGTAACAAGAAAAGCAGCATTATAAATAAAGTTTAGTGATTTCTGACTTATAAATGTTTTAAGAGAAGTTAGAATCAGAAAATTGTTGAAATTTAGCTGGTCATTGTCGACATTGATCAGGATATTTGCCTAATGTCCAATTCTTATGTGTATTGGAGCAGCTCGAGTATACATTCTTGTCAATGTTGAAATAAATGAAGATGGATTGGAAGTTTATTTGTTTAGATCACAATGAGCAATTGTGTTTATTGAACTTCAATTTCAAGTACTATGTAGGTTATTCCAAAAAGTATATGCTATCAATTCTTGTAAGAAGTTTCTTAGTGGTTTGATTATATTATTTAAAACCACTTTATTTCAAAATAAATACACTTTTGATGAGGAAAGAAGTCTATGATACAATTATCAAAGAATTGAATAAATCTCAAAAGATTAAAAAAATATGTTAACAGTGGACGAAAAAAGAAAAGAAAAATAGTTCCAAAACGTTAAAGTCAGCAAAACAGTGAAATGAGTTTTTTTTCTTTTTCTATAATTCAAAACTGTCCAATATAATTAATAAAACCTCACATCGTGATAGGACATCCAACCTTGTAACCTTGGGAGTGTTTTAAATGTTAGATATAAGTATTTTATATAATAGTTTACATATAATATTCTTTAACCATCAGGTATGTTAATAAAATTTAGTACGTTCTTCCTCATTCAGCTAAATGTTTTTGAAAAATTCAGGAAACAATAATTTATTCTTTATTCACATTTTAAATCATTAAACTGCCCTTTCACACATTTATTGTAATTTTATACAAATAAATATTAATTTCAAATAATACAAGTAAAAGAGCTAAATATATTTTTTTTAAAACAACATAATAACCATTCCTTAATAAGCCATATTAACAAAAACAAATTACCATAATACTTTCTGCTTCTTTTTTGTCAAAATGATCCAAGAATAAGGGACGATATTTCTTTCCTGACTCTCCAGGACCAGTATCATGCCCTATAAATAATATAATACTAGTATCAATCAATTAATTAACATATTATTGAAGAAAAAACCCATTAGATATGGTTAATTTAAAAAAAAAGTCCGTCACACAGGGGCTGCGTAAACTAAGCAGATTTCCCACGTGAAGCTATACAGTAGATAAATCTCCCCAATAACAACTGTAGTAGTAACATATCGCTAAACCTATTCAAGAGGGACGAATAGTTACGGAAACGGCCGCCAGAGCTCTCGGCGGAAAGTCCTGAACATAGCCGACTCCTGCCGATCACACACAGAATACAAATGCAAATATCTCGGTTAATATTCAAGATACAGAATAAATTTATAGAATAATATTTATAGTAAATTTAATTTGCAATAAGATTGATTCTATACAATTTTTCGATCGATGCATAATAACAGATATTTTGAATTTTCTAAAATCCCCCCTCCCACTGGTCCGATTTCAGCCACTAACGAACTTGATCTTCCTTTTTACATAAAACGAGTAAATTCCGAGTTTGGTAACGATCAAACAAAAATTGCAATTGCTAGAGCATTAACAGACAAATATATATATATATATATATATATATATATATATATATATATATATATATATATATATATATAATTTTGAACGGACCTCATTTTCGTTATCTCCTGGGTAGGATCAATGGACATTTGAAGAAATTTTTCGAAACTCGCGACATGAGTACGACCTCAATAGCTGATTTCCCTTAAGGGAAATCTGCTAATATGGATATACTCCATTTTTTTTATTTTATTTTATGTCCACTTTATGCTACTAGGCTAATCGGGACGAGTTATCTACAGGTTACCATCCTTTTCTAGCCAGGGTGTGCACAAGGAGTTTATTTAATGAGTCTGTCATTAAATAAATTTCTACTGCCCAGGGCGGGATTCGATCCCGCCACTCTAGGTCTGCTATGCTAGATTAGGACCAATGCCCTAACTCGCACGGCCAACCCGAGCCCCATACTTCACTTTATACAACTGACAAGGGGAGTGCACGGCCTTCCCCCTACCAATTTGAACGAAATTTTTTTAGTGTTTAGTACCTGATGAGAAACCAATTGAAGCGTTGCGGGGCAAAGTGATCTAAGTGCCATAAAATTTGAATTTTTTTTTTTCATGCAAAATGATCTAGATGCCATCGCTAATGCAGTGCATACTGATCTAAGTCCATTAAACGTTTTATTGTAGTTCAAAAGTGAGGCAGTAGATCGTGCTTGCATCAACAACCACAGCCATTTTCCCTCAAAGTGATCTAACTGCCTATCGGTGTCTATTGTGCAAACCTTTTCTTACCTGCTCGATTTAATGTTGTTTGTTGTTGTTGTTAACTGTTACTGTTGGTTAACTTTTCAAAATGGATCGCAAAGCATTTTATGCTGGATAATGGATTCGCAACTCTCCTGTTATAATTTTGGGATTCATAAAGCAGACACCGATGACGGTATCATGTGTGTGTGGCATGAAGGCCAATCTGGAAGAGGAGGAAACCAGATGGCTTCCTGCATATTACAAGCACTGAACTCTGAATTGCTCTACACTTACAAACCTAATCTGTGTGTAAGGAGCGATCTGTGCCGGTCAGTTGAAAAACCGTATGCTTTTATTTCTCTACATTTCAAAGCAGCCATGGCCGCTTTGATATGATCGAACACAAATTCCTTATTTCTGGACACTCATTTTCTGCTGCAGATAGGGACTCTGCTCTCATTGAAAAACGGGCTAAACGTAGCAAGTTATAGACTGTAGAGGATGTTAAAAAGGTAATAAAAACAGCAAAAGTTGGGCACCCATTCCATGTGTTGGATATGGGAGAAAAAGCCTTCATTGATTTTGATAGTGTCATCCACATTCATTCGTCCAGATTACGCACCACCAAATTATCTTGTTTGCGAATCACCAAAGAAAACCCAGGTATTGTTTATTACAAAACGAGCTTCAATGATTTGGTTCCATGGGGCTCTCTTAAGGTCATGAAACCAGGAATGACAATAAACAAAATTCGCCATGCTCTTCTGCCTGGCCTACCAAAGGAAGTGCCACTGAGTGAGGCTAAGAAAAAAGATTTGAAAGCAATGTTGGAATTTTTATCCGGAGAAAATCGTGACTTTTTTTCAAAAATAATTCAAATAAACTAAATGGTTTTTTAAAACAATAATTAACATGTTTGAGGACTTAATTTTTTTTATTTTTAGCTTATTTTTTCTGTAGAATTACAACTTGTATTCCTTTTACAAAAAATATTTTTGTTATTTTAAAAATGTCTATATTTTATATCATATGATTGTGCAGAATTTTCTATTTTATAATTTTTGTATTATGTGTTTTGTATAAGTTTTGTTCTTTTCAATAAAGATAAACCAGAAACTTGAGTTACTGACCAGTTTTTTTCATTTTCCCGTAACTTTGTATTTTGGCACTTAGATCACTTTGCCCCGCAACGCTTCAATTATGTTAAAGTGAGAGAACGCACTTCTGAAGCGTTCGTCTAAAAAAAATTGTTAAAGTTTGCCTGAACATCTTGAGTTGTTCCCAAGACATCTTTTCAAGAAGTCCTCCGTGGCGCAGCGGATAGCACTTTCCTTTTGTAACTGGAAATCTCGAAATCAAATCTCGCCAGGAGCGGCTATTTTTTTTCTGGATTTTTTTTTCATTTTTTGCTTCTAGGGCACTTATTTAATATTAATAAATAAATAAAACGATATTTTTTTTAATTTTTAACATGTTCCATATATTTAAAGAAATCCGAGTGCTTTCTATCAAAAATGTAATTGGTATAAGGAAATATTTAAAATTATACAAGATATATATTCTGAGTTGGTATTCTGGCAGGTGGAAGTGACTTCTAATGTAGGTAGGATGAAAAAATGTAGGCTACGCTTCCACTATAATAATTTAATAACACGGCAAAGCGCTTTCGATGCTGTGCATCATCGTCAGTGCCCTGTTGACACACACAATAATAGTTACAATTTTCTATAAAATATTTTAGGTACATATAACAAAAAACTTATTTTTCTTTGGGCTAAAAACATATAAAATTTAACGTGGAACTAAATAAAATATAAAACATTTCAATCATCAACAGTTATTTTTAAATTAGGTTGGTACAAGTAGACAGTTAAAGCTAAATGAAAGAAGCCCTATATGAACAAAGACGTTTTACAAGACAAAGAAGAGAAAGGGAGACAAAGCAATTATGCATTCAAAAAAGTTAGAATTAAAAGAATCTATTATAAATAAGAAAATCAACGCACTTAAAAAGCCGCTAACCAATCCGAGGCGACCATATAATAATGGTGTTAATCCTGTTAAAAATACCCCCCCGAATATCTCTCATAAGGACAAAATACACGACACAGCTGAGAACGTAAACATATTCAAAACTGCTCCTAGACTAATAAATCTAAGTGACATTCAATTTTCGACTGAGGAGATCAAGATCTTTAACAAAGGACTGAAATATTGTCCCTCACTCCCTCCCCATAGAGAAGAAATGATCGAACTTATGGCGGCCATTGAATCTATTAACATTGACAGCCCAGAAATTCGAAAGGTAGGATTAGAAATTGAAAACTATCTTTATAATAAAGAATTCAAAAATTCATCGAAGTGTCGGGATTGGCCTGAAATTAATAAGTTAACAAAGAAAATTAAAGAAAACAACCTTTTAGTTACTAAAGCAGATAAAGGCGCCACATGCGTGATAATGGATAGAAAAACATACGACGATAAAGTTTTAGAAGTTATCAGAGATTTAGGATGTGTTCAATTAGAATCGGATCCTACTAGAAAATACAATGAAGCTGCTAGGAAAGCTATAAAAAATGCACATAATCTCTTGAGTGAATCTGAAAGAAAATATGTGATACAAATGAACCCATTGCCCCCGCGCCTTTACTGCCTCCCTAAGACACACAAACAAGACATACCTTTACGCCCCATAGTCTCTTTCAATTCGGCACCCACTGAAAAATTAGCGAAAACTCTCACTTCAAAATTTATTAACATTGTAGAATTTAATCCTACCTACTCTATCAAAAACAGTATGGAATTCGTCAAGAGAATTACAAACCCAGACGAACACTTTCCGGAAGAGAGGATTATAGCATCTCTTGATGTTATGAATATGTTTTCCAACATACCGCCCAAAGATGTACTCTATGTATTCGATTCAATTTTCAAAATAAAAAACGTAAACCCTGTCATATCCCAAGAATTTTTAGATCTGCTGGCCCTTTGCTTGAATCAAAATTACTTTAAATTCCAAAATAAATTTTACACCTTATCCACAGGTTTGATCATGGGCTCTCCAATATCACATCTTGCAGCTAACCTCTTTATGGAACACTTGGAGACAAAATATATCATGTCACCGAGAAACCCATGCAATTTAATTAACTTTTATGTTCGCTATGTGGATGACATATTCATAAGTTTCGAGGGTAGCGTAGACAAAGTCAATGACCTTTTAAATTATGTCAATGGCTGCCATAGATCTGTTAAGTTCACAGTAGAAGTTGAAAAAGAGGGCCTGTTAAATTTTCTTGATCTCCAAATAAGAAGAGAGGGGAGGAGTCATTCCTT